>CM054058.1:462132089-462592089 GCA_028641055.1 Alopecurus myosuroides
GGTATCATCAAGGGATTTTCCGAACTATTTAGACTGCAAGACTTGGACACTTAAAACTCAAATTATGAATTTATTGTTGATTTAGAGAAGTTGTGGAATTCTTATTATTACTCCTAAAATACAACTCAAAACTTAGATATACAAACTCCCAGTGGTTAAGAAAATGTAGATCTACCTCTTTTATTTTTTGTCTTAGCCAACCAATCAATTTAAATATTTTAATTTGATTCAAAGTGAAGCACCAAAACCAGATCTCCAGGGAAAAGAAATAAACCTGCAGAAAAAGGTTAACGGGCTAGATCTGCCGGGAGAGAGGCTAAGATGAAGCGGCCCGGCCCACAAGATTATCTCCCGCGCAGGGAAGAGGTTGAATCCTTGGCGTCTGGGCCCCACCTAACAATGGCTCATAAAGCGCGAAGAGGTACCCGGCCGTCCAATCCTCGACGAGGGGCCAAGAGGGAGCCGTGTTGTCCCGCACCGACGATGACCTGAAATCGGCGGCAGAATTAGAAGTTGGTGGTGGCGCCTAGGGTTTTTTCCGAAGACCTCGCAACCGACCTCATAAGAGTGGGCCTGGAAGAACTCAGGGCACCCGAGGCCGCCAAATCTCACCGCCAAGAGATTGCCCCTAGTCGCGGCGAGAGTGCTGAGTAGGAGGGAGGGTCGGAGATGGAGTGGACGAACAAGATCGCCAAACACCCGTAGGTGTTCTTCCTAGGACCGAGGAAGAGGGAGGGCGAGATGAGGCTGATGAATGTGCCTCCTACACTTATGGGGTGCTCACGGATCTTGAAGACAAGGATTGACGGTGCGGCATGCGACCGTTTGGTCAGGATGCGATCGACGTGGTCACCGTGGGTAGGTGGGCTTGGATGATGCTCGGTGTAACATCCCAAGTATGAAAATAGCCATTAGAATGTTTGCTCTCTGTTATTTTATGTTTTGCATCATGACATCATGTTCATTGCATTTGTTTTGCTTTGTTTTCCTTTGTTTTCTATTTGAATTTCAAACCAAAAATTCAAACCTTTTGTTTCATACTTGTGCTGTTACAATTTTCCAAATGAATATTCAAATCAAAACAATTGTTTGTTTCCATTAAAGTTGTGATTTCAAAACTATTGAATTGTTTCTATCAAAAATTCATCTAATACCAAACCATTTTCAAATTCAATTAATTTCCAAAACAACAACCATTTTGAACTTTATGAAAATTGCAAAACAAATCAATCTTTTGTTTCAAATAAACTTGAAGGTTCAACTATTTAAATTATTGCTTTCAATATTTCAACTAATATCAAATTCACCTAAATTCAATCAAATTCAAATAAAAATGCAAACATCAACATAAATTAAATTTTTGGGAAACAAAAGGTTGCACATTGCTGTTTATATAACAAGTAACTCATACAAATTTTCCTAATGTTTCTAATAACTAAAGCCCCTTCCTTTTCTCCCTTTCTCAAATCTGCAAAAAAAAAAAAAAAAAAAAAAAACCAAGCAAAAGGAGAGAGGGGCGGGCCAGCCAGGCCCAGCCCACCTAGCCCCCTGGCCCGTACCCCCCTCTTTCTTCCTCCTCTCGTACGGCATGCCATCGGGCATGTCCACGTTGACAGAGAGGAGCACAAACGGCCGAGCTCGCTCTCCCCCTCCCCTATAACCCTACCCCGAGCCCCTCACTGCCCTAACCCTAGTTCCCCCTCCTCGCTCCCTCTCACCGCCACGGCGCCGATCTTTTCTCTCCACCCACCACCATCCTCTCTGTACTGAACCCTCACCACCGAAACCCCCTCTTCCCTCCGGCGATCGCCACCGATGGAGTCTCCCTCCGAGCGAGCTAGGGCCGGGAACGAGACCCCCGTGGCTCACTCTTCCTCATCGACCACGCAGCGCGGACGGGGAAGGCCCGGTTCGCCGCCGCCGTCGAGCCTTCGTCGCCGGCCACCTCTCCACCGAGCATCTGCGTCGACGACACGGCTGGTGAGCACCGCTCCCCTACTTCCCTTCCTCTCGCTGTCCTCGCAGCTGCACGCAGCACACGCACCCGCGACGCACCCGTGCACGGACCACGGCAGCACGAGCACGAGCCGCGGCGATCCCCGCCGGCGACCATCTGCTCTGTCAGTCAGCGAACTGATTTCTTCTTTCAGTTTCAGTAACGAGCACGACCTGAACCATAACCCCCCCTTGGCCTCGGTACTGTCACCAGACTTTCAGCTACCGCAGTGGCAGTGGCCCTCTGCGCGCCCAGGAGGGTGTGGGTTCGAATCCCACCCCTCGCAAACCCAACCTTTTTCCATTTTAATTTCTTTCCAGGCCCAGAAACTTGACAGAATCGCCAAGAAGTCCCTGCTAGTTTATTTTAGGTCCCTGTAAATTAATTCCAAGTCCCTAGCCAATAAATAAAATGGCAGATTAATACCCACACTTTAAAAATGCATAAATAATTCATTTTAACTTCAATTTCAACATTTTAAATATGTTTTCAATACAAAATTAAATTCTCTACCCAAATATAAATTTTGTTTACTGTTTTGAATAATTTAAATTGGTGAAATATTCGAATCCTTGTTTAATTCATTTAATTTTGCAAAATTCATAACTTGGGTATAAAAAGTCCAAATTCAACAAACTAAATATGTTTTGCATTCCATTTTTCATGTACTTTGCAAATATAAACTTTGTTTGCTGTTTTGAATAAATTAAATTGCTGAAAACAACTGTTTCTTAATTAATGCATTTAAAATTGTCAAATTAATAACTTGCTCATTTTAAATCCATTTTCAACATATAAAATATGTTTTCCATACCAAATTGCACCACCTTTCCAAATATAAACTTTGTTTCATGTTTTGGATAATTAAAATTGGTTAACTAATTTAAACCTTGTTTAAATCATTTTATATTGCTAAATTCTTAACTTGCTCAAATTAAATTCTTTTTGGACATATAAAATATGTTTTCAACCCAGAAAAACATAACCTTTTCCAATATGAATTTCATGTAATGTTTTGCACAAATAAAAATTCAAATAAGTTCATGCTTGAATTAAATTCAATTAAATCTTGTTTAAACTTGTTAATTCATAAGTAATTCATTCTAATTCCTTTTTCAATAATTGAGACATGTATTCCAACTAAAACCTTGTGTTCTTTTCAAATATTAACTTTGTTATCTATTTCGAACAATTTAACTTGATGAAAACAACAAATGCTTGTGTAACTCCTTTAAGAAACAAATTTATTAACTTGATAAATAATTTTCCAAACTTGGTAAACAACATATCCAATTGTTTTCCATTGTTGTTTCCTTTTGTTTTCATCATGCATGCATCATGCTAATCAACTTCCACATGGTAATTAATGGTAGATCATTTGCTTCAACCTTAACTCATGGGCTTTTTCGTAGGCAATCCAAATTGCATATGAACCCATTTAATCATGTTACCATGTCAACTAGTTTACTTTGATGCACCAATTAAATTGCCATGCATCATCCCATGTTTGTGCACTATACCATGTTATTGATTGTCCGTCTTCCTTCGTTGTTTGTTTTGCTTCTTCTCGATTAGACGACGACGTTGAGACAGACGAGGTTTACGGTACCACTTCCGAGGAGTTAGCTCAGTACCAGGCTGCTGAGCTTGCAGGCAAGTATTCACTCACATGAACCATCGTGTTCCTTTCCACACTGGATACCGATACTCTCCATTGTCTATTTCTGCTAGCCCTATGAATCGTTGCTTGTGTCCCGAATCCTATCACATGTTATCCTATAACCCTGATATTGCCTCACCTCCACACCTATAACCCCTTGTTTGTTGCCTTAGTCTTACCTAGCATGCTTAGGGTTGCTTGTGCTCGAGTCTGTTGTCCGTTACTTCTTTTATCTTACTTATTTATGTTCTGGGCTTGGTGTTTAATCAATCAACCTGTTAATGCTATGGGTAATAATAATTTGATGATAAGGCACCGGCAGGAGGCCCGGCGTGGTTTTGAGGCCTGCTAGTGTCGACCCTAATAGGAAAAGGGTCTTGTCTACCGATCCATGATGAGCGCACTACCCGCATGTGGGAAGCGTGTATGGGCGCCCCCCTCAATTTGATTTGATTCGCATCTCGTCCAAATCGCCTCCTTTAGTTCGGGTTTTCCATTTGCCGCATGCATGTTTTTGCGAGCCCAGACCAGGGTGGAACTTTTGTAGTCGGCATTTAGGGAGACACGTTCTTAGAGTGCTATGAGGGTCCACTTTTCTTCGGGGGCTTGATTAGCCGTGCGCTCAAGGTGCTTTGGGCTTGATGCGAAGAAGAGTTGGGTTGTGTTGAGTGCCCCTCTTGGTGGGAGGCATCCCATCTGGCGGGTTATTCTTACGTGTACGGCCAAATTGGTGCATCCCTGCAGGGTTAAATCTTCTCGAGAAGCCGTGTTTTCCGCGGTTATGGTTGACTTGGTGAAAGTACTGGCTAACAAGTACTCAGAACAACTTACACCTAACTAATACTAATTTGACTAGTAATAGGTTTATTGACACAATAACCTGAACCATCACTAATCCAACTGTGTGAGTTATCCTTGGGTTGCTTCCTTAGTAGGGGGTAACATTGGATGGGTTTGTTTGAAGTTATTTTCAGTTGGTTACTATACACGATCTTATCTTCTTTCTGTTAGCCGGAAGTTGTAGCGTGTCTCTATGGTTGGTTAGTGCAGCCCGCTGCAACATCTTTTATATCACCTATTCTTCCGTTGAACCCAAAGCATCCGTGCTTGTGTTGACGGGTAACTCTTTGGTGAAGTGTGAGTCTTGCTTGCCAGTACTTGGATGTACTGACCCCTTTGGGGCTGTGGTTTACGCAGACTACGATTCCGAGGATCCCCATGGAGGCTACTACGTGGAGTACGACGAGACTGCAGACGAGTAGATATCGGACCCGGGCAGGATCCGAGACTACGTGGATGGGCCCCGTCTTCTTTTCATTCTCGGCCTCTTAGGCCTATTTGGATTTGTCTGTACTCAGACGCTTTGAGTGCTTCCGCTGTGATGTAATGATGATATGTTGGGACATGTGTCCTCTGGATGATTGTATTTGCTATTCTCTGCCTTATTGAGGGCCAGTTGCAACTTATTTCCATATTTTGTGTCTTAGAGATATGTTGTGGTATCATTCCGTTTAACGCCGTTGACGTACCATGTGTGAATGGTATGACGTACGACAACGGTAGTATCTTGATCTCTATGGGATAGTTTACATCGACGATGGATAGTAGAGTTTGGTTGTCGCACATAAGTGTTGGCCTACTTGTAAGAGGATGCGGGTGCAGATAGGCCCCGTAATCCAATCATCTACTATCCAGTTCGGCCCGGTGAGTATACTATAGAAGTCAGGGTGCGACAAATGGTATCAGAGCCTGTCTGCCTGTAGGATCCCTTTTACTGGTCGCAGTTTGAGTCTAGAAACTATTTTGTAGCTATATAGGAAAAATTAAACGTGAGAGTAGGAATTCTGTTCTTTTTCTTCTTTCCCCATCCACCCTTCCTTTTTCTGGTAAGGAAGTGCAACGTTGTTTTTCCCTTCTCATCTAAACTTTCAAGTTAGGTTTTCACGTATCCTGGTTTCTCTAGGATGGATGATCCTTTAGAAGCCCGGATGGGTTTTTCCGTAGTACCTCAGGAGTTTTGGTCTCGTGTTCCCCGAATGTTGCTTTGATATCCTGTTCTTCTCAACATCCTTTTCGTCCGTTCAAACCTTGTTGTTGCTTTCCACTTCAGTTCTTCTACCGGCGTCTAATCAATAACTCTGTTCCACCCTTCTGACCAGATAGTCTATTCTCCAAATGAATCAAGTTCCATTCAGCTATACACCCTCGATACAAAACCCCTACCTCTACTCGAAAATGTTCCGGTGGTTTGCGAATTCCCTGACGTCTTTCCAGAAGAGTTGCCAGGAATGCCTATCGTCTTGAACTTCCAGAAAAACTATCCAAGGTGCACGATGTGTTTCACGTGTCACAGCTCAAGAGGATCTTCGCAAGAAGTATCCGGACCTTTTCTTTTCTCAGTAGGAATCTCGGGGCGCGATTCCTTCAAGGGGGGGCGTTTTGTAACATCCCAAGTATGAAAAATAGCCATTAGAATGTTTGCTCTCTGTTATTTTATGTTTTGCATCATGACATCATGTTCATTGCATTTGTTTTGCTTTGTTTTCCTTTGTTTTCTATTTGAATTTCAAACCAAAAATTCAAACCTTTTGTTTCATACTTGTGCTGTTACAATTTTCCAAATGAATATTCAAATCAAAACAATTGTTTGTTTCCATTAAAGTTTTGATTTCAAAACTATTGAATTGTTTCTATCAAAAATTCATCTAATACCAAACCATTTTCAAATTCAATTAATTTCCAAAACAGCAACCATTTTGAACTTTATGAAAATTGCAAAACAAATCAATCTTTTGTTTCAAATAAACTTGAAGGTTCAACTATTTAAATTATTGCTTTCAATATTTCAACTAATATCAAATTCACCTAAATTCAATCAAATTCAAATAAAAATGCAAACATCCACATAAATTAAATTTTTGGGAAACAAAAGGTTGCACATTGATGTTTATATAACAAGTAACTCATACAAATTTTCCTAATGTTTCTAATAACTAAAGCCCCTTCCTTTTCTCCCTTTCTCAAATCTGCAAAAAAAACAAAAAAAAAATAATAATAACCAAGCAAAAGGAGAGAGGGGCAGGCCAGCCAGGCCTATCCCACCTAGCCCCCTGGCCCGTACCCCCCCTCTTTCTTCCTCCTCTCGTACGGCATGCCATCGGGCATGTCCACGTTGACAGAGAGGAGCACGAACGGCCGAGCTCGCTCTCCCCCTCCCCTATAACCCTACCCCGAGCCCCTCACTGCCCTAACCCTAGTTCCCCCTCCTCGCTCCCTCTCACCGCCACGGCGCCGATCTTTTCTCTCCACCCACCACCACCCTCTCTGTACTGAACCCTCACCACCGAAACCCCCTCTTCCCTCCGGCGATCGCCGCCGATGGAGTCTCCCTCCGAGCGAGCTAGGGCCGGGAACGAGACCCCCGTGGCTCACTCTTCCTCATCGACCACGCAGCGCAGACGGGGAAGGCCCGGTTCGCCGCCGCCGTCGAGCCTTCGTCGCCGGCCACCTCTCCACCGAGCATCTGCGTCGACGACACGGCTGGTGAGCACCGCTCCCCTACTTCCCTTCCTCTCGCTGTCCTCGCAGCTGCACGCAGCACACGCACCCGCGACGTACCCGTGCACGGACCACGGCAGCACGAGCACGAGCCGCGGCGATCCCCGCCGGCGACCATCTGCTCTGTCAGTCAGCGAACTGAATTTTTCTTTCAGTTTCAGTAACAAGCACGACCTGAACCATAACCCCCCCTTGGCATCGGTACTATCACCAGACTTTCAGCTACCGCAGTGGCAGTGGCCCTATGCGCGCCCAGGAGGGTGTGGGTTCGAATCCCACCCCTCGCAAACCCAACCTTTTTCCATTTTAATTTCTTTCCAGTCCCAGAAACTTGACAGAATCGCCAACAAGTCCCTGCTAGTTTATTTTAGGTCCCTGTAAATTAATTCCAAGTCCCTAGCCAATAAATAAAATGGCAGATTAATACCCACACTTTAAAAATGCATAAATATATCATTTTAACTCCAATTTCAACATTTTAAATATGTTTTCAATACCAAATTAAATTATCTACCCAAATATAAATTTTGTTTACTGTTTTGAATAATTTAAATTGGTGACACCCAACCTTTTTCCATTTTAATTTCTTTCCAGGCCCAGAAACTTGACAGAATCGCCAACAAGTCCCTGCTAGTTTATTTTAGGTCCCTGTAAATTAATTCCAAGTCCCTAGCCAATAAATAAAATGGCAGATTAATACCCACACTTTAAAAATGCATAAATATATCATTTTAACTCCAATTTCAACATTTTAAATATGTTTTCAATACCAAATTAAATTATCTACCCAAATATAAATTTTGTTTACTGTTTTGAATAATTTAAATTGGTGAAATATTCGAATCCTTGTTTAATTCATTTAATTTTGCAAAATTCATAACTTGGGCATAAAAATTCCAAATTCAACAAACTAAATATGTTTTCCATTGCATTTTTCATGTACTTTGCAAATATCAACTTTGTTTGCTGTTTTGAATAAATTAAATTGCTGAAAACAACTGTTTCTTAATTAATGCATTTAAAATTGTAAAATTAATAACTTGCTCATTTTAAATCCATTTTCAACATATAAAATATGTTTTCCATACCAAATTGCACCACCTTTCCAAATATAAACTTTGTTTCATGTTTTGGATAATTAAAATTGGTTAACTAATTTAAACCTTGTTTAAATCATTTTATATTGCTAAATTCCTGACTTGCTCAAATTAAATTCTTTTTGGACATATAAAATATGTATTCAACCCAGAAAAACATAACCTTTTCCAATATGAATTTCATGTAATGTTTTGCACAAATAAAAATTCAAATAAGTTCATGCTTGAATTAAATTCAATTAAATCTTGTTTAATCTTGTTAATTCATAAGTAATTCATTCTAATTCCTTTTTCAATAATTGAGACATGTATTCCAACTAAAACCTTGTGTTCTTTTCAAATATTAACTTTGTTATCTGTTTTGAACAATTTAACTTGATGAAAACAACAAATGCTTGTGTAACTCCTTTAAGAAACATATTTCTTAACTTGATAAATAATTTTCCAAACTTGGTAAACAACATATCCAATTGTTTTCCGTTGTTGTTTCCTTTTGTTTTCATCATGCATGCATCATGCTAATCAACTTCCACATGGTAATTAATGGTAGATCATTTGCTTCAACCTTAACTCATGGGCTTTTTCATAGGCAATCCAAATTGCATATGAACCCATTTAATCATGTTACCATGTCAACTAGTTTACTTTGATGCACCAATTAAATTGCCATGCATCATCCCATGTTTGTGCAATATACCATGTTATTGATTGTCCGTCTTCCTTCGTTATTTGTTTTGCTTCTTCTCGATTAGACGACGACGTTGAGACAGACGAGGTTTACGGTACCACTTCCGAGGAGTTAGCTCAGTACCAGGCTGCCATGTGTGAATGGTATGAAGTACGTCAACGGTAGTATCTTGATCTCTATGGGATAGTTTACATCGACGATGGATAGTAGAGTTTGGTTGTCGCACATAAGTGCTGGCCTACTCGTAAGAGGATGCGGGTGCAGATAGGCCCCGTAATCCAATCATCTACTATCTTGTTCGGCCCGGTGAGTATCCTATAGAAGTCAGGGTGCGACACTCGGGTAGATTGGTAGAGAGGAGGAAGATAGAGGGGACTTTGCCAGTTAGTCAGGAGGAGGGAGGGGAACATGCTGGTGTGATGTTCTCTCCCCAGGAGCTCGAGGACACTGGTTGTGTCGTGGTGGTGTCACGAAAGATGCCATGGGATGGCTTAAGGTTGGGGCCGATGGATGTTGTTGGTCTCTGGGGAGGGATAGTGCGCTAAGAAGCACACACGAAACACACCAAACACACCGATGTACCCAGGTTCAGGGCCCTCGTGAGGAGGTAAAACCCCTACTCCTGCTTTCTGCCTCTAAATATGTGGCTAATTGGGTTACAAACTACCTCCTCGAGTTCCTCTAGCTAGAGGAAGAAGAAGGAGCTATAGAGCACTTGTGGAAAATGAATCTAAGGGTTCGTCGTTCCTCGCGCAGGAGGGGTGTGGCCACCTTATATATCGGTGGACACTGATAGAGAGTACACGGATTAGTCGGAAATCATTGTGGTGTATCGCACGCTGTCCGGCATGGGGCCAAAAGTCTCCTCTGCGACATGTATTGTGTGTCTTGTCCCCTGTGTCAGAAACACGACATGGCCTCGCCCATACCTCAACATTGTTTCCGTGTAGCTCTGTGTCAGCCGCCTAGTAAGTTGAACCACACGCTTGTACGTCTCCGTGATCTTTGTGATTCACCAGCTCCATTGACTTTCGTTCGGGATAACAGGTTCTTTTCTTAATCTGTTTTCTCCAAATGTAACTCCGATAACACGGAAGAATACTCACCTGCAAGATATTGCACATAGCAACATATACCTACATATACTACGCTGGTCATCATATGCCGGTAGGGAACTTGACCCGGTCAATCTCGACTTGGTCCACTCTTTCGACATCATTTCACAACTATCATGACCCTACCCGGGGGTAGCCCCCTGACGTTAGTCCCTGAAGCTAGTGTGGTCCAGCAGACTCGGATGATGGGCCTCCGCAGCTTAAACAATAACATATGTTTATCAACCGACATACTTCTTAGGCCGGTCCCAACTTTAATCTCGGAACTGGTCGCAACCAGAACCAAGGCTTGCACCAAAAACCCCGACACAATCTCTGTCGGGTCATAATTCCTCCGAGATTCAACACATAGCCAATTTCTCCTCTTGGTTTGGATCCAACTGGTGCGAGATATAGACGTCTCGTTTCCTCCCTATTGTGGCTGCATGATGACCCACAAGTATAGGGGATCGCAACAGTCTTCGAGGGAAGTAAAACCCAAATTTATTGATTCGACACAAGGGGAGCCAAAGAATATTTATATGCCTTAACAATCGAGTTGTCAATTCAGCTGCACCTGAAAGTAAACTTGCTCGCAACAATTTATGAGTGGTAACAGTTTTATAGCAGCAGCAGAAATAAAATAATAGCAGTAGTAAAATAATAATAGAAGTGGCAATCATGGAAAACAGTAGGATGTGAGTATTGTACGCATAGAGGGAATGGATGGACGGGCGTTGCATGGATGCCAAGGGTCATGTAATAATAATAACATGGGAATTCTAGATAATAATAATAAAGTATAAAAAATTTAGGCAAACCATAGGTGTAACATCCCAGGATTTTCAAAATTCAAATAACATCATGCATACATTTGCATCATGCCATCATTGCATATTTTTCTATTCACAACAAAATATTAAACTCATTTTTACCACATAGGTATAAAAAAGGGTACTTTGAAATCCCCATATTGCCCTATTTGAAACTATTTTATTATTGAAAAGGAACAGTACCAAAATACTCCTAATATCACTAGCTTTTTAAAACATATTTTTATTTATTTTTCTGAAGAAGTTTGAGGGGTTTATGGTTGGTTTTGTTAATTTTTTGAATAAAAAAATAAAGCATAGAACAAAAAGAAAAGAG
Source organism: Alopecurus myosuroides (assembly GCA_028641055.1). Lineage (NCBI taxonomy): Eukaryota > Viridiplantae > Streptophyta > Magnoliopsida > Poales > Poaceae > Alopecurus > Alopecurus myosuroides. Next base: position 462,143,332 of record CM054058.1, read on the forward strand.
GAAACCTATTCTACCGCACCCCTCGGACAAGCCCACCTCCCCTTTTTCCTCTCTCTTTCGCGCAGAGCGCAGCGCATAACTGCCTTCAGCCCACTGGGCCAGCCCGAGAAGAGAGCACACGCTCACTCACCCTCTCTCTACCCTCCCTCACTGCTCGGTAGCCCCGTGGCCCACGTCTTAGCCACGTCACCGCGACGCCCCCGTGTTCTTCCCCGCGTGGTGATTAGCTCGCGTTAATGGACAGAAACGGGCAATTGAAGCCGGACGTGAATTCTCGCGTTAAGTCCCCGAGTAACGCCCCCTCCTTGCCCTTCTTAAGCCCCACAATATCCTCTCCGTTTTGGCCCAAACCTCATCGTCATAGAGCCATCAGGCCGGGAGTATTCGAGCTCAAGATCTCGCGGCGACCGACAGCGAGATCATGGCCCCCCCGCAGCGTACCGGCCATCCCGGACTCCCTCTTCCCTCCCTTTCGTCTTTTCGGAAGATTGCGAGTTGTATTGACATGTTTGTTGCCCCTTCTGTCCCGCAGCTCGATGGCGCCATCCTCTGGTTAGCATCATCGTCGCCCCGAACAACTCTGGCGAGCAACAGAGGACGGAGAAGACCACACTGTGAAGCTCCACTTCGCCATCCACCTCGCCCCCTCTTGCTGAACGTCTAGGTACACCACCGTGTTCCCGTAGCCTCGTGTAGACGCCGCGTCGTGCTCGTAGAGCCGTGCACCCTTCTTTCCGGCGAGCTTCCAGCGGATAGCACCGCTCGGCCGCTCGGGTTGATTCTGAGCCGTCCGATCTAATCCTAAGGCTAGGATTAGTTCACTTAAATCAAACTGTTCCTTTTAATCTTAGCCGCTGATCTCCCTTTAGATCCACTGGCTGGCGCTGGTCGATCCGCGTGAAGGGGTACGGGCTAATCATAAGGCTCTGATCCATAACCCTTGGATCAGTCATTTTCTTTTCAAAACAGAATTAAAACCCAAACTTGTAAATTCAAGAACTTTAGTTCTGTAAATCCAAATGCAATAATACCTTTTGAAATCAGCAAAATGAGTAGAACACAATGGATCTATAGATTTTCATTTTTGACACGTGCACAAACTTTTTATTCACAGATCCTTATTTTGCACTATTTTGCTCCTAATTTTAATTCTATAATTCCTTTTGAGCAAATTAAATTGCTATAGTTTTGTTTAGATGTAATCTATACAAAGAGTAGAAAATAACAACACTTAGATCACTTTAGAATATTAAGTTTTTGTGCTTGGTTTATTAGAACTATATAAAAGCACTAAAATTTTACCTTTGGCATCTATTTTATTTTCTTAAAGCATTAAACATAATGAAACCAGAGAACAACATTTTAATCCACATCCTTAACATTTGTGGGGTTTGTGCATATCTCATCATTGCATATCATGCATACATGTCTATGTAATGTTTTCCTTTATTGTTTTTTATGTGTTGTTGTTTTTATTTGTTTAGACTGGGAGGAGGAGCAATTTTACAATTGTGGTTGCTGTTCCTACTCATCCTACTGCCAGGCAAGTGACACCCCATATTTTTAGCTATATTTTTACTAAGCATTAGTGGTTTTAAAGTAGTTTGCATGATAGGACTTTTTTTTATAAAGTATTATGCTATGCAATATCCTAGTAGTGTGTAGCTACCATTATACTTGATAGCCTTCGAACTTAGTAGATGCTATGCTATATTACAAATTGTTTTACCTGATGTTGAGGAAAAATTCTAAGAACAACTAATCAATGAAACACCTGGGTGGAAATTGGATGTGATTGGTTTATGTTGAGTGTTGCCTCAGGGCCCTTGTCAAAGGGTTATTCCACTTGACGTTGTCACATGTGGACGGCCACCCAGGAACAAAGAGATTAGTAAGTACCTCTAAGTATAGTAGCTTACCGTGCAGCCTTTTGACATATGGGCTCTGTCTTTATCAACTAAGTTGTGAGAGTTCAGACCAGGCTTGACAAGCAGATGTAGCAAAATTATAGGTGGAACGGGTCTTGCCGGTGGGTTTGGATTTCTTCTTCTGAAAGATCTCGTCTCAATTCTCTTCTTTCCATGATGCACTCATAGTGTATAGGATGTTTGGGCTAATTGGAGATAAAGGGTGAAAGTGCACAACGTCTGGAGAGTTAGAATCTATGATCATAGCCGTGTCCCAGGAAATGGACGACTTCGAGCAAGTGGAGAAGGATGGATAGAAGAATCTGAACACCGTTTTCTTAAACTAAAATTTTCGGAAGGAAGTAATGTTTGTGGTGCTTTTGTCATAACCCTATGATGCCACTCCCTTTGGAAAGAAAAGTTTGTTTTATAAATGGGATAGGAGAAAATTGGCCTTCTGCAAAAAGCTTAAGCCCCACCTAGCTAAAATATTCATGTAGTATTATACTTGCCATTTTATATCACCATATGTGTCATTTTCTAGTACATCAAATCGTATTGACCTCCTTCGGGGGCTGTATTTTCCAACGTGCAGGTTTTTATGATGAAGACTGAGGATGTTTCTGGACTCGAGTCTACACCCAACATGTCTGCCTGTGGCGCATGCTTGAAGATTGAGGCTCATTGCTACTTTATATATGTTGCTTGAACTCTGAGTTTTAGCTAGCCTATAAGGCTATGCACCTTGTAATAAGTTATATTTGGATACCCTAGATTCAGTTGTAATAATTTTGACTCTTATGCAATGATACCTTTAAGTTTTGTACTGTGGTGCTAGCATTGATCCAGGGACTAGCTGATAACACATGTATTCCACTTTAACTAAAAGGTGGGATGCTACAAAATGGTATCATAGCAAAGTGTTGCATGTAAGTTTGAGCCCTTAGATTTGGAAGCCATTTTTTATCCTGTTATTATCTCTTGAGAGTATTTTGGATCCTAGCGGCATAGTGAGATTAAGCGGCCTGGACAACTTTACGTGTCCACGGACACGAGACCGTTCCCTGATTGGCTTACGGGTGCATTGTCCTTCTCACTATAGTGAATATCCAATTTACAATAAGATGTTAATAACCCATTGATCCCCTAGAGAAATTTTGGTATTTTTCTATGTATTTATGCACTTCTAGTACTTCTTTATCTTAGGTGTTAAAACTTATGTTCTTTTACTCTTATGACTTAATATGGAGGGCTTCAACTTCTACAACGCCGAGGACATCATTAACACTCGCTTCAGAGGCTATGTTCTCGAGATAGTCACACTACTGGCGCTGCCCACACCCACCATCAGAGGGAAACATTTGAGCAAGTTTAGCAAGGAAGGCTGCTGGGGAGTCAGACTTTTTCAACCAGGACGCCAAACCGAGCCCACAACCGAAGACATCACGATCAAGGTGATCAGCGACTCCATGGAGAGAGGCCTCAACCTTGTTATGCAGCAGCTGATAGGACGTCTCTTTGGGAAGCATTACCGAGAGTTGAAGAGTCACTACTCCTATACTCTAGGAAGACGTAATGAAGATGGGGACACATACATCTTAGCCCCGGAGACCAAATCTACTCCTTTACGCCAGTATCTTCAAAACTTAGAGATTCATGTCAAGGACCTCGAGGAACACAAGTACAATGAGCTACTGTTGAATGACGAGCTACGCAACCAACTCAAGGAGGCAGAAGAGAAGATGAAGACCCTGGAAGAGGTGATCAACACTCAAGATGAGAAGCTCAAGACTCAAGACAAGAAGCTGCTAAGTCAAGAAAAGAGAATCAAAGCAAAGAACCAAGAGATTAGAGACTTGAAGTCGAAACTAGAAGACAACGACCTATACTTAGAGGCTGATTATGAGTTGATAGGAAAGTTACGTGGTGAGAAGAGAGTGTTACAAGAGAAGAATGATGCCCTGGAGAAAGAAGTGAAGGAACTCAAGGCTATCCTCGCAGGGGAAGGAATCACGATTGAAGAAGTTGAAGAGGAAGAAGACGTCATGGTTGAAGAGTAGATTTATTAGTTCGACCACCATGTTGTTATTTACTTTTTTCGACCTTAGTAAGTTTTGACCTATCAATTTTGTGATATGGAAAAACTGCAGTGTTCTTGCCAAACAAGTCCTTCTAAGTTTTCCATGTTTAACTTTCTTTTGTTATGCTTGTTTGTTCTGTGCATGGGTAGGAAGACTTTTCTTCTTAGATACGTCTATCTTTTACTCACCTATGCTGAAAAACCACCAGAGATGGCTCCTCGTCGTGACCCCGACAACAACAACAACAACAACAACAATGATGCAATGCAGCAGATGATGGCAGCCCAGACTCAGCTTATGCAAATGATGACTCAGATTCTTGGCAGCAAACAATAACAACAACCATAACAACAATGATAACAACCCTCCACCGCCACCCCCAGTGGATAGACTGACGAGATTTCCAAGGCTTAAACCTACCAAGTTCTCCTTTGCCTCAGAACCAATAATGGCAGATGACTGGCTCCGCTCAGTTAATAAGAACTTGGTGACTTGTGAATGCTTTGAGGCTGAATAAGTGAGGTTCACTTCTCATCTTCTTGAAGGACCCGCTGTAATGGGGTGGGAGACTTATCAAGTGACACATCCTTTAGAGGGAATGACATGGGATGCTTTCAAGGAAGCCATTTGTAATGCTCATATTTCTTCAGGGATAATGAATCTGGAGAGGGATGAGTTCCGCAGTCGGAAACAGGGAGGTAGGACTCTGAAGGAGTATATGGATTATTTCTACACTTTATCCAGGTATGCAACAGAGGATATTGATACTGATGCTAAGAGGAAGGATAAATTCCTTAGTGGACTCAAGGATAATTGAAGATACCTCTGTCTGTAGCATATGCTCCAAATTATCAAGACCTGATAGACCAAGCCATCACACTGGATAACAATATGAGGAAGAAAGAGAACAAAAAGAGAAAGTTTGATGTTAGTAAGGGTGAAGAAGCAGCATTTCTCTGAAGGCAGTGGCCACAAATCTTGGAGCCACCACAACGATGGCCATCGCCACAAGCACCATGTACACAATCAGAATGGTGGATACAAGAGTAACAATGGATGATTCAAGGGAAACAATCACAATGGACATAACCATGGCAATGGACAACATCGCCATACCTCTGAGGGAAAGAAGGATTTGTCCCAGGTGACATGTTTCAAGTGCAAGAAGACATGACATTATGCTAGTGAATTCCCAGAGAGGAAAGTTGATGAGAATGCCAAGCCAAACCCATTTCAGAAAGGACATGTGAACCATGTCAATGTGGAAGAAGTGATGGATGAACCTGATGCTGTGATTGGTACGTTTCTACTCAACTCCTTTACAACATTAATTTTATTTGATACTAGAGCATATCATTCATTCATATCAAGAGAATTTGTCAATAAAAATGGACTACCCACCGAAACCATAGGGAAAACCATTAGAGTAAGCTCCCCAGGTGGAGAAATGCTTGTCAATGCCGGATGCAGGCAGCTTACCTTAGAAATTGGAAAGTATAAATTTCCAGTCGATCTCGAGTTCTGGAATTCCAAGGGCTAGATGTAATTCTCGGAATGGATTCGATGACCACTTTTGGAGGAGTCATAGATTGTGCAAACAGAGCTATTACACTCACCACCCCAGAAGGAAAGAGGATTAGATTCAAATCCAACATGGAAATAAAAGGGATTAGGCTCAATCATCTTAAGGGGGTTAGACTAGATCAAATATCCATAGTGAGGGAATACCCCGATGTTTTCCCTGGGAAATTACCAGGAATGCCACCTGATAGAGATGTGGAGTTTCTCATTGATCTATTACCAGGCACTTGCCCCATGTCTACTGATGAGCTAAAGGAACTTAAGAAGCAATTAGAGGAACAACTCGAGAAAGGTTTTATTCGTGAAAGTTCATCACCGTGGAGATCACCAGTTCTGTTTGTGGAGAAGGGCAGGAGTCAACGTTTAGTTATGGATTACCGTTCTCTAAATGAAGTGACTATCAAGAACACGTATCCTTTGCCTAGAATCAACGACCTGTTTGATCAATTAGAGGGAGCATGTGTGTTTTCCAAGATTGATCTTCGATTTGGATATTTCCAACTGAAGATTAGGGAGCATGGTATACCGAGGACAACTTTTGTCACTATATATGGTTCGTATGAGTATACAGTGATGCCTTTTGGACTAACCAATGCACCTTCATACTTCATGAACATGATGAATAAAGTGTTCATGGAATTTCTAGACAAGTTTGTCGTACTCTTCATTGACGACATTTTGATCTATTCCAAAAGCACCAAAGAACATGAAACTCACGTCCGTTTTATTTTGGAGAAGCTTAGAGAACACAAAATTTATGCCAAGTTTAGTAAGTGTGAGTTCTGGCTAAGTGAAGTGGGATTTCTTGGACACATTGTGTCAAAGGAAGGAATTGATATTGATCCTTCAAAAGTAGCAGCCGTAATGGAATGGGAACCACCCCAGAATGTTGGGGAGATTCATAGTTTCCTAGGTTTGGAAGGTTATTACCGGAGGTTCATTGAGAATTTCTCTAAAATTGCCAAGCCCATGAGTGAGTTGTTGAATAAGAAAAGAAGTTTGAGTGGACTGATGCGTGTGAAACCAGTTTTCAAGAGTTAAAGAAACGATTGGTGACAGCCCCAGTCCTATGCTTACCAGATTTAGAGAAATAATTCCAAGTGTATTGTGACGCCTCGCGCCAAGCACTTGGAAGTGTTCTTATGCAAGGAGGAAAAGTGGCATCATATGCCTCTAGACAACTCAAGAAACATGAGGTCAATTATCCCACACATGATCTAGAGTTAGCTTCAGTGGTCCATGCCTTGAAGACCTGGAGATATTATTTGATGGGGAAACAGTGTGAAGTCTTCACAGACCACAAGAGTTCAAAATACATATTCACATAGAAGGATTTGAACATGAGACAAAGAAGATAGTTAGAACTTATAAAGGATTTTGACCTGAGTTTGCAATACCATCCTGGTAAGGCTAATGTAGTAGCTGATGCTCTAAGCCGCAAGGTTTACGTAAATGGCCTCACGACAGCTGAATTACCTGAGGATTTGTGCAAGGCATTCAAGGATCTTAGACTAGAAGTAGTACCTGAATATTTCATAATATCATTGCTGGTACAACCAACTTTGATGGACAGAATACGTCAAGCACAGAAAGGGGACAAAAATATAGAGGAAATCAAAGTCAACCTAAGCATAGGAAAAGCTTAGGGATTTCATGAGGATGACCAAGGAACCTTATGGTTCGAGAAACGTGTTTGTGTAGCTAATGTCACTTATCTTAGGAAGCTTATTTTGCAAGAAGCACATGAAACACCCTACTCCATTCATCCAGGTAATACCAAAATGTACATGCATGTGAAGGAGAGATTCTGGTGGAATAACTTGAAGAAAGACATCGCAAAGTTAATAGCAAAATGTGATGTGTGTAGTAGAGTGAAAGCAGAATATCAAAAACCAGCATGACTATTGCAACCATTGAAGGTGCCATATTGGAAGTGGGAACAAATTGGTATGGATTTTATTACTGGATTACCGAGAACTAAGTTTAGTTATGACTCTATTTGGGTAGTGGTTGATCGTTTGACAAAGTAGCTCATTTTCTACCAGTAAAGACCACCTACACTAGCGCTAAGCTAGCTGAAATTTACATGAAGAGAATTGTGTGTCTGCATGGTGTACTCATGCTGGCAGAGTTAAATCCTTTCTTTGCGATGTTGGGAACCCCAAGAGGAAGGTGTGATGAGCACCGCGGAAGAAGTTTTCCCCTTAGTTAAGAACCAGGGTTGTCAATCCAGTAAGAGAAATAGAATCTTCGGAAGGTTGATGACACTGACGGTGGTGCTCGCGCTTCACCGGTGTCACCAACAACATGGAACCTGCACACAGCACAATCAAAATACTTTGCCCCAACGGTACAGTGAGGTTGTCAATCTCACCGGTCTTGCTGAAAACAAAGATTAGATGTATAGTGTGGAAAAACAGTGTATGCTTGCAGAAAGTAAAGAGAGCAGGAAATTGTTGTGGTTTGTTTAACAGTGTGGAAAAATGGACCGGGGTTTGTAGTTTCACTAGTGGTGTCTCTCCATAAAATAAAGCATCGTGGATGAACAAATTACAGCTGGGCAATTGACAAATAAAGGTTGCACCGTAGTGCACAATAGGACATGCATGTTACTATGCTATTTAGTGCGGCCATTACAAGAACAGACATAGAACTACATCCATCTGCATCTATGACTAATAATCCACCCTCAGATTATCATCCGAACCCCCTCAGGTATTAAGTTGCAAGCAACGGATAATTGCATTAAACAAAGTGTGTAATCTAAGAAAGGTTTATGCATGCGGGCACTCTCATCGCTGTTTTATCCCTAATGGCAGAAACACATCCTCCCCCTTCACATTTCTATCACTCGAGCAAGGCAACAAGGAGGCATGAACCCACTACCGAGCATAAATACTCCCTCTTGGAGTCACTAACAATTACTTTGCCAGAATAACCACTAGCAACAGAGAGCATGCAAGATCACAAATAACACATGCAAGTAAGGACTATCATCAACTTGGCATAAGGTCAATATTCTTTGGATCCCAGCAAACACAACACAGAAAATTACATAAGATCAATCTCGATCATGATAGGCAGCTCACGAAATCTAAACATGGAGGCATATGAGGAGAAGACAACCATCTAGCGACAACTACGAATCCGTAGTCCAAGGATGAACTACTCACGCATCACTCCGTAGGCAGGCATGGTGATGAAGAGGCCTCTGGTGATGATTTCCTCTCCGACAGGGTGCCAGAAATAGCTTCAGAACCCCCCTGATTTGGGGTTGACGGTGACGGCGGCTGCGGAACTTTTTCGGGGATTTTGATCAGGTGCCTAGGGTTTTCCATATGGGGGTCTTAAATAGGCAAAAGGGCAAAGGTGGTGGAGCTCCAGGGGCCCCACACCCCTAGCTGGCGCGGCCAGGGGGGACCCGCGCCGTCCCATGGAGTAGGCCCCCTGCTGCCCATCTTCGACTCCTCTTCGGTCTTCTGGATGCTTCCGGGGAAAATAGGACTTTCGAGCTTCGAATTTTCCAATTCCGAGAATATTTCTAGAATAACTTTTCTGAAACTAAAAAACAGGAGAAAATAGGGAACTGGCTCTGTGGCATCTTGTTAGTAGGTTAGTCCGGAAAACGTATAAAAATGCTATAAATAAGGGATAAAACATGTAGCAATTGGCATAATATGATCATGGAGCATCAGAAATTAGGGATACGTTTATGACGTATCAAGCATCCCCAAGCTTAGTTCCTAATCGTCCTCGAGTAGGTAAACGATAAAACAATAATTTCTGAGGTAACATGCTACTAACATAAACTTGATCAATCTAATATAAAAGCATATGCACGCTGAGATCACAAGACTTTAAACACAGGCATGATAAATAAAAATTTAATAATAAAGCATAGAAATTACTTTGCATCACGAAAAGTAACTCAAATAAAGTATCATGAATAATAATGTAAAGAAAGGTAAACATTTGTTTCAGGTAAAGAGAAATCATGGCAAAGTGGTATTTTGCTAGTCCTTAAGAGTGGGACAATGCCAGGACACTTTCAAAGTTCAAGAGGAAGACTAGAACAAATAATTTAAGAACAAATGATAGCACATCATGAAGTAATTATTATTGTTTATGGGACAAATGCACATAGTACTCAGAATGGCAAAAATGCTCTCTCAACTTTGCATAAAGTTAGAAGATGGAGACTCAACATAAAAGTAAAAGAAAGGCCCTTCGCAGAGGGAAGCAGGGATCAACTCATGTGCTAGAGCTTTTATTTTATTAAACAGAGGTATTAAAAGTTTGACATTTGTGGAGGAATGTCTATATTTTAAGAGATGTATGATAATGTCAACGAATGGTAAACAGAAAATACAGTACGTCACAAGTCAACTGGATTCACAAGAGCGGCTCCCATGGTGAAGGACACAAGTGGTGTAGAAGGTCATCCCTCTTTCTCTTTTGTTTACACAATTATGCTTTGACTGATAAATCAGGGGCAAAAATAGTGAAGAGAATTTGTATGCATTAATTTGGGGTTGGGCACCCCGCTGCCAGCTCTTCTATCATTTGGATAAGCGGATGAAGCCACTAGTCCAGAGTGTTAAATCCAATCAACAAGTGAGATAAAGATTCTCTATTTACGTCCTCATGAGCAAAAAAAGGAACATAAAGCAGGAGTAATTTTGAATGTTTTAAAGGTAACACATGAGCAATTTACTTTGGAATGGCAGTTAAATACCACATGTAGGTAGGTATGGTGGACACAATGGGAAAAACTTTGGTTTAGGGGAGTTTGGATGCACGAGTAGAGCTCATACTTAGTACAGGTGGAGGCTAGCAAAAGACTGGGAGCGACAAATCAAGAGAGCATAAGTGCCATAATCATGCATAGCGACATAAGCATCGTTAATTAAAACATAAGCAGTATCACAAGTTCAAAAACTAAGTGGTCATGGAGGCTATTCTTGACTGGTTTGTAGTCATAAACATGGTGTGAGCATGCGCCAAGTCAACCAAATAAAACATTCGAAAGAGAATACCATATATTGATGCTTTACTATGACAAGAACAACTCAAGAATCTTTTAATACATATTAAATACTCTCAGCTATTTGAGGCTAATCATGCTACTCAATAACCACAAGGAATTAAAACTAAAATAACGTTTAGCATGTCATGAAAAAATCTTAGCCATAGTCTATACAAGCTTCTACTAGTACTGTTATAAATTCTACTTCAAGCAGCAGTTTTCTTTTGTTTCTCCCAACAAGCACCATACAAAACATGCTTTAACAAAAATACTCTTTATGATACAGAAAGAAAACATGATAGTACTCACACAATACTACTAAAACTAACAGCTCTCATAAGAGATGCATGCAAAACAGGAGTTGAATAAATGCAGTAGCTAGACAGAGATTAAGAATACAACGTATTCTCAAGAAAAACCGAAGCGTGTCACTCTACAATAAAATAATGCTGGGGTACAACCAAGCTTATTATAAAAGTAAAAACAAACTTAAAACAAACAAAAAAAGCAAACTAAAAAAAACGCTCCAAGTAAAACACATAAGATGCGACCGAATAAAAATATAGTTTCACTAGAAGTGACGTGATAATTTGTTGATGAAGAAGGGGATGCCTTGGGCATCCCCAAGCTTAGACACTTGAGTCTTCTTGGAATTTTCTTGTATGTGCCACCGGGGCATCCCCAAGCTAAGGATTTTCACTCTTCTTGATCACATCATATCACCCTCTTCTCTTGACCCTTGAAAACTTTCTTCACATCAAAATTCTCACAATCTTCATTAGCAATGTTAGTGCAATCGAAATAATAAATCCACATGTTTCAGTTTCAACACAAGACTAGAAATTAAAAATACATTAGCTACTGTCAACTTATTTTAAAACTCTTTTTCTCGAAAGAACACCAAAAGAAAGAGATTAAGATGCAAATGCGATAAATGGCAGAAATCTGTCAAAACAGAACAGCAGGTAGAGATCGATTTTTTCAAAAATCTTATGTTGCTAAAATCAAAAAGTGCTCAACTAAGAAAAGTTGCGTATACAACTCAGGATTAAGCACAAAAAGCTCAGGTCATTTTTAATTTTCTGTGATTTTTAACGGAATTAACAGTGGACAGCAGAAATCTGTTTCCCGCTCAGAAATCCGAAATATAGGCTCAACTTTCCACTAGTGGTTTTACTTGGCTCAATAAAAATTCAAAAGAAAAGATGCATAAGGGTTGCTAAGGAAATATACAACACGCATGTGCAAGAACACCAAAGAAAACAAATAAAAACAAAATGAAAACAGAGAAATAAACCGGGTTGTGTCCCAGTAGCGCTTTTCTTTAAAGCCTTTTAGCTAGGCATAGAAAAATCAACTCAAGTGTTTTCAAGTGAATCATTCAAATCAAGGTTTGGTAACTCTTTAATAATGCATTGTATTTTATCGAAGTGGGTTTCAGAGGCTCCCCTCTTAGTATTTTTAGGCTTACTATTTTCATCAAATAGATTCCCAGGAACAATCCAATCAAAATTCTTTTCTTGGGCATCATGAAGTGCCATTAATTTAAAGGGAATGGATATTTTATCCTTGTTTTCGTTATTAGATTCAGTTTTTTTTCTAGAGAACCAACAATGTCTACATATGATCCAAGCATATTAAAACGATCAAAGACTTTTCTAGCTTCCATAGCAACATCTCCAAATTCTTTAAGCATAGTTTCTAGGATGAAGTTTCTTTTCTCAACATCTTCAATGTTGTTCAATTTGAGGAACATATGTTGTATTATGGGATGAAGGTTAACAAACATAGCTTCTAGCATGTGAACTAAAGAAGTTGCAACAGTCTCATAATTGGGAGCAAGTTCTACAATGGATTTTTTTCTCAAAATTATCATGCTTAGTAACATGATCAAAGAATTCTTTAATAGTGTCCTTTCCAAGTATAGAACCACTTTCCACCAACAAATCTTCAAAGTAAATTTAGGGAGAAACATGACGAGAAATTAAACTTAAGAACAGAAAAAGCAAAAATAACAGCAAGCAAATAAATAACAGCTATGAAATAAACTATTTTTTTGTTTTCAATATAGAGAAATAAACTATTTTGTGTGTGTGTTTTTGATATAGAGAAATAAAAACAAGACAATAAACAAAATAAAGAGATTTAGAGTGAGAGACTCCCCTTGCCAGAAGACTTACTTCTCCCCTGCAACGGCGCTGGAAAAATCCTTGATGCTGGCAGAGTTAAATCCTTTCTCTGCGATGTTGGGAACCCCAAGAGGAAGGTGTGATGAGCACAGCGGAAGAAGTTTTCCCCTTAGTTAAGAACCAGGGTTATCAATCCAGTAGGAGAAAGAGAATCTTCGGAAGGTTGATGCCACTGACGGTGGTGCTGGAGCTTCACCGGTGTCAGCAACAACGTGGAACCTGCACACAACACAATCAAAATACTTTGCCCCAACGGTACAGTGAGGTTGTCAATCTCACCGGTCTTGCTGAAAACAAAGATTAGACGTATAGTGTGGAAAAACAGTGTATGCTTGCAGAAAGTAAAGAGAGCAGGAAATTGTTGTGGTTTGTTTAACAGTGTGGAAAAATGGACCGGGGTTCGTAGTTTCACTTGTGGTGTCTCTCTATAAAAGATAGCATGTTGCGTGAACAAATTACAGCTGGGCAATTGAGAAATAAAGGTTGCACCGTAGTGCACAATATGACATGAAGGTTACTATGCTATTTAGTGCGGGTATTACAACAAGATACATATACCGACATCCATCTTCATCTATGACTAATAATCCACCCTCAGGTCAGCATCTGAACCCCCTCAGGTATTAAGTTGCAAGCAACAAATAATTGCATTAAACAAAGTGTGTAATGTAAGAAATGATTATGCACACGGGCACTCTCACCGCTGTTTTCTCCCTAATGGCAACAACACATCCTCTCCCTTCACGTTTCTGTCACTCGAGCAAGGCAACAAGGAGGCATGAACCCACTATCGAGCATAAATACTCCCTCTTGGAGCCACTAACAATTACTTGGCCAGAATAACCACTAGCAACGGAGAGCATGCAAGATCACAAATAACACATGCAAGTAAAGACTATAATCAACTTGGGATAAGGTCAATATTCATCGGATCCCAGCAAACACAACACAGAGAATGACATAAGATCAATCTCGATCATGATAGGCAACTCACGAGATATAAACATGGAGGCATATGAGGAGAAGACAACCATCTAGCTAGAGCTACGAACCCGTAGTCCAAGGATGAACTACTCACGCATCACTCCGGAGGCAGGCATGGTGATGAAGAGGCCTCCAGTGTTGATTTCCTCTCCGGCAGGGTGCCGGAAACAGCTTCAGACCCCCCCCTCATCTGGGGTTGACGATGACGGCGGCTGCGGAACTTTTTCGGGGATTTTGATCAGGTGCCTAGGGTTTTCCATCCCGGGGGCTTAAATAGGATAAAGGGAAAAGGCGGTGGAGCTCCAAAGGCCGCACAGCCTAGCTGGCACGGCCAAGGGGGCCCGCGCCAGCCCATGGTGTGGGCCCCATGATTCCCCTCTTCGGTCTTCTGGATGCTTCCGAGGAAAATAGGACTTCCGGGCTTTGAATTTTCCAATTCCGAGAATATTTCCAGAACAACTTTTCTGAAACTAAAAAACTGCAGAAAACAGGGAACTGGTTCCGTGGCATCTTGTCAATAGGTTAGTTCGGAAAACGTATAAAAATGCTATAAATAAGGGAGAAAACATGTAGAAATTGGCATAATATGATCATGAAGCATCAGAAAATTAGGTATACGTTTATGACGTATCATGTACCAAGAGCATTGTTTCTGATAGAGGTACCCAGTTTACATCTCATTTTTGGAAGCAGTTACGTGAGTCCTTAGGTACCAGACTCGAACTCGGTACAACATTTCACCCTCAGAACGATGGACAAACTGAAAGAGTGAACCAAATATTGGAGGATATGCTGAGAGCATGTGCACTATACTATGGATCTAGCTGGGAGAATAACTTGCCTTACGCATAATTCTCTTACAACAACAGTTATCAGGCAAGTATTGAGATGGCATCGTTTGAAGCATTATACGGGAAAAAGTGCACTACACCATTGCTATGGAGTGGTGTAGGAGAACGGAGTTTCTTTTGTCCTGATATAATCCAAGAAGCAGAGGAGAAAGTTAGATTGATTAAGGATAGACTCAAGATAGCTCAGTCAAGACAAAAGAGCTATATTGATAACAAACGCATGGATGCCACTTATGAAGTTGGTAATAGGACATACCTAAGAGTATCACCTCTTCGTGGTGTCAAGAGATTTGGAATCAACGGAAAATTAACACCTCGATTCATAGGGCCATTCAATATTTTATCCTGCAAAGGTGATGTGGCTTATGAGTTATAACTTCCTGAGATTTTGTCAGCATTCCATTAATGTGTTTCATGTTAGTCAATTGAAGAAATATCACCCTGAGATGTTGGAAACTGCATTGAGGGATACTGTACCCCTTGAGGAAGTACAGTTGGAGAGTGGTTTGACTTACGAAGAGAAGCCTATCAAGATATTAGAAACTGCAGAAAGAGTTACCCGCACCAAAACCATCAAATTTTGCAAAGTTCAATGGAGTCACCACACTGTAGAGGAAGCTACATGGGAGCGAGAAGATGATCTTCGAGAGGACTACCCACACCTATTTTCTAACCTTTCCAAAGCTCGAGGGCGAGATTTCATCTTAAGGGGGTTAGTATGTAACATCCCATGATTTTCAAAATTCAAATAACATCATGCATACATTTGCATCAGGACATCATTGCATATTTTCTATTCACAACAAAATATTAAACTCATTTTTACCACATAGTTATAAAAAGGGGTACATTGAAATCCCCATATTTCCCTATGTAAAACTATTTTATTTTTGAAAAGGAACAGTACCAAAATACTCCTAATATCACTAGCTTTTCAAAACATATTTTTATTTATTTTTATGAACAAGTTTGAGGGGTTTATGGTTGGTTTTGTTAATGTTTTGAA
This sequence comes from Alopecurus myosuroides, assembly GCA_028641055.1. NCBI lineage: Eukaryota > Viridiplantae > Streptophyta > Magnoliopsida > Poales > Poaceae > Alopecurus > Alopecurus myosuroides. The sequence goes on from CM054058.1 coordinate 462,158,957, forward strand.
CAAAAAAATGAAGCAGAGAACAAAAAAAAAGAGGAACCCTATTCTACCGCACCCCTGGGCCAAGCTCACCTCCCTTTTTTCCTCTCTCTTCCGTGCAGAGCACATCGCATAACTGCCTTCAGCCCACTAGGCCAGCCCGAGAAGAGAGCACGCGCTCACTCACCCTCTCTCTACCCTCCCCAACTGCTCGGTGTCCCCGTGACCCACGTCTTAGCCATGTCACCGCGACGCCCCCGTCTTCTTCCCCGCGAGGTGATCATGCTCACGTTAATGGACAGAAGCAGACAATTGAAGCCCGGCGTGAATTCTCGTGTTAAGTCCCCGAGTAATGCCCCCTCATTTCCCTTCTTAAGCCCCGCACTCGCCTCTCTGTTTTGCCCCAAGCCTCATCGTCAGAGAGCCACCAGGCCGGGAGTATTCGAGCTCGGGATCTCGCGGCGACCTACGGCGAGATCAAGGCCCCCCGTAGCGTACCAGCAATCCCGGACCCCCTCTTCCCTCCCTTTCTTCTCTTCTCACGATTGCGAGTCGTATTGGCATGTTTTTTGCCCCTTCTGCCCCGCAGCTCGACGGCTCCATTCTCGGGTTAGCATCACCGTCTCCCCCAACAACTCTGGCGAGCAACATAGGACGGAGAAGACCGCGTCGTGAAGCTCCACTTCGCCATCCACCTCGCCTCCTCTCGCTGAACGTATAGGTACGCCGTCGTGTTCCCCTATCCTTGTGTAGACGTCGTGCCGTGCTCGTATAGCCGTGCGCCCTCGTTTCCGCCGAGGTTCCGGCGGACAGCTCCGCTAGGCCACTCGGGTTGATTATGAGCCGCCCGATCTAATCCTAAGGCTAGGATTAGTTCACTTAAATCAAACCGTTCCTTTTAATCTTAGCCGCCCATCTCCCTTTAGATCCAGTGGCTGTCGCTGGTCGATCCGCGTGAAGGGGTACGGGCCAATCAGAAGGCTCCGATCCATATCCCTTGGATCGACCATTTTTATTTTCAAAACAAAATTAAAACCCAAACTTGTAAATTCAATAACTTTAGTTCTGCAAATCCAAATGTAATAATTTCGTTCGCTTTGAAATCAGAAAAATGAGTAGAGCACAATGGATTTATAGATTTTTATTTTTGACACGTGCACAAACTTGTTATTCACAGATCCTTATTTTGCACTATTTTGCTCATAATTTTAATTCTACAATTCCTTTTTGAGCAAATCAAATTACCATAGTATTGTTTAGATGTAATCTATACAGAGAGTAGAAAATAACAACACTTAGATCACTTTAGAATATTAGGGTTTGGTGTTTTGTTCATTAGACCTATATAAAAGCACTAAAATTATTATAATTACCTTTGGCATCTATTTTATTTTCTTAAAGCATTAAACATAATGAAACCAGAGAGAAACATTTTAATCCACATCCTTCACATTTGTGGGGTTTGTGCATATCAAATCATTGCATATCATGCATACATGTCTATGTAATGTTTTCCTTTATTGATTGTTTAGGTGTTGTTGTTTTTATTTGTTTAGATTGTGAGGAGGAGCAATTTTAGAATTGTGGTTGCTGTTCCTACTCATCCTACTGCCAAGGCAAGTGACACACCATATTTGTGGCTATATTTTGTACTAAGCATTAGTGGTTTTAAAGTTATTTGCATGATAGGACTTTTTTTTATAAAGTATTATGCTATGCAATATCCTAGTAGTGTGTAGCTACCATTATACTTGATAGCCTTAGAACTTAGTAGATGCTATGCTATATTACAAATTGTTTTACCTGATGTTGAGTACAAACTCTAATAATAACTAATCAATGAAACACCTGGGTGGAAATTGGATGTGATTGTTTATGTTAAGTGTTGCCTCAGGGCCCTTGTCCAAGGGTTATTCCACTTGAGGTTGTCACTTGTGGACGGCCACCCAGGAGAAAAGTTTGTTTTATAAATGGGATAGGAGAAAATTGGCCTTCTGCAAAAAGCTTAAGCCCCACCTAGCAAAAATATTCATGTAGTATTAGACTTTCCATTTTATATCAACCATAGGTTTCATTTACCAGTACATCAAATTGTACTGACTTCCTTCGGGGGCTGCATATTCCAACATGCAGGTTTTTCTGATGAAGAGTGAGGATATTTCTGGACTTGAGTCTACACCCAACATGTCTGCCTGTGGCGCATGCTTGAAGATGGAGGCTCATTGCTACTTTATTTTTGTTGCTTGAACTCCGAGTTTTAGCTAGACTATAAGGCTATGCACCTTGTAATAAGTTATATTTGGCTACTCTAGATTCAGTTGTAATAATTTTGACTCTTATGCAATGATACCTTTAAGTTTTGTACTGTGGTGCTAGCATGGGACCAGGGACTAGCACATAACACAGGTATTCCACTTTAACTAAAAGGTGGGATGCTACAATAGGCATGTGTTCCAATATAGTCATACGTGCTCGCAATGAGAAACTTGGCCAACATCTTTTGTCCTACCAGCCCGTGGCAGCGGGGCTGAAAGCGCATGGTGCCCCCATATGTGGTTTTGGTAATTAATGACAATCCTTATGGACTAATGTTTACATTGAGTTGTCCTTTTAGATCTTGTCCATATGAAATAATGGAGTTCATGTGTTGATCTCTATTAGCTTCCTTGATGGCCATTGTTATATTCAAGGATTTATATGAAGAATGGTCATGGTTTTAGTTGTGCTTATTGCTAGTGTGTCTTGAAGAATAGTATTATGTGATCTTTCATTATTATCTTCAAGACATCATCATTTGAAGTGAGAAGCAAAGATACAAGGTTGATCAAGCAAGTGATCAACACACAAAGCTACAAGATATACCAAGTCGGATTATGTGTCTCATGGTATGGTAAGCAATTGTCAATATAGATTTGTGAACTAATCCATCATTTGTGTGTGTGTCATCTCTATGTGTGGTTAGGTATCTTTACATGGGCATGCATCAAAAGGAAGATTTCATATAGCCCATGGTCTATGTTGTCGTCAAGCGGTGTTCGTCGTCAAGCTTGACGTGGAAGCTCAAGTGAGGCATCTCGAAGAAATCCTAACCTTGATGCTTGCCACCCTTTTGGATATTGTGGCCTTGTGAAGATTTGCCGAGAAGGGTCTCTCCCATAATGGTGTACGGGGGAGCTAGTCTCTCTCATAATGATGTATGGGTGAGCAACTTGCAAGTCTTCATCAAGCGGAACTTGTGCTAGCAAGCGTGATCAAGAAAGAAGATCCAACTTGAGAGAGTCAAGATCATCATCATCTAGCTCAAGTGGAATTCTCAAGGAAAAGGTATAATCTTGATAGGTTTTCTATTTTATCGGTCTCATGCCTTTTGGGAGACCGGGTTATAAGATAGATAGTCGTACTATCAAGAGGGGCTCTCAAGTGAGTAAGTTGATCGAATTGTTGTGGAGAGCTGAAACCTTTGCATACTTGCATATAATCTTTATTGGTTCTTATTTGGATTTTATCTCCTTTGGGTTTTAGTGCTTGTCGTGATCTTCATGACAAGCCTTGGTTTTCTCGAAAACAGATTTCATAAGAAAAACTTGTTGCATTTTCGGTGGTGAAAATATTCCGCTCGTCTTTGAGAATGTTCCCACACCTTCCATGTGTGGTAACTTCTCCATACTTTTATTTGGATACTACTTGCTATTATGTTTCCAATGCAACTGGATTTACCTCGTTCGGAGTTCATTCGCAAAAGTTATGTGTGTTTTCATGTAGGAGGTTTTACCGGCTGTTCCTTTTTGAGAGGCCAAAACCTTTCCCCATTTGGTTTTATATTCCATTTCTGTAAAATGATTTTTCTTTACATATTATTTTATTGCTCGTTGTGGTGATTTCAACGAGCCCAAGATCATCAAAAACGGAGTCCGGATGAAAAAGTTATTGCAGTTTTCGTGGTGTTGTGTTTGTTAGTCTTGCGGGGGGGGGGGGGGGATTCCGGTTCAAGTTTGAACCGGAATATCCGGTTGGAATCTGTCCCTCCACTCCGAAGTTCAGACGAAAACGGCTAAGGACTGGAGTTAAAACTGACAGATGTGAACCGGATTATTCCGGAGGAGCCGAATTATCCCGTTCAGCTGCCTGTTCGGGACAGAACCCAACCGGATTATTCATCTTACACCGGATATTCCAGTTGGACCGGAATATCCAGTCCAGTTTTGGACCGGGATATCCTCCTTACTCTGCACACAAAACGGCTAGTTTTTGTGGGGACCTATTTAAGGGGGTCTTCTTCCCCATTGGTCCCCAAGTCTCCAAGCACGAAATTTCCCCTCTCCCCACCATAGTTGACCTTGGAAAGCTTTCCCCTCTCCCAATCCCTCCTATGATTCTTGCATATCTTTAAGGATAAGTTAGAGGAGATCTAGATATACATTTCCACCAATCCATCTTCCTTCTTAGCAAGGGAAACTTAGTAGATCTTGATCTTGGAGTTCTTGGTATTTCTCCTCCATTGTTCTTCCTCTCTCATTCCCCCATAAACATTTGTTGCTTTATTGGAATTTGAGAGTGAAGGATTTGAGCACTTGTGTTCTTGCCATTTGCATCGGTTGCATCGGTTTGCGCTCTCCACGAGGATTCATGGAAGTTGAAAGTTTGTGAGCTTATTACTATTGGGTCTTGGACCCTAGACGACTTGTGGTGTTCTTGGGAGCCTCCAATTGAGTTGTGGATATGTTCCCCAAGATTGTGGTGACACCGAGAGCCTCCAATTAAGTTGTGGATGCGTGCCTCGGGTTTGAAGGTTGCCAATAGTGGAAGGTGAACTAGGCCTTTGTGGCGGGGTTCATCGGATAATAGGGTGAGGCCTTTGTGGCGTTGAGTAGGCCTCGTGTGGCGAGCTCACACCCCTCCAACGAGACGTACTCCCCTTGTGGGAGGAACTCGGGAATACATCATAGTCTCCGTGTGCCTCGGTTATCTCTATACCCGAGATTTTTAGATATGTAATTTACATTGTGATAGTCTTCTAGCTTGAAGTTATATATCTAGCTATCACCTTGTTACTTGTCTTGCTTAGCATAAGTTGGTGGTGCACCTAGTTGACCCTAGAATATTTAGGTTGTTGTGCTTGTTAATTTAAACACCTAGTTTATTTCCGCATTTAGCAAGCCTTAACCGGAAAAGTTTTAATCGCCTATTCACCCCCCTCTAGGCGACATCGTTGTCCGCTCAATTGGTATCAGAGCTTGGGCTCTTTTATTAGGCTTTACATCCTAGAGAGTACGATGTCGTTTAGGGAAATAGAGCACGATCCCGCTTTTATATTCTATGGTAGAAATTCTGATGTTTGGAAAATTCGCTTTCTTAATTTTCTTACGGACATGAGTCCAAAGTATCTAAGGAGAATTGTAGATATGGATTTTCCTCCTCCAAACAATTCTAAAGATTTATCTTTAGAGGATGAGGAAAACTCTTATCTCAATACTCTTGTATCTAATGGTCTCTTGTGTGTTTTGAGCGATGTAGTTATTGAATCAATCATGCCTTATCGGAACGCTCATGAGTTATGGACAAAACTTCAAGATATATATGATGTGTCCAACATTATTGAGGATGATTGTTCTCCATCCACTTCCGGCCGTGATGAGTTCACATCTTTCTCCACTCCACCAACATGTGATTTGTCACAAGGTAATGATATGGTGAGTGGTGATAGAAATTGCATTGTGGATAGTGAATTTACTATTGACTATACTTCATCTCTATCCCATTTCAATGATCTATCTTTGGACTTAATATCTTCTAGCACTCAAAGTTCCATACATGCCAGTGTTTATAGTCCTTGCATATCATGTGATCGTTGTTTAACTAAATCTCATGATGATATGCTTCCTATGTCTTGTTTTCATAAAAACAATGCTTCCATTTCCTCTAGTACTTGTGTGTCTAACAATGTAGAGGAATCCCATATTTTGGTGGAACAAGACATGGACCTTATTGGTGCTTCAAGTCAATCTTCATCATTGTTATCCATTTCTCATGTGTGCCTTATGGCTAAGGATTCGAAGGTATCTCCACCTTTGGAACCCACTACATCTTTAGATAATGAGGATGAGGATTTATTTTGTGGAGAGTTTGAGGATGAGGTCTCTTTAATGGAGAAGGGTGAGTTGGTTATTCTTGATCTCCCTAAAGGTACTAAAGCTATCACTCCTTTGGGTGAAATATTGGCTTTTGCTATTTATAGCACTAAAATCATTGAAAAGAAAGGTGAGATTGAAAGAAGTGATGCCGATGAAAAGGCATCCCTCACTATGTCTCTTGAGTAAGAGTATGAGCTCCGAGTTACTCTTGAGGAGAAACTTGAATCTATTGAGGAGCTCTATAATGAACAAATAGCCTATCTCACTAAAGCACGTGACCATACTAATGCTAAATATAAAGTGTTTAAAAGTGAAAAGGTTGAATTTGTTGTTGGCAATGCTAATCTAATTGAGGAAAACTCTAGGTTGAATAATGAGCTTGCCAAGTTGTCTTCTTTTATTTCTAATAATTCTTGTGCTACTAACTCCACATCTTGTGAAGCATCTATTTTAAAGGAGAATGTTGAGCTAAGGGCTCAACTTGAGTTGATGACTAGCAAGTGTGGGAAATTGGAAGAAACTCATGAAAAGCTATCTAGCTCTCATGAGGATCTTCTAGCATCCAATACCAAGCTAAAGTTATCTCTTGAGGCTATCACTACAAAGGTAACATCTTGTGAGCCTCATGTGGTTACTAGCACAGTATCTTCTAGTAATGCTATATTGACTTGTGCTCGTATTAGTAATTCATCCTCCCATAATGTTTCTACATCTTGTGATGAATTTCTTTCCTTGCCTTGTTGCTCTAACAATGAAGCATCTACTTCCTCTATCTCTTGTGTTGATTCTAACCATGTAGAGGAAATTAAAGAGCTCAAGGCCCAAGTCACTTCTTTGAAGAAAGACTTCGAAAAGAGTCATGAAGGGAGTTCCACCCTTGACAAGATGTTGAGAGTGCGAAGACTTCCCAATGACAAGAGTGGACTTTGATTCAACTCCAATATCAAGAAAAAGTCCATGGTTGCCAAGAAGAAGGGCCAAGAGCAAGTAAAAGATCCGTCCAAGATTATTTGCTTCAAGTGCAAGATTGAAGGGCACCATGTTAGATCTTCCCTTTGAAGAAGAAGTCTCTAAGTGAGAAGCAACTAGGGAAGCGGCTTCTTGTTCAATCTCATGCTCAACCACGAGCTGAACAACGACCACCTCCTAAGAAGACTCAAGAAAATGATCCTCAAGTTGAGGAGCCTATTAAGAAGAAAGAGAAGAGTCGATGTTGCTACCTTTGTCGTGAGAAGGGACACCTTGCTTCTTCATGCACCAATGGTACATTATCCAACCCTATCCTTGTTGATGATGTTTATTCCATTAGGAAGGATAATATGGGAAATGTGTTTGCCAAGTTTGTTGGTACTCAAAGTGGTGTCAAGAAAAGAACCATTTGGGTTACCAAACCTATTGTGACTAAGATCTTAGGACCCAACTTGGTTGGGGACCAAAAAGCTCAAACTTGATCAATAGGTGTTGTTGGAGGGCCTTGGAGACTTGGCTATCTCATGAAGAATTAAGGGATATTCATCAATTATATTTCCTCAAGCCAAGTCATGTGGATTATATATATCTCTTATCCAATGTTCCTCCTTGCGGTAACTTGTATCTAATTCATATATTCATTGAAAGTTACTTGCCCCCTTGCATGTGTTGGTTTTGTTGCTAGCATGTGTTTGTATATGTTGTGCTAACTACTTACCTATCTTGAGTAATCCAGTTATGTCTGGTGGTTTGCACTCCATGCACTTGTGTGTTTTGTGTTGAGCCTTCCTTTCAAACTTTTGTTTGTTTTTAGTTGGTTCTTTGGGAGATTAATGGACTATCCCATTTTGGGGGAGTAATATTCTCTTGGTACTTTACTATCCTAAAATGTGTGTACATGATGAATACCACTTAGTGTTGATATATCAATATTATCCTCTCTCTATATGGTATATCTTTCTCATGAGAAATTCAAATTCTAATGTCCATTAACATTCTCTTGTTGGATTGTTTTTCTTTACCTCGTGTTAAAAAAATGGATTATCACATTATGGGGTAGTAATAAGCTATGCACATATTACAAGCCTATAAAATGTGAACATGTGAGGTATTGCCACCTAGAATTGATATTGTTAGTTATCTTGTTCTTATGTGGCATGTTTCTCAAACAAGTTCCATGTTTTCTTAAAATGTGTTTTGTCTCTCTTCTTTTGGTATCTTGTTTTTGAGAATTTCTTGGTGCTTTACATTTTCCGTTTTTATTTGAAGCCTTCAAGAATCTCTATCTAAGCATGTTTTTATATTCCTACCTTTTGTCACATGCTTATATTTTGTGAATATGATTGTGAACAAATATACCACCGAGAAATATCTCCATACATCTCTTGTCTTTGACAAGTTATAATAATTTGTGGCACGTTTATTGATCATATTTACTTTCGCCATTTCTCTAAAATTTCCTTGTTTCTCGCCAAGGATTTGTTTGGCTCAAACTCCTTTGTGTCTTCCTTGCTCTAGTTAAAATTTTGTTTTATGCTTTCTTGAGTTAGGAAAATCAAATGATCCCATTCGTGTGCACTTTCATTCAAAGTCATACTTCTTTGTGTTGCATTTCTTGGGGAAGCTATCCTATAATGAATAGAACACAATTCTTTAATAGGTATTGCATCTTATTGTTTTTCTTGAGCTTGACTAGTGTTTGAACAATATATATGGAGAGTAATGATTCCATTGTGTGCATCTTGTATTCAAATGCAATATCATAATTTATGCACTATTATTGGAACAACTATCCTATATGTGTTTGAACACTTGTTGTCTTGAAATTGGTATTTTATCCCAATGACTTGTCTCTTTGGAAGACGAACATTTTTCGTCTTGGTACTTTGTGTTCCATCATAAAAAGTGTAGAGGGTTTGTTTATTCTTTGATGTTTTTTTATCTTCTCTATTTGGCTTCCTAAATCATGTGTTGATTTGGGGTTTTGATATAATTTGGACACTTCGCTTGATTTTCTCTCTTGTGAGTGCCTTCTTTGTGTTAATTGGAATTTTGTCCAATTTGTATCTTGTTTGGTTCTTCAAAGTTTTGTGCATGTATATTTACTTTGTATATCCTTTCAAATGCTTACTTTCGTTGATCCAATATATAGGATAAACTCCATCAAATCCTAAATGCCTAATATGTGCATGAAATTTAAATTCATATTAATATGCACATATTTTTGTGGAGTTTGTCCTATGTATTGTAGTTGTTCTAACTACTTTGGACCTAATAAGTTTGGGAACCATTTTGTACTTGATCTTTGTTTTTTAGGTACAATGGAGATACATTGGTTGCTTGCTAGATTCATAAGGAAGGTGTTCTCACCATGGTATTATAGGAGTCAAGCTACGATGATTATCAAACTCGCATCCTCTTCATCACCAATGTCGTCTCGGTAACAAGTATCTATTCCATAGATTCATTTCTAGCTTTCAACCTTGTGTAGGTTGCATCTTGGCATGATTTCCATTTGTTGCATTTCATTTTGTTCTTGCAAATGTCTTATCAAAAGCATCTTTATTGCAACTATGAGTAAGCCGGGATGATTACATATTAAGGGGATATTTATATTCATTTTCATGATTCACCAATCCCAAGTATATTAATCTAGCAACTTCTACTTGAAGTCTCTCATATGCAATATTGATGAATTCTAAAAAACCATTTGAATCTTTTGTGATATGCTTTACCTTTCTCGAAGCATTCCAACTATCACTTTTCCCTTGTGATATTTGTGATGTTTTGATATGTTTTTTGATTGTTCATCTATATCCCCTTAAGATTAAACTAAGCTTAGTGCTTTGCTTTCAAGCAAAAAAATCTTATTGGTATAATTATGAACCTTTCTTGGATATCATGTTCTTCACCTTTGTACCTATATTGTGTGTGCATGTTTCTTTTTGGGTATATATCTTTGTGATTGGTGTCCACTTAGAAACTTATACACACGACAATAGTTACATCTTTAATTGATATTCTTTTTATTTAGTGACCATGTTTTATTGCTTTATATTCCTTGGTGGTTCCTAAAAGGCACAAGCTTTACTTTTGTTTTGGTATTCCTTTTATATCTTATAAGCTTGTGGACCTATGTGTTTTTTTGTTTGTGTGTATGGGAAAGACATGATATGCACTATGTGCCTCTTATATTGAAAGACTATGTTGATGATTTTATCATCCTATTAGTATCCTATAAAATGTTTTTCCTTGTCACACCCGTCTATTTCGGTTAAGTAAGTCTTTATTTGTCGCTTCTTGATCTTAATTTCTCAACTTTTGTTTGTTTGCAAGTTGCTTTGCTTTCCAATCTATTCTGTTTCTCTTGTTTGTGTTCAAAATTATCTAGAAGGGAGTGATGATTACATGTTGTGCACATTATATAGTAATTCAAATCTAAAATTGTGCATGTACCTTCGGGAGTTCCCTCTTGATTTTCTAGAACACTTGATCTTATCATAATATTGATTTTGGTCAACTGGTTTTTCGGATCCTTTGGTTGGTTGCTTCTTTGTGAAAGTATCCTTCAATTTGACTTTGCTTGTAAATCTTTGGATCCTCAATATAGTTAGATATCCCTCCATCTATTCGTAGTTGGACATATGCACTTAATTTCACTCATATCATGAGGAATGCATACACTATGGGGGAGCTCTTATTATATTGGCCTTCTAATCTTTTTTGCCCATTTCGGCAATAGATGCCAATGGGGGAGAAGTTTAGAGGGTTTAAGGGAATTTGGTTTATGCTTTAGTTTCGTTATTAAGCATTTGCCTTTCCATGCTATTGCATCCTTTCTCTTAGTGTAGCATGGTTGCTTATTCATCATATAAACCCTCGTAAAAAGGGATTGTCATCAATTACCGAAATGGGGGAGATTGAAAGCGCATGGTGCCCCCATATGTGGTTTTTTTAATTAATGGAAATCCTTATGGACTAATGTTTACATTGAGTTATCCTTGTAGATCTTGTCCAAAGGAAATAATGGAGTTCATGTGTTGAACTTTATTATCTTCCTTGATGGCCATTGTTATATTCAAGGATTTATATGAAGAATGGTCATGGTTTGAGTTGAGCTTATTGGTAGTGTGTCTTGAAGAATAGGATTAGGTGATCTTTCATTATTATCTTCAATACATCATCATTTAAAGTGAGAAGCAAAGATACAAGGTTGATCAAGCAAGTGATCAACACACAAAGCTACAAGATATACCAAGTGGGATTATGTATCTCATGGTATGGTAAGTAATTGCCAATATAGCTTTGTGAACTAACCCATGATATGTGTGTGTGGCATCTCTATGATTGGTTAGGTATCTTTCCATGGGCATGCATCAAAAGGAAGATTTCATATAGCCCATGGTCTATGTTGTCGTCAAGCGGTGTTCGTCGTCAAGCTTGACGTGGAAGCTCAAGTGAGGCATCTCGAAGAAATCCTAACCTTTATTCTTGCCACCCTTTTGGAGATTGTGGCCTTGTGAATATTTACCGAGAAGGGTCTATCCCATAATGGTGTATGGGGGAGCTAGTCTCTCCCATGATGGTGTATGGGTGAGCAACTTGCAAGTCTTCATCAAGCGAACATGTGCTAGCAAGCGTGATCAAGAAAGAAGATCCAACTTGAGAGAGTCAAGATCATCATCATCTAGCTCAAGTGGAATACTCAAGGAAAAGGTATAATCTTGATAGGGTTTCTATTTTACCGGTCTCATGCCATTTGGGAGACCGGGTTATAGGATAGATAGTCGTACTATCAAGAGGGGCTCTCAAGTGAGTAACTTGATCGAATTGTTGTGGAGAGCTCAAACCTTTGCATACTTGCATAAAATCTTTCTTGGTTCTTATTTGTATTTTATCTCCTTTGGGTTTTAGTGCTTTTCATGATCTTCAGGACAAGCCTTGGTTTTCTCGAAAACAGATTTCGTAAGAAAAACTTGTTGCATTTTCGGTGGTGAAAATATTCCGCTCGTCTTTGAGAATGTTCCCACACCTTACATGTGTGGTAACTTCTCCATACTTTTATTTGGATACTCCTTGCTATTATATTTCCAATACAACTGGATTTACCTTGTTCGGAGTTCATTCGCAAAAGTTATGTGCGTTTTCGTGTAGGAGGTTTTACCGGTTGTTCCTTTTTGAGAGGCCAAAACCTTTCCCCATTTGGTTTTATCTTCCATTATTGGAAAATGATGTTTCTCTGCATATTATTGTAGTGCTCGTTGTGGTGATTTCAACAAGCCCAAGATCATCAAAAAACGGAGTCCGGATGAAAAAGTTATTGAAGTTTTCGTGTTGTTCTGTTTGTTAGTCTTGCGGGGGGCGAAAATTCCGGTTTAAGTTTGAACCGGAATATCCGGTTGGCATCTGTCCCTCCACTCCGAAGTTCTCCGCCGACAACGTCTAAGGACTAGAGTTAAAGCTGACATATGTGAACCGGATTATTTGTACCGGATTATTCCGGAGGAGCCGGAATATCCGGTTTAGCTGCCCGTTCGGGACAGAACCCAACCGGATTATTTGTACCGGATTATTCATCTTAGACCGGATATTCCTGTTGGACCGGAATATCCTGTCCAGTTTTGGACCGGGATATCCTTCTTACTCTGCACACAAAACGGCAAGTTTTTGTGGGGACCTATTTAGGAGGGTCTTCTTCCCCATTGGTCCCCAAGTCTCCAAGCACGAAATTTCCCCTCTCCCCACCATTGTTGACCTTGGATAGCTTGCCCCTCTCCCAATCCCTCCTATGATTCTTGCATATCTTTGTGGGATAAGTTAGAGGAGATCTAGATCTACATTTCCACCAGTCCATCTTCCTTCTTAGTGAGGGAAACTTAGTAGATCTTGATCTTGGAGTTCTTGGTGTTTCTCCTCCATTGTTCTTCCTCTCTCATCCCCCCATAAGCATTTGTTGCTTTGTTGGAATTTGAGAGTGAAGGATTTGAGCACTTGTGTTCTTGCCATTTGCATCGGTTGCATCGGTTTTCTCTCTCCATGAGGATTCGTGGAAGTTGAAAGTTTGTGAGCTTGTTACTCTTGGGTCTTGGACCCTATACGACTTGTGGTGTTCTTGGGAGACTCCAATTGAGTTGTGGATGTGTGCCCCAAGATTGTGGTGACACCGAGAGCCTCCAATTAAGTTGTGGATGCGTTCCTCGGGTTTGAAGGTTGCCAATAGTGGAAGATGAACTAGGCCTTTGTGGCGGGGTTCATCGGAGAATAGGGTGAGGCTTTTGTGGCGTTGAGTAGGCCTCTTGTGGCGAGATCGCACCCCTCCAACGAGACGTACTCCCCTTGTGGGAGGAAATCGGGAATACATCATCGTCTCCGTGTGCCTCGGTTATTTCTATACCCGAGCTTTTTACTTATGCAATTTACATCGTGATACCCTTCGAGCTTGAAGTTAAATATCTAGCTATCACCTTGTTCCTTGTCTTGCTTAGCATAAGTTGTTGGTGCACCAAATTGACCCTAGAATATTTAGGTTGTTGTGCTTGTTAATTTAAACACCTAGTTTATTTCCGCATTTAACAAGCCTTAACCGGAAAAGTTTTAATCGCCTATTCACCCTCCTCTTTGTGACATCATTGTCCGTTCAGGGGCCTCTAGGGAATCTACTAGTGATTAAGGTGCTCCTTTTAATAAAGCACTGGAGCAAAGCATTAACACTCCGTGAACACATGTGATCCTCACATCACATCCATCCCCTCCGGTTGTCCCAAATTTCTGTCACTCTGGGGCCCCGGGTTCCGGACAACAATATGTGTAAAAAATTTGCAGGTGTGATCAAGAAACATAATTATAATCATGAAACAATAACATGTTAAGATCTGAGATCATGGTAATCGGGCCCTAGTGACAAGCATGAAGCATAACAAGTTGCAACAATGGTAGAAAACACTAACAATGGATACTAGGCACTATGCCCTAACAATCAGGCATTATTACATGATCAATCTCATCCATTCCCTTCCATCCCTCATAGCCCACAACGGGGTTTACTCACTCATGGACAGGGGAAACATGGATGGTTGATGGAGAAGGAGTGCCGGCGTCGATGGCGATGATCTCCTTCGAATCCCCGTCCCGGCAGGGTGTCAGAACAGGAACTTATGATCTCCGAATTGAGTTTCGGGGTGGCGGCAGCGCTCTGTTGTGTTTTTGTGGAATATGATGAACCCCCTCGTGTCATAGTTTTATGAGGCATATGTAGTCGAAAGGTGAGTCCGAGGGGGCGAGGGAGTGGCCCACTCCACCTGGTGGCGCGGCCAAGGGGGGCGCCAGGGGTTGGTGTGCCCCCCTCTTGGCCCCTCTCCTGGCCTCCTTCTGGATCCCGGGGTCTTTGGGTGTTTTAGGACCAATGGGTTCTTTTTTGGGCAATTTCCCGAAAGTTGATTTTTCTGCACAAAAACGAGACACCAAGGTAATTCTGCCGAAAACTGCGTTAGTCCGTGTTAGTGGTATCCAAAACTCACAAGTTTAGAGAAACCAATAAGAAAAGTGTTCGGAAAAGGAGATACGTTTTGGACGTATCAACTCCCCAAGCTTAGCTTATTGCTTTTCCTCAAGCAATTTAGTGACAACTGAGTGCGATAAAAACTTTTACAAACACATTTGTTTCATAGGATGTAAATATACTTACTATATGATCAACTGCCGAGGCAATTCATAATAAGATGTATGGAAAATAAAAGCTACCCAACAGTTATGAAAACCATGAAAAGATGCCAACAAACTAATAATATACAACATGAAGTATATCAATCTGCAGGATTGCAATGCTCATAATAGGGTTTGATAAGGTGTACTCTCTTGCCCTTAATAGTGGATCAAAACATAAATTCTAGAGCACCTATGAAGTTGAAATGAAGACTAAAATAAAGATATCAAATATACAAGCATCAAAGTTATACCACTACCAACCGTGTTCTAGGACAAGCACATTACACTAAGAATAACAACCATGCTCTCAAGAAGGTGCATAAAGCGAGAAGCTGAAGACTCAACATAAAAGTAAAAGAAAGGCCCTTCGCAGAGGGAAGCATGGATCACTCACGTGCTGGAGCTTTTATTTTAGCAAACAGTGGTATAAAATATATTTTTAGAGAGGTGTATGTCAACGAATGGTAAACAGAAAATGCAGTACGTCAAAAGCTAACTAGACTTCACAAGAGCGGCTCCCATTTGAAGGACGCAACTGGTGTACAAGGTCATCCCTCTTTCTCTTCTGTTTACACGATTATGCTTTGACTGATAAATCAGGGGCAAAAATAGTGAAGAGAATTTGTTGTATTAATTTGGGGCTGGGCACCCCGCTGCCGGCTCTTCTATCAGTTGGATAAGAGGATAAAGCCACTATTACAGGGTGTGAAATCCAATCAACAAGTGAGATAAAGATTCTCTATTTACGTCCTCATGAGCTAAAACAGGGGCACAAACCAGGAATAATTTTTAGAAGGTTTTAAAGGTAGAACATGAGCAATTTACTTGGAGTGGCAGTTAATTACCACATATATAGATAGGCTAATTACCACATATATAGGTAGTTTTTAAAGGTAGCACATTTGGCATGCTTTGGTTTTTGGGAGTTGGATTGCACGAGTAGAGCTCATACTCAGTACAAGTGAAGGCTAGCAATAGACGGGAGCGACAATCAAGAGAGCCATAGCTGTTATAATCATGCTTGCGACAAAACAAAATTAACAGGGGCATACAAGTGATACAAATACTCTGAGGCAAAATAAATCATCGAGGCTTAATTGACTTTTTTCTTTTAGTCTTAGCATGCGTGAGCATGTTCCAAGTCGATTCAAGTGAAACAAACAGAGGGAGACACCACAATGTCATACCCTTATATGAATAAAACAATGCAAGAAAACATTCATACGACATGCTATCTTATATTAATAAGTTGGAACTAACACGTGAGAGAACGAACTACTAAGCATCAATTAAATAACGTACAACTTACATGAACGGACTAAGCATGTTCACACAATGAGTATATGTACAAAAATAAAACAAATAGAGTTCATACCAGCTTCTCACCACAACTTGGAGTGTCGTAAATCATCATTACTGCTCTTCACTTGTGTGGATCGAATAATATGATAATCAAGCTCCAATGTAGACACGAAAGTCCGGTGAACTCGGCAACAAACTTTACGAAACCAAAGAAGATTTTTTTGGGGGGGGGGTTGAATACTAAACCGAAACGAGAAAAGAAAACAAACCAACAAAAGAAACTAAAGAAACAAACAAAGAGAAACAACAATTTTTTTTGTTCTTTTTGTATTTTAGAAAACAAGAACAAAACGATAAAACAAAGAGAAACGAAAGAAGCGAAAGAAAATGAAAACAAACGAAAGAAACGAAAACATGGATATACAAAGAACGACCGAACATGATATATAAATAAGTGTGATGTCGGTATACCTCCTCCCAAGCTTAGGCTGTTGGCCTAAGTGGAGATCATCCCCAAAGGGACCATGGGGTGGCGCCCCCGTAGTATGCCGAGGAGGAACCTTCCTCCTGATATGTGCTCGAGGACGCTCCGACGTACTGCATGGTGTAGTCCTCGGAAGGCGCATCTCGCCTCTCCCGCTACCCGTAAAACTCCGTCGTGCCCAGATGCTCGTCTATCTCCTCCTTGGAGCGCGACCATGGTGACCTGTCAACTTTGAACAAAACAGGTTGTGGAAAAATAACTTTCCGCTCATCTCCATCCATAAATAAAACTCTATATCCTAAATGATCAGCAGTAGACTCAGTAGTGATAAAATGATGACCCTTCGTGGCAACAAGGTTGAGTCTACAGGGAGAAATTAATTCATCACCAGGAGCAATAGAAACATCTAAAGCAGCTTCTATATGTGTAGCAATAATGCCCCCCCAAAAAATAGTCCCCTTAGCAGCAAGGCGGCGCGCAACTAGCGCACCAGGGTTATACTTCATGCTATGATTAAGCGTAGCATCAACGAAAGCAAGGTGATAACTAGAAATGTTGCTAGTGTTCTCCCTACCAAGGATACTAGTAGCAAGATAATAAGTGAAATATCAAAGGGCAGGAAGTTGGATGTTCCTTATCTTCCTCCGCTGGGATGAACGACCATCATCATTGGTGATTTCTCGGTAGAGCGCCAGGAGATCTGCGGGTTTATCCTGAATCCTGCATGTTGTCCTGGAAGTGTTGATACTTACAATGGCACAAAAAGTATCCAAGTGCAAAGAAAAAGGACTAATATATAACTTGAAAGCAACAGTAGGACCAAAGTGTTTGTTCTGAAATTTAAAACTCTCATCAAAAGTTTTTGTGAGAGCGGCATAATGAAGACTTTCATCCTCCATGTAGTTGCTTAAACCAACTCTTTCAATAAGCATCAAAAAGTCATCTAACAGACCTGCACTCCTTAAAAATGTAAAACAAGGAAAGCTAGAGGGATTAGCGATACCATCACCTTCCGCATCGTCGATATCAACTGCAATAAGGTCTTCATTATACCATGGCCTCACTGAAGTGGATGAACGTGAGGGCCTTGTTTCCTAGGAGCATCACTCCTAAATATCTCTCCAAAATTATGGCTATCCATCTCTGAAATTTTTCAACAATCATCACAAAAATTGATTTCAAGCAACTATAAGGTGGAAACTACTATAGAGACTTATAGGAGAGCTAAAAATGCATCAAAACTAAATTATTTCACTCAAATCAAGCATGCAAACTCACATAAGCTGTGAACTACAGTACCAAAATACTCAAGAAATACTCCACTAAATAAAATTCTACTTGGATTATCGGAGGAGTCACATACCGGAGATCAAACGCACCAAATTCCAGCTCAAATCATGGGCTGAGGAAGAAGATCAAAAATCTAGATGAAGAACAGCAAGAACACGGGTTCTAGGAAATGTTTTCAATATGGGAGGTGAGAGAGAAGACTTTGGCAATGGAGAGAGTAAGTGGAGGGCCAGGGGACCCCACACCATGTGCTGGCGCCACTAGGGGGCAGGCCGCACCATCCTATGGTGTGCCTGACTGCTGGGTCCCCCTGGGGTCTCCCAAATGGTTTTCTTCCTACTTTTTAACGTAAAAATTTATTATAATTTTCTGGAATTTTTCGATAAACTTTATTTCCGAGGTTTTTTCGATGTTACCGCCAGCCGAACCCTTACCAGTGGCACGGTTGTGCCGCTGGTTATTCCGGTGAAGAGCCTGGTGGCCTTGAGGTGGTTGCGCGGGACATCAGCTTCTCGAAGGTCCCGAGAGAGATCACGTTGAGGCCAGCGGCTCCGTCCACGAGCATCTTCGAGATAACAACGTGGTTGGGCGTGGGGGTGCAGACCAGTGGGATGGCTCCCACCGAGCCGATGGCTTTGGGGTGATCGGCAACGTCAAAGGAGATGTCCTATTGCGACCACTCGAGGGGCGGTGGGGACGTCTCGCCCCCGCGGAGGGCGGCGTTGACCTCCCGGAAGGCCCGCTTGAGGTGGAGCCCAGAGGACGGGGTGAGGGACCAGCCGAGGTTGCATGTAGCATGGCGAGTTGAATCGTGCGCCTCCGACGAGATAGGACCGCCGCGTCCCACACCGAAGCGCTAGAGAATCACGTGACCCTCGGGCTCGCCGCAGGGAAGACGGACACATTGGTGGAAGCGTTGGAGGAACTGCGTGCGCAGGTCCTCCCACGAGCTCACGGAGCTATCAGGGAGATTTAATAGACACGCGAGCGCAGGGCCCCAGAGAGCTAGGGGGAAATACCTCAGGAGGCACCGGCCGCCTCCCCGGCAGCCCTCATTAGCGCCTCATACTTCCGCACGAAGTCCAGCGGGAGAATGTGTTGGTGTAGCGAGGCGGGAGGCGAGGCCGGAATGCTAAAGGCCACCTTGCCTCCCACAGGTCCCTTTCGAACGCGTAGCAGCACCCTGCCCGGGCACTTGTCCGCCGCTCTCGGTAGCTAGGCCACTCTGAGTCGGTGGTGGCGTTTCCTGGGACAAAGGATGTCATGCCATGCGTTCGAGGGCGCCAGGCCTTGCACGCGCAGGACTCCGTTGGTCCGACCATAGGAGAGGCCTCCGCGGTGGAGCCGGACTGCTCCCAGTCAGCTGATGGCGCTGGGGTGACCTCGGCGGTGTGCAACAACCGAGAAGCATCGGCGTCGGGTGATGGTGAATGTCTTGCACTCGTTGGGAAACCCCAAGAGGAAGGTATGAAGAGCACAACAACAAGTTTTCCCTCAGAAAGAAACCAAGGTTGAATTGACTATTAGGAGAAAGAAATCACTTCCGAAGGTTGATGCAGCTGATGTGGCAGGGCGCACTACCGGTTCAGGAGCAATGTGGAACATGCACAACACAATCAAATCACTTTTCCCCAACGAAGCAGTGAGGTTGTCGATCTCACCGATTTTGCTGAAAACAAAGAGGTTAAACGTATGGTGTGGAAAACAGTAGGAGAACAATAGTAACATTATGAAACCAGTGATGGCGGTGGTTGTATTATCAGTATGAGGAAAATGGACCGGGCTCCACAGTTCACTAGCGGTGTCTCTCCATAGAATATAGATAACATGTTGGGCAAACAAATTACAGCTCGGCAATTTACAGATATAAAGGCTGCATCATAGTGCATATGCATGACATGATGATTACTATGTAATTCATGCGGGCATTACAACAAAATACATAGACCGTTATCCAACAACATCTATGACTAACAATCAACCCTCAGAATGCCATCCGAGCAAACCTTGGGTATTAAGTTGCAAGCAACAGATAATCGCATTAAGCAAAGTGTGTAATGTAAACAATGTAAACATTGTTGTTTTCTCCCTAATGGAAACACCACATCCCCCATCCATCACGTTTTTGTCACTCGAGCACAGATGCAAGGGAGGCATGAACCCACAATCTAGCATAAATACTCCCTCTTGGAATCACTATCACCTACTTGGCCAGAGTATCTACTAATAACAGAGAGCATGCAAGATCATAAATAACATACACGTGAATAAAACATGATAGATTGATAGTTATTTGACACAACATTCAATATTAATCGGATCCCAGCAAACACAACATGTAGCATTACAATAAGATGATCTTGATTATGTAGGGCAGCTCACAAGATCTAAACATGAGGCATAAAGAGGAGAAAACAACTATTTATCTACTGCTATGGACCCGTAGTACAAGGATGAACTACTCACGCAACATTCCGGAGGCGGGCATGGCAGGGTAGAGCCCTCCGGTGATGATTCCGCCTCCCGGCAAGGTGCTGAGGAGAGCTCCAGAACCCTCTCGAACTAGGGTTGACGATGACGGTGGCCTCGGGTGTTTTTCATGGAAAATGCTTCTATATCTAGGGTTAAACCTTTGAGGAGAATATACAGGCGCGAGGGCAACGTCGGTGGGCGTCCAGGGGGGCCACACCACCCCTAGGCAACGACCAAGGGGGGCACGTGCCCACCCATGGTGTGGGGGCTCCAGGGCTTCCCTCCGGGTCTCCTCTAGGATCCTTGTGCACCACAACTTTCTAAGACTTTCGGGCTTCGAATCGTCCTATTCCGAGAATATTTCCAGAACAACTTTATGAAACTAAAAATAGAAGAAAACATGAACTGGCTCTTTGGCCTCTTGTCAATTGGTTAGTCCCAGGAAATTGATAAAAATGGCATATAGTGTAAAGGAAACATGTAGCATATGATATGAAAACATCATGGGACATCAGAAATTATGTATACATTTACGCCGTGTCACCTCCGGGATCAAGCGGACAACACAATGGTCCATGTGCTCCAGGCAGGGCTTCCTGCGAGCACTATTAACTGTGCGTGTGCACAACCGATGGCTGCAGGGTGAGCGTCGCACGCGCAGGAGACTGACGAAACCGCATCGGGTCATCGAGGAACTCGCTGACGTGCATTGTGTCACGCCCATGGAGCGGCGCGGGGGAGCGAGAGTGGGAGAGTCCTATGTTGGAGAAGCCAGGGACGTGACCGCCGATGTCGTTTCGCTTCCACGACCACGCCCTGCGGCCGGTCCGATCGGTGCAGGAGGTTACCATGGAGACGGAGATGAGAGAAAACGCCTTAGCCCCCTACCTAGCGCGCCAAATGTCGGAGAGGTTGTTCTGTCAACGACAGGGTAGCCCTTAAAGGTTCAAATACTAGGGGATAACCACGTTTTATCGCACCTCGGAAGGCTTTGGGGGGAGGGGGAGCTCTCGAAGCAAAACAATGGAGACACGAAGAGTTTACGGGTTCAGGCTTCCGTGATGGTGTAAAACCCTACTCCTGCTTGTCTGGTGATTGTATTGTGAGGAGTAGCTTACTTATATCGGTGCTTGGCCCTCTTTCCCGCTCACTTGGCGTGAAAGGGATACCACATGGTGCCAAAGGAGTACATTGCGGCGCTCTGCCGCAGAGGCTTTCGCCGGTCGTCGAGGACGGTCGCCACCGTCCATGGTGTAACGCCCGGGGAATTTTTCCCCCTAATATAATATGTTGCTTGTTTTTCTTTGCTTTGCATAACATGGCATAATGCATCATATTTGATTTAAAACTTGCAATCAAATTAAATTACATCCAGTCCAATTTTATAAAGCTTTCTGGAATTCGT
Source organism: Alopecurus myosuroides (assembly GCA_028641055.1). NCBI lineage: Eukaryota > Viridiplantae > Streptophyta > Magnoliopsida > Poales > Poaceae > Alopecurus > Alopecurus myosuroides. The sequence goes on from CM054058.1 coordinate 462,180,690, forward strand.
TTGATGTATAAAATCCATTTGTATTGGTGCCTAACCAGTTTCTGAAAAAAAAAAAGAAAAAAAAAGAGAGAGAGGCAGCCAGCCGGCCGAACTGGGCCGGAATAGGCCCAGCCAGCCCCCACCGGACTCCCCACCCGAACCCTAATTCTTTTCCTCTCCCTCTCAATCCCCCCCGCCGTTTCTGTTATTCGCAATCAGGTCCTCCCACCTCTCCTCCCAGGCCCGCACGCATCTCACGGGAGAGAGAGCGAGCAGCGCTCGCTCGATCCCCCCTCCCCCGCTCGCTGCATCGCTGCCTCCCCTCGCCCCGATTCCCTCGACCGCCTCCCTGCTCCCGGTGACCCACCTCGACCTCCTCTTGCTGGACCGAGAGGCCGCCGCCGTCCGCCTCCTCCCGCGGCCCCTCTCTCCGCCCTGCGCCTCCTCCCGTGGCCGCCGCCCCACTCCACCTCCTCTCCGTCCACGGCGCCGGCAGGAGGCCAGGCGCGCCGCCTCCTCCCTCTCTCTGTCCGGCCGGCGGGCCTTCCCGGAGCTCCGCCTAACCGCCGCCCCCCTTCCTCGCCCCTCGCCTCCTCCCTCTCTCTGTCCGGCCGGCGGGCCTTCCCGGAGCTCCGCCTAACCGCCGCCCCCCTTCCTCGCCCCTCGCCTCCTCCCGCGGCCGCGGACGCCGCCGCCGCCGCTGCATCCCCGCGGACGGCCGGCGCCCCGCCGGAGCTCCGCCTCCACCCGCCTCCGGCCGTCGCTCTGCCCTCTCCACCTCATGCCCCATCCCGTGATGTACTCCTCCTCAGGTTGTCGCCAGGACGTCGTGGCAGCGCGCAGAACCTCCACGCCGAGCTCCTCCCGGGTGCAAGACGAGCTCACCACCTCCTGTACATCGACAACGGAGCCGCCGACCTCACCCTTGTTCCGTGTGCGTCGACAGGCACCACCATGACGCCCTCCGCCGGATTTGATTTCGGTCGATCTCGCCCCTCGGCGCCCGCCAAGTGTTCGACGCAAATACCACAAGAGGCCGAGCTCCTTGCGGGCACCCGTTCGTGCCCATGTTCTGTTGTTCTGACCGTGGCCTTCGTGCCCGTGTCCTCGTGACCGTGATGCCGCCATGATCTCCTACAAGGACGCTAAGAGTACCTCGACGACGACAAGAACTACTACCTCGACTACGACCGTGCCAAGATCGACCCCGAGCCGTACCTCGACGACAAGATCTTCGTCGACAAGTTCCGCTACCTCGACAAGATCTACCATGTCCGCTTGCGTTGTCGTGTCGTGCGTGCCTTGTACCCCGAAGCCGCCCTGTGCACAATCGACCCCGAAGATGACGATGTTGCGGTTCCTCCGTCGACTACTTCGACTACTACGCCTACTTCGGCTACGGAACGGGAACGACGACGTGAACGACTACTTCGACTACAGCACGAGAACGACTACTTCCGTTACTACCTCGACATCGGAACGTCTACGACCTCGACGTCGACTACGCCTACTTCGACTACCTCGACGACGACGCGAGAACGTCTACTTTCCATCCTTCCTCTCCGCCGTCTATCTCCCTCTTCGTCGTCTTCTTCTTCTTCATCCCGAAGACACCGGCGCCGAACCCGAAGATCTTCCTTCCACACGTGTGAACCTAAACCCCAACCCTATACCTATGCCCTATTTTCTATAACATATCAACTATAATTAAAATGTCATCTCATGCATGTGTTGCATTGCATTCTTGTGGGTAAATAAATAACTCGACCCCCCTAAATTAAATGTTGGGCTTCCGGCTCAATTTAAATTGATTTAATTGCATAAATCATAACTAATTCATTTTAACTCCAAATTTGGAAAGTAAAATATGTTTTCCAATCAAAATTCTCTAAACTTTGCAAATATCAACTTTGTTTTCTGTTTTGAATAATTTAAACTGCTGAAAACAACTATTTCTTAATTAATGCATTAAAATTGCTAATTTGGTAACTTGCTCATTTTAATTCCAAATCCAACAAATAAAATATCTTTTCATACCAGAAAAATGCACTTAATCTGTTCATGCCATCCATGTTCATGTTTGCACCTTGCATGTTGCATTTGTAGTAGTGTTATGTATGTTCACCTAATAAATAAATATGGAATGTGTTGGGGTATTTAATTCAATTGTTGCCCTATTCCATTTAATCTTGTCTCACTCACCTACCTATTGTTTTCCATGCTAAACAACATTTAAATTGATGGTTAGATAAACAACTTGAACCAATTCCTATTTCTCCGGACTCCGGTTCCGATTAAATTGCTTAAGTTGTTTCCTCTCCGTTGCATTTTGCCTTGTCATGCATATAAAATAGGATCATGCTGGATCTTTGCCGTAGAAGTAATTCTTGCATCCGGTGTTTCTTTTAGTTTGTTGCTTCTTCGCGGATAGGACGTTAAGATGATGTGAGCAACGACAAGTTCTGCTACCTTGCGGGATCTCAGGCAAGTGTACTCACTTGCTGCCATATGGCTACCTTTCATCACTTGTTACCGATTCTTTCCGTTGTTCTTATTCTAGCCTGTTGTTTCGATGCTTGTGTCTCGATCCTATCGTATGTTTACCTTGCAGCCATGATATAGCCTTTTCCTTCCACTTCCTAATAACTGTTGTTTGTTTACCCTGTTGGCCCTCGTCTCGTAGTAACATGCTTAGGGTTGCCTCTGCTCGAGTCTGTTGTCGGTTACTCCTTTTACTATTATTAGTTGTACCGGGGGGCTCGATATTAATCAATCAATCCTGTTAATGCTAATGGTAATAATAATTTGATGATAAGGCACCGGCAGGAGGCCCTAAGTGGTTTTGAGGCCTGCTAGTGTCGACCCTAATAGGAAAAGGGTCTTGTCTACTGATCCATGATGAGCGCACTACCCGCATGTGGGAAGCGAGTATGGGCGCCCCCCTCAGTTTGACCCGATTCGCATCTCGTCCAAATCGCCTCATTTAGTTCGGGTTTTCCATTTGCTGCATGCATGATCTTGCGAGCCCTTGGTACCCGGGTGGAACTTTCATAGTCGGCATATAGGGGGACACGTTCTTAGAGTGCTATGAGGGTCGGGCTCGATTAGCCGTGCGCCCAAGGTGCTTTGGGATTGATGCGAAGAAGGGTTGGATTGTGTAGAGTACCTCGCTTGGTGGGGTGATCTCCCATCTGGCGGGTTATTCTTGCGTGTACGGCTAAATTGGTGCAACCCTGCAGGGATAATCTTCTCGAGAAGCCGTGTTTTCCGCGGTTATGGATTACTTGGTGAAAGTACTGGCTAACAAGTACTCCGGACAACTTAAACCTAATGATTAACAACCTTACACCCAATGATTAACAACTTGACTAGTAATAGGTTTATTGACACAATAACCTGAAACATCATTAATCCAACTGTGTGAGTTATCCTCGGATTGCTTCTTCGGATAAGGGGCGAGATCCAGGATGGGTTTGTTTGAAGTTATCTTTCAGTTGGTTACAATACGCGATCTTATCTTCTTTCTGTTAGCCGGAAGTTGTAGTGTGTTTCTGTAGTTGGTTAGTGCAGCCCGCTGCCGCTTATTTGCAATAACCCTTTCCTTCCGTTGTACCCAAAGTATTTGTATCTTGTGATGATCGGATTACGCCGGTATCTTGTGAGTATGGTTTATCCCCTTGCCAGTACTTAACCGTACTGACCCACGAATTCATTTTCGTGGCTGCATATTCAACATTGCAGTCAACAGGTTTGAAGTCTGACGATGTTAGCTTGGGAATCCCTCCGGCTTGGCCTGGGCAGGGATTGGACGCCTTCGGTTATCTTCAGGACTCTTAGTCCAATTTGTATCTTGTCCGTAGTCGGACGATATGTTGTTTCTTCCGATGTTATTTGGATCTTTGTGTTGTATCAGTTGTATCCTTGACTCGTTTGAGTCATCTTGTATCTATCTGTTTCTGTTGTAATTGTGGAATATTCGTGAACTATTGTAATGTTATCATAATGGCAACCTGGAATCGGTTATTATGCGGATTTGACGGGAATGCTGAAATCTGCATAGTGCCCGATCTCGGGGCGTCACAAATGGTATCAGAGCCTTGGTTCCGATTCCCGATATTGTTTCGATACGAATGGTTATCGAAGCAACGGGTCCGCAAAGCCTGTAGGATAACCTCGCTAACGGTCGTTGTTTCTAGAGTGTCAAAAACTATTTCTGCTAAACTATTTTCGAAACATCTCAATAGGACTCTTGTTTTCTCCTTATCTCTATTCTATTTCCCCTCCCATCTTATTTGTTTTGGAGTCTCCTCACTTGTCTATCTTTCAAAGTGTTAGGACCCTACGTGGGTGGACGTTTCCTGAGCCGTTAACCTAATAGATTCGATCTTCGGAAGGATTCTCGACGGAGGAACATCGTCATCAACGTGAGCAAGAATCTCTTGTTAGTGGTGTCGAGAAGATCAACAAGATGACCGAAGACTCGATAGTTCCGACTTCTTCTCTCTCCCGTGGTTGTGAGCGGATTGCGAGGGCGCAATCCCTTGTTAGTGGTGTCGACTGTAACGCCCGGGGAATTTTCCCCCTAATATAATATGTTGCTTGTTTTTCTTTGCTTTGCATAACATGGCATAATGCATCATATTTGATTTAAAACTTGCAATCAAATTAAATTACATCCAGTCCAATTTTATAAAACTTTCTGGAATTCGTTTGATGTATAAAATCCATTTGTATTGGTGCCTAACCAGTTTCTGAAAAAAAAAAGAGAGAGAGAGGCAGCCAGCCGGCCGAACTGGGCCGGAATAGGCCCAGCCAGCCCCCACCGAACTCCCCACCCGAACCCTAATTCTTTTCCTCTCCCTCTCAATCCCCCCCCCCCCGCCGCCGTTTCTTCTATTCGCAATCAGGTCCTCCCACCTCTCCTCCCAGGCCCGCACGCATCTCACGGGAGAGAGCGAGCAGCGCTCGCTCGATCCCCCCTCCCCCGCTCGCTGCATCGCTTCCTCCCCTCGCCCCGATTCCCTCGACCGCCTCCCTGCTCCCGGTGACCCACCTCGACCTCCTCTTGCTGGACCGAGAGGCCGCCGCCGTCCGCCTCCTCCCGCGGCCCCTCTCTCCGCCCTGCGCCTCCTCCCGTGGCCGCCGCCCCACTCCACCTCCTCTCCGTCCACGGCGCCGGCAGGAGGCCAGGCGCGCCGCCTCCTCCCTCTCTCTTTCCGGCCGGCGGGCCTTCCCGGAGCTCCGCCTAACCGCCGCCCCCCTTCCTCGCCCCTCGCCTCCTCCCGCGGCCGCGGACGCCGCCGCCGCTGCTGCATCCCCGCGGACGGCCGGCGCCCCGCCGGAGCTCCGCCTCCACCCGCCTCCGGCCGTCGCTCTGCCCTCTCCACCTCATGCCCCATCCCGTGATGTACTCCTCCTCAGGTTGTCGCCAGGACGTCGTGGCAGCGCGCAGGACCTCCACGCCGAGCTCCTCCCGGGTGCAAGAAGAGCTCACCACCTCCTGTACATCGACAACGGAGCCGCCGACCTCACCCTTGTTCCGTGTGCGTCGACAGGCACCACCATGACGCCCTCCGCCGGATTTGATTTCGGTCGATCTCGCCCCTCGGCGCCCGCCAAGTGTTCGACGCAAATACCACAAGAGGCCGAGCTCCTTGCGGGCACCCGTTCGTGCCCATGTTCTGTTGTTCTAACCGTGGCCTTCGTGCCCGTGTCCTCGTGACCGTGATGCCTTCATGATCTCCTACAAGGACGCTAAGAGTACCTCGACGACGACAAGAACTACTACCTCGACTACGACCGTGCCAAGATCGACCCCGAGCCGTACCTCGACGACAAGATCTTCGTCGACAAGTTCCGCTACCTCGACAAGATCTACCATGTCCGCTTGCGTTGTCGTGTCGTGCGTGCCTTGTACCCCGAAGCTGCCCTGTGCACAATCGACCCCGAAGATGACGATGTTGTGGTTCCTCCGTCGACTACTTCGACTACTACGCCTACTTCGGCTACGGAACGGGAACGACGACGTGAACGACTACTTCGACTACAGCACGAGAACGACTACTTCCGTTACTACCTCGACATCGGAACGTCTACGCCCTCGACGTCGACTACGCCTACTTCGACTAACTCGACGACGACGCGAGAACGTCTACTTTCCATCCTTCCTCTCCGTCGTCTATCTCCCTCTTCGTCGTCTTCTTCTTCTTCATCCCGAAGACACCGGCGCCGAACCCGAAGATCTTCCTTCCACACGTGTGCACCTAAACCCCAACCCTATACCTATGCCCTATTTTCTATACCATATCAACTATAATTAAAATGTCATCTCATTCATGTGTTGCATTGCATTCTTGTGGGTAAATAAATAACTCGACCCCCCTAAATTAAATGTTGGGCTTCCGGCTCAATTTAAATTGATTTAATTGCATAAATCATAACTAATTCATTTTAACTCCAAATTTGGAAAGTAAAATATGTTTTCCAATCAAAATTCTCTAAACTTTGCAAATATCAACTTTGTTTTCTGTTTTGAATAATTTAATCTGCTGAAAACAACTATTTCTTAATTAATGCATTAAAATTGCTAATTTGGTAACTTGCTCATTTTAATTCCAAATCCAACAGATAAAATATGTTTTCATACCAGAAAAATGCACTTAATCTGTTCATGCCATCCATGTTCATGTTTGCACCTTGCATGTTGCATTTGTAGTAGTGTTATGTATGTTCACCTAATAAATAAATATGGAATGTGTTGGGGTATTTAATTCAATTGTTGCCCTATTCCATTTAATCTTGTCTCACTCACCTACCTATTGTTTTCCATGCTAAACAACATTTAAATTGATGGTTAGATAAACAACTTGAACCAATTCCTATTTCTCCGGACTCCGGTTCCGATTAAATTGCTTAAGTTGTTTCATCTCCGTTGCATTTTGCCATGTCATGCATATAAAATAGGATCATGCTGGATCTTTGCCGTAGAAGTAATTCTTGCATCTGGTATTTCTTTTAGTTCGTTGCTTCTTCGCGGATAGGACGTTGAGATGATGTGAGCAACGACAAGTTCTGCTACCTTGCGGGATCTCAGGCAAGTGTACTCACTTGCTGCCATATGGCTACCTTTCATCACTTGTTACCGATTCTTTCCGTTGTTCTTATTCTAGCCTGTTGTTTCGATGCTTGTGTCTTGATCCTATCGTATGTTTACCTTGCAGCCATGATATAGCCTTTTCCTTCCACTTCCTAATAACTGTTGTTTGTTTACCCTGTTGGCCCTCGTCTCGTAGTAGCATGCTTAGGGTTGCCTCTGCTCGAGTCTGTTGTCGGTTACTCCTTTTACTATTATTAGTTGTACCGGGGGGCTCGATATTAATCAATCAATCCTGTTAATGCTAATGGTAATAATAATTTGATGATAAGGCACCGGCAGGAGGCCCTAAGTGGTTTTGAGGCCTGCTAGTGTCGACCCTAATAGGAAAAGGGTCTTGTCTACTGATCCATGATGAGCGCACTACCCGCATGTGGGAAGCGAGTATGGGCGCCCCCCTCAGTTTGACCCGATTCGCATCTCGTCCAAATCGCCTCATTTAGTTCGGGTTTTCCATTTGCTGCATGCATGATCTTGCGAGCCCTTGGTACCCGGGTGGAACTTTCGTAGTCGGCATATAGGGGGACACGTTCTTAGAGTGCTATGAGGGTCCATTTTCTTCTGGGCTCGATTAGCCGTGCGCCCAAGGTGCTTTGGGCTTGATGCGAAGAAGGGTTGGATTGTGTAGAGTACCTCGCTTGGTGGGGTGATCTCCCATCTGGCGGGTTATTCTTGCGTGTACGGCTAAATTGGTGCAACCCTGCAGGGATAATCTTCTCGAGAAGCCGTGTTTTCCGTGGTTATGGATTACTTGGTGAAAGTACTGGCTAACAAGTACTCAGGACAACTTAAACCTAATGATTAACAACCTTACACCCAATGATTAACAACTTGACTAGTAATAGGTTTATTGACACAATAACCTGAAACATCATTAATCCAACTGTGTGAGTTATCCTCGGATTGCTTCTTCGGATATGGGGCGAGATCCAGGATGGGTTTGTTTGAAGTTATCTTTCAGTTGGTTACAATACGCGATCTTATCTTCTTTCTGTTAGCCGGAAGTTGTAGTGTGTTTCTTTAGTTGATTAGTGCAGCCCGCTGCCGCTTATTTGCAATAACCCTTTCCTTCCGTTGTACCCAAAGTATTTGTATCTTGTGATGATCGGATTACGCCGGTATCTTGTGAGTATGGTTTATCCCCTTGCCAGTACTTAACCGTACTGACCCACGAATTCATTTTCGTGGCTGCATATTCAACATTGAAGGCAACAGGTTTGAAGTCTGACGACGTTAGCTTGGGAATCCCTCCGGCTTGGCCTGGGCAGGGATTGGACGCCTTCGGTTATCTTCAGGACTCTTAAGCCAATTTGTATCTTGTCCGTAGTCGGACGATATGTTGTTTCTTCCGCTGTTATTTGGATCTTTGTGTTGTATCAGTTGTATCCTTGACTCGTTTGAGTCATCTTGTATCTATCTGTTTCTGTTGTAATTGTGGAATATTCGTGAACTATTGTAATGTTATCATAAATGGCAACCTGGAATCGGTTATTATGCGGATTTGGCGGGAATGTTGAAATCTGCATAGTGCCCGATCTCGGGGCGTCACACATGGCAGGTTGGTGGGGGCTCCGGTGACGCTCACTCCGTCTTGTAGCGGCGGACCGGTCTTCTTGCACCAAAGAGGAAAGCCCCATACTGTGCTTTGGTGCATGCAGCGGTGCTCCGAACTTTATACACGAGAATGGCAACTGTGGCCAAAGCCGGTCTGTCCCCTGCGCTGCCTCCGTCATCCACGCAGGGGCCAGGACGTCACCCTCACATGGGTTGTCTCCCAACGGGTGAGGATCCTTCCGGGAAGGAGCGGGGGAAGATTAGGGCTCTTCTCCGGCGATATGTGGTGGAGTCTTCGGGGAAGGCTCATCTCCAAGGGACTAACCTTGGCGGGAAACAGTTGGGGGCTCCCCTTACTCGCGGTAGACTGGTCCGGACTCCTTCCGTACCTGATGGGCTGGACCGACAGCAGACGGCCCAGGATACCCTGGAATCTGCGGGTCTGACACACTTGGTGAATAGGTCCACCATATCAGTATGTGAGTCTGTACCATGTCCAAGCACCGGAAAGAAAATGGACAGGTGATAGGAATAGTCTTGAGTTCTGAAGCCGGCATATGAATCTTGCTGGTATATCTCTGGCAGCCGTTCCACTTCCAGACAATATCTTCTGCCTGATGCAAAGCAGTGATCCAATAAAACCATGCCGGAATTCCTTCTTCACTAGAGCCCGGGATGATGCGTGATGGCCACATTCTCCGTGATGAATATCTCGGAGAATCTCTTTCTCCTCTTCTGGTTCGACACAGCGCTGGAGCACGCATGTGGCACTTCTCTTGTACACCTCATTGTTGATGATGGTATAGCCCTTGGATCTTCTATGTATCTGCCTGGCCGAGACCTCATTACTCGGAAGGGTACCATCCACCAGATATGACATTATTTGCTGTGCCCATAAAGTTACATGACGAGGAGCGCAAAGATAGGCTCATCAATTTCCATAGCTTCAACCGACATTGCTTCATCCGGCATAGAGAGACAGGCCAAATAAGTCCTCGAGTTCTGCAGAGTAGTCCCCGAGTTTGCCGGAGCAGTCCCCGAGTTTTCTCTTGAAGTCCTCGAGTTCTCCAAGATGTACCCCACATCAACATCCATCGAGACAACTTCAGATTCTGGATTGACCGGGACAAAGATTGACTCGGCGAGGGCTTGATGGATGGCTTCCGAAGATGTTCCAGTAAAATTCCAGCCGGGATAGCCTGCCGTGATTAACCCAACTTGGATAATATGTATACAACCTCATTCTCTGCTTGGTGCACATGGTGAAACTCTCACCCATCAAAGTATCCAGAGATATTATGGACATGGAACCGATATGACGCCATGTTCGCATCCAACACGCCCCAATTGCCAGATGCTTGCTGAATCACAAGACCCGAGTCACCATAGCACACTATTCGGCGAATGCAAATCTCCTTGGCCACTTTCAGTCCATGGACTAGAGCCTCATACTCGACCACATTGTTGGATGCAGCAAAATGGATTTGCAATACATACTTTAGTTGATCATGCTTTGGTGAGGTAAGCACAACATCGGCACCGAGACCCTCTTTCACCTTAGAGCCATCAAAATGCATCTTCCATAAATTGGACTTCGGCAATGGTGGCTCATACTGCATATCGACCCAATCAACCAGAAAATCAGCCATCACTTGAGACTTCATGAAGTCTCTCCTTGCATACATTGGGGAATAAGAGGCTATCTGAATGTCCCACTTGGCTACCCGGCCACTCGCATCCTTGTTGCCAATGATCTCCTAGATAGGTGCAACACTCACCGCCATCATAGGATGCTCCTAAAAATAATGCTCCAGCTTCTTGGCCGCCATATAGACGCAATATGTCATCTTCTGATAGTGGGGTAATTTTTCTTGGAATTGGATATCACCTCACTGAGATAATACACTGGCCTCTGCACTGTTTTTCCTTCCTCTTCTCGCTCCACCACTAATAGGGCACTAAGAACTCAGTTGGTAGCTGCAATATAGAGCAACATCGGCTCTTTGGGTAGCGGCGAGGCGAATATCGGTGCAGAGCTCAACATTTTCTTAAGATCTCGGAATGTCGAGTCATCCCGTGGGGTCCAGACGAATTTGTGTGTCTTCTTCATCAACTGGTATAGGGGCATTGCTTTCTCCCCCATTCTCCCAATGAACCGACTTAAGGATGCCAGGCATCTAGTGAATCTGTAAACATCTTTCAAACATCTTGACAGGGTCATGCTTTCTATAGCATTGATCTTTTTTGGGTTGGCCTCGATACCTCGGTTAGACACGAGGAAACCGAGTAACTTGCCAGCCGGCACACCAAATGTACATTTGGCCGGTTTCATCTTCAACTGTAATATTCTAAGGTTTGCAAATGTTTCTTGGAGATCATCCAAGAGAGTGTTCTTTTCCTTGGTCTTGATGATGATGTCATCGACATATACCTACACATTTTGCCAATTTGCTCATGCAAGCATTTATGCATGCATCTCTAATAAGTAGCACCGGCTATTCTCAACCCGAATGTCATAACACGACAGCAATAAGCCCCGTACAGGGTAATAAAACAATATTTATTTGATCGTCTGGGTTTAAAGGTATCTGGTGAAAACCAGAATAAGCATCTACAACTGTCAACTACTCACAACCGGCCGTGGAATCGATCACTTGATCAATCCGAGGTAGGGGAAATGGATCTTTAGGACATGCCTTGTTCAGATTTGTGTAATCAATACACATGCGCCACATTATGGAGACATTCAGGTCATCCTCCTTCTTCTCTACCAGTACCGGGTTAGCCAACCAGTCCGGGTGCATCACCTCCATGGTAAAGCCACTTGCAAGTAACCTCGTGATCTCGTCACTGATCACTTTTCTTCTCTCAGCAGCGAAGCGCCGCAGACGTTGCTTCACCGGCTGAGCATTCGGCCTTACATGCAGCGAGTGCTCAACAAACTCCCTCGAAACACCCGACAGGTCCTGATTCAACCATGCGAATATATCCTAATTCTCGCGGAGGAAGTGCATGAGCTCGTTTTCCTATTTGTCCTCTAACCCAGAACTAATGATGGCGACATGCTCGGGGAATTCCGGGTCAATCTGGACCTTTTTTATGTCCTTGGAAGCATGGAAGGTGGCACTTTGATGCGGATTAGTCATACCCGGCATGCCGAGTTGAGGAGACTGGGCTAATCCCACCACCTCATGGATTCTCTTCTTTTCTGAAGCAATCACCAGAGACTCGGCTAGACGAGAGACTGCCGAGGCACACTCCAAAGAGCGCTTGTAGTCACCTGAGATAGTGATTATACCATTAGGACCCGACAACTTCATCTTCAAATATGTCACATGAGTATAGGCCATGAACTTGGCCAGTGCCGGCTTGCCGAGTAGGGCATGGTAAGGGCTCTAGAGGTTAACTACCTCGAAATGCAGGCTCTCAGTGCGGTAGTTACCTCGGGTCCCGAACAATTCATCAACCCAGACTTTGCCCATTGGTGCACAAGATACAACCATCACAATACCATGGAATGTAGTCCGACTGGGCTAAATCATGTTCTCAGTGATGCCCAATTTTACCATTGTATCCTGATACAAGATGTTGATGCTGCTCCCATTATCAATGAGAACTCGGGTGAACTTGGCATTGATGTCGGGCCCAATGAATGTCGGGTCCACTACCAGAGCATAATATCCCATGTTTGGCATGACCTTGGGGTGACCCCCCAAGTTCCAGATGATTTACTCCTCGGACTAGTACATGAATTTCGCCACAGCCAGTATTACTGATAAACCTCCATTTAACGCCTACACTGGATTTTTTTGTCATCGGGTTCACTCACTAACACCATGTAGCTCTGATGGTGCTCTTGATACTCATTCTGGCTTTTGCCACCGACATTGTTGTTGCAGTTTGTCGGGGGGTTACCCCCGAGTAGGGTAAAGACAGGTGGTAAAGGCGGCTTACAGAAGGGAGGTTTGGTCGAGTAGCCGACTACCTGGTACTCGCTACCCGGTTGACTGCTACTCGGTCTCACCTCAAGATGACCAGAAGGAGAAACCAAGCACGTTCTATCCTTTCGGGTAGAAGGTTGACCCGAGTACAATTGGCGGGAACAATTGGCGGGAACCTACCCGGCCAGAAAGTCAAAGGAGCCGTTCTGACACAGGATCCCGCGTATCCTGGGTCCGTACTTGGCGGCATGCGAACTACTGTTCATTTGGGGACGACGTGCCTGACAGTGACAGCATGGGAGCATGCTGTGGCAGGATATGGGGGGTCTACTCTGTGCCTAGGTACAGTGTTAGCCGCCTGTCTCCTAGTTTTGCCCAACGACTTTCCGGATGAAGCCAAGGCTGGGAGCAAAAGCTGTCAGCGGGAACCCGGAAGAAGGACGGTGTGGACACTATGTCGACACTTGTTCGTATTTGGACGTATCCGGCTGGGCATCGTGTATATAAGGTGCCCAGCCGCCTCCTGCGCGAGGCACGGCTCGTACGCTATCACTCACAGCGCTCTCATCCTAGAAAATAAGTTCTTGACCTAGCTCTACTCGGAGAGGAGCAAGAGGCTACTCGGTAGAGATATCTTTTGTACTGTGGTTACTCGGAGAAACATCATAATACACATAGAGAGGCAGGAGTAGGGGTTTTACCTCCTCACGAGGGCCCTGAACCTGGGTAGATCGTGTTGTTTGCAGTGTGTTGTTCTTATCTCACGCGTCTACTCGTCGCGTGATCCCTCCCCGAATACCTCCAGCGTCCATCGTCCCCACAACTTTAGCCATCCTATGGCATCTGCCGTGACACCACCACGACAGTTGGCGCCCACCGTGGGGCAAGCAGCGGCGCTGGCTGGAGTTACTGTTCGGACGGGATCTTCTTCATCGGAGCGCGTGGTCTGTGGCCTTGTCCACAGATTCGGCTCCTTCGACTTCGTCATCGACAACGCCGGCTGTTTCGGCGGCAAGGCCATGCCGGAGGGTGGCTCGGTGGTCTCCTTCGGCTCTCATCTCGTCTACATCGCCACCGTCGTCGACCATGCGTATCCTGAGCAGGTGCAAGACGCGGAGGATCCTCCCGCGGTGATTGCTGCTCGCGGAAGGCCCGCGTCTCGCTCTGCGAACTGCGCTGAAGTGCTGGTGACGGGCTTGACGGCAAACGCCGGTGCAGCCGCTGCTGGCGCTGCGGCTGTCGTCGAGGAGGTGGACGTACCGGCTGGTGGCAGGGTACACCGGCCCTACGAGAAGGAGAGCAACATGCCGCCCTCCACCTCTGCGGCCATCCCTGCGTCTGCTGCGCGGCTTGGCATGCCAACCTCCACCGACGTCGAGCTCCTGGCCATGAGGGAGCAGCTCGAGCGGCAACGCTTGGAGCTGCTCGCCGAGCAGGCGGAGTTGGACAAGGTGAGGTTAGAGCTGAGTCTAGATCAGCTTGAGTACAATAGGGCTCACGGCTTCACGCCGGTTGCTAGGAGGCCTAGCAGAGTAGGTGCTACTCGTCGTAACCTTGGTGCAGAGATGGCCACGGTTGTAGAGGCTCCCGCTCAGTCCGCCACCGCAAACACCTCCACCAGGCCCAGATATAGTACACCCGCCAAAACCCTTAGAGCTGCAGAGGCGGTTGCTGCCGAGTTGCCTCGCCTAGACGGCGATGCGCGCGTTAGGCAGCAAGAAAGGCTCAATGAGTTAGTGTTGGAGGCTGCTAGGCAGAACGAGGAGTTCCGGAAGGCCAATCCTGGGGCTGGGGCTTCGCAGATGGTGCATTCGCACGCGGCTAGATCTAACGATCAGGCCTCATCTCCGCATCCCAGCCGCGAGAAAAGCCGCAGCGGCCGCTCGGGCAGAGACAGGCAGATGCAGGTGTATGACCCGGCTGCTGCCGCGAGACAGATTACTGTGCCGCAGCAGCCCGGGCAGGAACACAATGCTGCAAGAGCAGGCTCTCAAGCCCATCAAGCTCAAAGCCGTGTCCGAGAAGCCGCGCGTCCGGGTACTTCTCGGCAACCTGGAGCTCAGCCTACTCGGCAGAGGCAGCAGCCGCGCGCTGCGGCGCAAGTCACCAACCCGGTGGAGCAGCCTGCGGCAGTGCAGGTGGACAGGTATGATGACGGCAACTCGGCCATGGAGATGGCCGGCTATGATATTCGTGACCGTGTTGGTGACCGTGTGTTGGCGGTTGGAGATGCAAGGCATCAGTTGGACCGAATCAGCTTGTCGGCGCGGCTGGAGAGCACGGGTCCTCCTGGCCCCGAGTGCTTTGGCCCGCGCATCATGAACGAGCCGTCCGTGAAAGGTTTCCAGCTTGCAAGGGGCACCAAGAGCTACAATGGTAGCACCAAGCCTGAAGATTGGCTCAATGATTATGTTACCGCGGTCCACATCGCGAATGGTAACAGGAGATGGGCGGTGCGCTATGTGCCGCAAATGCTAGAGGGTCCAGCCCGTACTTGGCTCAACAACCTGCCCAAGAACAGCATTAACTGCTGGCTGGACTTCTCGGATGCATTCATCAGCAACTTCACGAGTACATACAAGAGGCCGAATAGGCCACAGCAGCTGTCAGCCTGCAAGCAGCGAGAAGACGAGACGGACCGCGAGTATCTTACTCGGTGGAGCACGTTGAGGAACACCTGTGAGGGTGTGAATGAAGCTCAGGCCATCACTTGGTTTGCGCAGGGTTGCCGGCATGGCAGCATGCTTTGGCAGAGATTGCAGAGAGAGATGCCGAACACCCTGGCCGAGACCATCAAGATTGCGGATCAGTACGCACTCGGTGATCCTACCCAGCCACTGATGGACTCCTCTGAGCCGAGAAGAAACTTCAACGGCAACAAGCGCAACGAGTTCCGCAACAAGCGCCGAGTGGACAACCGGTATGATCCCGAGGAGGTCAATGCAGTGAATATTGGAGGCAGTGGTGGCCAGAGGCAAAAACCTGCTGGAGCCTACGGGCAAAACCAGAACCAGGGCCAAGGCAACAAGAAGCCATTTCGCGGATCCCAGTCGGGTAGCGGGAACTCCGAGCAGCCGAAGAAGTTTGTCTTCGATGACATGAAGGATGGCCCATGCAGCTTTCACACCCACCATCCGTCGAGGCCTGCTAACCACACTACTCGGCAGTGCGAGTGGTGGGAGGCAATCAAGAGTGATGGCTTGCCTCCTCCTCCTCCCCTGCCAGCCGTCAATGCCAATGACAATGTGCAGCCTGCTCGTGCACCTGCAGCTCGGCCGCCAGTGTACCCGAGAAGAGAGAACGTCAACCAGGTGGCTTTAGGAGCCAACCAGTACTTCAACAACGAGCGATACCGCAGCAACAACAACAACAACTACAACCGCAACAACAACAACAACAGAGGCAACAACAACAACTACCAGGGCAACAACAACAATGGCAACAATGGGGGCAATGGCTCCAATCAGTACCAAGAGCACCATGAGAGCTACATGATCTTCACTTCTGAGCCTGACGACAAGCAGTTGCAGCACAGGCGGGCCATGGAGGTCAATGCAGTGATTCCTGCTGTTCCTCACTACATGTACTGGTGCGACAAGGAGATCCGGTGGTCCCGAGTAGATCATCCCAAGGTGATGCCCAATCCGGGTAGCTATGCCTTGATGCTGGATCCTACTTTCCTGGGTACCATGAAGAATGTGAGGTTCAGCAAGGTGCTGATCGATAACGGCAGCAGCATCAACATTGTGTACAGGGATACACTCGAGAAGCTGGGCATGGCCGAGAACATGATGCTGCCTAGCAAGACTACCTTCCATGGCATTGTGCCCGGGGTCTCATGCAACCCGATTGGCCGAGTGTGGATTGATGTGCTATTCGGTACTCGGGAGAACTGCCGCACAGAGCGCCTGCAGTTTGAGGTGGTGGACCATCGGAGCCCGTATCACGCTCTACTCGGCAGGCCGGCTCTGAGCAAGTTCATGGCCTCCACCCATGTGGCTTACCTGAAGATGAAGATCCCCGGTCCCAATGGCATAATCACCATCTCGGGGGATTACAAGAAATCCATTGAGTGTGCCTCTGCTGGTTCCCAGTTGGCGGAGTCAATGGTGATTGCTGCCGAGAAGAGGAAGATGTACGAGGTGGTGGCTATGGCTCAGTCCGCGCAAGCTGGCGCACAAGGTGTGCCGAGTATCCAGCAGGGCACTGCCTTCCAGGCTGCCAAGGAGACGAAGAAGATTCAGGTCGACCCTGAGTTCCCCGACCGCGAAGCCATTATTGGCTCCGGGTTGGCGGAGAAATAGGAAAGCGAGCTCATCCACTTCCTCCGTGAGAATCGGGATGTCTTTGCCTGGACCAATGAAGATTTACCAGGAGTCCCGAGGGAGTTGGTTGAGCACTCTTTGCATGTGCGTCCTGACGCCAAGCCCGTGAAGCAGGCTATGCGCCGCTTCGGGGATGAGAGGAGGAAGGCCATCGGTGATCAGATCACCAAGCTGCTGATAAGTAACTTCATCATGGAGGTGCTGCATCCGGATTGGCTAGCCAACCCGGTCATGGTCGAGAAGAATAAGGAGGATCCCAAGGCCGCCACTGCATGGCGCATGTGCGTCGACTACACCGACTTGAACAAGGCGTGCCCCAAGGATCCTTTCCCGCTACCCCGCATCGATCAGGTGATCGATTCCACTGCTGGCTGTGAACTGCTGTCTTTCATTGATGCCTACTCTGGTTTTCACCAGATTGCACTCAACCCTGCTGATCAAATAAAGACTGCTTTCATTACCCCGTACGGGGCTTATTGCTATCGTGTCATGTGTTTTGGCTTGAGGAATGCGGGTGCAACTTATCAGAGATGCATGCAGAAATGCTTGCATAACCAGCTCGGCAAGAATGTGCAGGTGTACGTAGATGACATTGTCATCAAAACGAATAAAACACATACTCTGCTTGCCGACCTGGAGGAAACCTTTGCTAACCTACGCAAGTACAAAATGAAACTGAATCCGAGTAAATGCACCTTTGGTGTACCGGCTGGAAAGCTACTCGGATTTCTGGTTTCTAGCCGTGGCATTGAAGCTAACCCTTCAAAGATAAAAGCTATTGAGAGCATGTCTTTGCCGAGATCACTGAAAGATGTGCAGAAATTCACGGGTTGTTTGGCTTCTCTGAGCCGTTTCTTGGGCCGAATGGGCGAGAAGGCTTTGCCTCTGTACCAGCTGATGAAGAAAAGTGACAAGTTTGCCTGGACTCCGCAGGCGGACGTGGCATTCAATGAGCTGAAAGCAATGCTGGCTACTGCTCCCGTCTTGGCTAGTCCGCTACCCAAGGAGCCTATGCTGTTGTACATTGCTGCGACTAACCGAGTAGTCAGCGTGGTGATTGTGGTGGAGCGAGAAGAAGAAGGCAAGAGTGTGCAGCGCCCAGTCTATTATCTCAGTGAAGTGTTGTCCAGTTCCAAGCAAAACTATCCGCACTACCAGAAGATGACATATGGTGTGTACCTGGGCGCCAGGAAGCTGAAGCACTATTTCCAGGAGCACCCCGTCACTGTTGTGAGTTCAGCTCCCATCTCGGACATCATGGGTAACAAGGAGGCGAGTGGTAGAGTGGCCAAGTGGGCGATTGAGCTAGCCGCGTACGCTCCCGCGTATGCGAGAAGAGAAGCAATCAAGTCTCAGGTCCTAGCAGAGTTTCTTGTGGACTGGGCCGACATGCAGTATGAGCCTCTTGCTCCAGTTTCCAACTATTGGAGGATGCATTTTGATGGCTCGAAGGTGAAAGAAGGCCTTGGCGCTGGTGTTGTGCTTACGTCACCCAAGCGGGATCAACTCAAGTATGTGCTGCAAATTCACTTCAAGGCATCCAACAATGTAGCCGAGTACGAGGCAGTGGTGCATGGTCTGCGAGTAGCCAAGGAGGTTGGTGTGCAGCGCATTATATGCTATGGCGATTCAGATCTGGTGGTGCAACAGGTTTCGGGTACTTGGGATGCTTTGGATGCCAATATGGCATCATATCGCTTCCTGGTACAGTCTATGACTGGGTTCTTCGAAGGCTGTGAGTTCCAGCACATTCACCGAGCAGAGAACGAAGCAGCAGATGAACTGTCCAAGTTGGGATCTTCTCGGCAGTCCATCCCGGCAGGGATTGCCTTGGAGCATTTGAGGAAGCCTTCCATCAAGCCTTCCCCCAACTCGGAATCCATCTTTGTTCCTTCTCTGCCAAGTGAAGAATCTGACCCAATGGAAATTGACTGGGAGAATGCTGCAGGAAGCTCAGGGACTGCCGTTCCCTACTCGGGGACTGCCGTACCTTACTCGGGGACTGCCGCTCCCTACTCGGGGACTGTCGCTCCCTACCCGGGGACTGTCGCTCAGTACTCGGGGACTGCCGCCCCCAACCCAGAAGCTGTTGCATTCATTGAAGAGGTTCTCGCCAATCGGTCCGGGCTGCAGAGGAGCGCTCCTACTCCTCCTATGCAACCACAAGAGCCTGTCCCAATGGAACTGGACGAACCAGTGTTTCCCATACGGGAGACACCGAGTTGGGCTATGCCCATATTATCCTTTCTGAGGGACGGTGCTTTGCCTGAAGATGAAGTGACTGCGAGGCAGATTCAGAGAAAGTCCAAGGGCTACACCATGGTCCAAGGTGTGCTGCATAAAAGAAGTGCCACTGGGGTGCTGCAACGGTGTGTGAGTCCAGAAGAAGGAGAAGAAATATTGGTGGAGATACATCAAGGGGAATGCGGGCACCACGCCTCTTCTCGGGCTTTGGTCAAGAAAGCTTTTCGGCATGGCTTTTACTGGCTCACTGCGCTGCAGCAAGCTGAAGATATCGTGAGGAAGTGCAACGGCTGCCAGATGTTTGCAAGTAAGATTCACATGCCTGCCTCCGAGTTAAAAACAATTCCTATCACATGGCCATTTGCCGTTTGGTGCTTGGATATGGTTGGGCCCTTCAAGCCGGCTAAAGGCAACATGACACATATTTTGGTCATGGTGGACAAGTTCACCAAGTGGATTGAGGTGAAACCTATTCGGAAGTGTGATGGAGTCACAGCCGTGAAGTTTGTGAAGGATGTGATCATGAGATACGGCTACCCGCACAGTATCATCACCGACAACGGCACCAACTTTGCGGAGGGGGCAATGGTGCGATTCTGCAGAGATAAGCATATCCGACTAGACGTTGCGTCAGTCGCGCACCCTGCCTCCAATGGGCAAGTTGAGAGAGCAAATGGAATGGTACTGGCAGGCATAAAGCCAAGGCTGATCGAGCCGTTGCTGAAAACACCTGGGTGTTGGCTAGAAGAGTTGCCAGCGGTGTTGTGGAGTCTAAGGACTACCCCTAACCGGTCAACCGGCTACACGCCATTCTTCTTGGTATACGGGGCTGAGGCCGTGTTGCCAATAGACTTAGAGCATGACTCCCCCCAAGTAGCCCTCTACACTGAGGTGGAGGCGAGAGAAGCTCGAGAAGACGACGTTGACCTGCTTGAAGAAGCAAGAGAGCTGACTCTGTCACGTTCGGCTATCTACCAGCAAAACCTGCGGCGTTATCATAGCCGAAAGGTGAACCCAAGGGTTTTCCGAGAAGGAGACATGGTCCTTAGGCTTGTGCAGCGCACAGCCGGGATGCACAAGTTGTCTCCTCCATGGGAAGGACCTTTTATTGTGAGCAAAGCGCTGCACAATGATGCGTACTACCTTGTAGATGTGCGCCCGTCACAGGCGAACAGGGCAGATAAAGCTGGAGAGGAAGCCAAGCGCCCTTGGAATGTAGCTCTACTTCGTCGCTTTCATTCGTAAGCAAAGATGTGTACGTACCCTCTTATCCGAGTTGAAATTCTACCCTGCAATCTAAAATTGTTCTCGGGGACTGCCCTCGTCCAGAATTGCTCTAAGTATTTTTCTTACTCGGCTTTACTGTTTGTTTACTCGGTTGCTCCACTTTAGAACTCATAAGTGTATTGAGTACTGTGTTTAAACCTATATGCCAACTCTTCGACTCTGCTGTCGTCCGAAACCCGGCTTCATGGCAAGCAAGAGAACAAGCAAAGGGTCAATGAGCACACGAAAATCACTAAGGAAGAAAGAGTGCATGAACCGAGTAGACAGTTTATTACTGTTATTCCTTGTTTTCGCCTTCTCGGCTAAGTGGTGGGCTGCGTTATCATGATTGTTTCTGGCGGCTAAGTATTTGCAACCCTGCTACTCGACTCTTGTGACTCGAATACCAAACAAGCGACAAGTCGCGGGTAGAGCAAAGATGAAAGGACAGGGTGAATAAGAAATGCTACTCGGGGACTCGCATGGAAACACAACTCGGCATTGAGCCAGTATCGCTCAAAATTGATTAACATTGAAATAAACAAAGTGGGTATAAAAAATGTGTAGCAAGCACAACAAAGAGAGTATATGACATTTGCTCCCGGCATCCCGGGGATCTGATAAATATTCGAAGTGAAAAAGATTGCAGGTTGATCTATGAAGAGGAAGCAATGTTCTCGGCGCTGGCCTTGGCTGCTGCTTCTTCAGTGGCAGTCGCGGCGGCTGTTTCCTCGGCACTTGCGTGGGTGGCGTCCGCTTCCGTCTGGACGGTGGCGGATTCCGTCATCCCGGCAGCTTGCTGGGGGGCTGCCCGCTCGGAAGTGGCTGTGGTCACCGAGACGGGACCAGGAGCCGAGGAGGAACCTGCAGCCTGGCCAGGAGGGGGCACCGTGTCATCAAGAGCAGCGCCGGAGGAGGTGCCGAATTCGAGTTGAGCAGTCTCGATGTGCTCAACCTCCTCGTCGCTGCTCGAGACGGCCGCGCCTTTCCGCTTCCCGGCCTTGCCCTCGGGAGAGTCGAAAAAGCCTTCCAGGTCGGAGTCGTCTTCTTCATCGGCTTCCCCTTCGACTTCATCGTCGGTGTCGGGCTCGGGGAGGCCATCAATATATGTCTCCGTTTCGGCGCACTCCGCGACCTCGTAGGCAACCTGCTTGCGAGTAGCCACGCAGCCGGGATCCAGCTCCCACTTGGAGTCATTGCGTTTCCCGCGAATGAGCTCCATGTTGAGGTTCTCGTACCAAGATGCGATGCAGAGAAGCATCACATCCGCACCGGCACGGGCTCCCGAAGCGCGCCACTTCTTCAGCTCCTTCTTCACGTTCTTCAGCTTGAAGGCAAGGCCCTTCATGGACTTGGGCGGAGGATCGTTAGGCCAGAAAAGCTTGTGAAGTTCGAAGCCCTCGTGCATCAGATCCGTTCCGAAGCCAGCCAGCTGTTCGAAGTAGCCCTTGAGCACCAGCAGGCTGTCCTCGATCTCGGCCCTGGGATCTGCTGCCTCACCTTTCGCAAGGCGAGCAGCTCTGATCTTGGCCAGTGAAGGCTCAGTTGGAGAGTCAAGATGAGGCCAGATCGCTGAAAGAGCAAAGGGAAACTTCAAAACCAAGAAGGAAATAGCCGAGTAGAGGAAATCCGAGAAGAACTGCGACCGAGAAGAAAAGAAGCAGTGAAGAAAAGACTTACCAGGTAGTTCGTTGCGCAGCTGCTGCAGCTTCTTCTTCCAGGTTTCCTCGTTGGAGATATGCCTTTCCTGGATCATGCG
This sequence comes from Alopecurus myosuroides, assembly GCA_028641055.1. Classification (NCBI taxonomy): domain Eukaryota; kingdom Viridiplantae; phylum Streptophyta; class Magnoliopsida; order Poales; family Poaceae; genus Alopecurus; species Alopecurus myosuroides. Next base: position 462,202,911 of record CM054058.1, read on the forward strand.
CAAGCTGTTCATCTGGGCGAAGAGATCAGCGTTGGCCTTCTTCAAGGTTTCGCATTCCTGCTCGAGGGCCCTTTCCTTGGCTCGGAAAGTGCCCTCGGCCTTGGCCTTCTCGGCGATGGCTCGATCTCTCTCGCCGCCAATGTTGATGGCATCCTGGAGTGCCCGTTGCAGTTGAAGTTGAAGCTTCTCGGTCTCGCTGGCATGGTGGTCTAGCAACACACCAGCTTGCTTGGATAGCTCGTGCTTCAACTCGTCCGGTTGGACACATTCTCGGTGTGCTGCGGCAAACACCTTGTGATCTTCTGCGAAGAGCCAGACAAGATCAGTACAGAAGCAATGAAGACATGGATTCAAAGAATAAACCAAGTGGACGACAAACTTACCATCAAGCCTTTTGATGGTGGCTTCGGCGTTTTGCACGAAAGCACGGCATTTGCTGTGCTCCTCGGCGAGGCCCTTCAGTTTCTCTGCAGAGAAGAAAAGTTAGCACAAAAGAAAGCATAAGCGAGCGTAAACACAAAACGCACGAATCGCACAGCTAAGAGTGTACCTTGCACTTCGGCCAGCTGCTGAGTGCTAGCATTGGCATCTTTGCTGGCTGCCTCTGCAGCTGCCTTCTCTTTCTCCAAGGCAGCAATGCGCCGCCTGGCGATGGAATGGCTCCAGAGGAGATGGCGGTACAAGTTAGTCCGTTTCAGGACGCTGTCCTGAGAAGCGAGAAGAAGAAGAAAGTTAGATAAAGCAGATAAGATTCAACCCGAGTAGGAGGCTACTCGGAGAGTATCCACCTACTCGGCTAGAATCTCGGGGACTGGGAGTGATGGAAAGGAACAGGAAGGCGAATGAAAGAGAAGCAAATTCAACTCGGAAAAGATAAGGAGAACTTACTGCGTAGGTCTGCTCGACGTCCTCGGCGTTCTTGCGATGCAGGAACATCTTGGCGACAAGGGTCGCGGTCTCGGTGGAGACGGTCATGGGCTTGTGTCCCAGGTCGACCTTGTTCCAATCCACGCGCATGTGGTCGAGGCCGCCAAGGGAGAGACCATGCCACTTCTCCACGCCGAGAACCTTGCTGTCCCATTTGGCGTCGATGAAGCCGACTGTGTCCAGTACCTGCTCAAGGCCTTTGGATGTTATGGGTTTGTCTTGGACTCCACGAGAAGCTATATTGGCAGTCTGTTGTTGGCTTGGATCTGGAGGAGGGGAGTTCATGGCAACGGCCTTCCTTCCATGCTGGATAGCTAAGGCTTTGTCCTGGGGAGGGAAGCCGATTGAGTGCTGGTGGCTCACCTCAATCATATATTCTGGGTAGCAGGGCTGGCCAGCGGCGCGAGCATCCGCCGAGAGCGCGGCGGGAATTGGGCCGGACTCGCGGATCACGAGTGCTCCACCTGAGGTTGGTGGCGGCACTTGGTCTCTGGCTCGTTTCTTCGCCCTCTCCTTCTCGGCCCGCAGCTTCTCGGGGTCTGCGACCTTCTTCCCGGCAGCTATGGCCTTCGCCTTCTCGGCGGCTTCCTTCTCTGCCTTGGCCTTCTTGGCGGCTTCTCTCTCCGCCTTGGCCTTCTCCGCAGCTTCTTTCTCAGCTGCCCTTCTGTCCACCTCGCTCCTCAGAGCATCCAGGGCGGCTTGCTGCCTGGTTACTCGCCCGGCAGGGGAGTTGGGTGCATCCTTGGGCTGCGGAGACAAGGAGGAGCTGGGCGGTGTAGGGCCTTGTGCGGTGGGTGGCGCCGCAGTTCCAACGCCCTGTGCGGCTCCTGGCTGCACGCCGCTCAGTGGATCGGCGTTGGTTGGGGTGGCGTCCATGGCAGTGGTGGCTTCCACTCGCTGCTCTGTGGCGAGTTGATCTTGTGCGGCAGCCCCTGTGGTTGGCTGCGTTGGCTCTACTTCTGGCCGCTCCTCGGCGGCGCTGTCTTGCATATCTCGGTCCTGGTTCTCCTCGGCATTGCTAGCCGGAGGAGAGGGGGGGTCGTTCTTGGCGGACGGTAGCGTCCTGTGCTGCTGTTTCGCTCGCTGCTCTTTGTGCATCTGTAGTCTGCGGATTGGCAGCAGCAGCACTGGCGGTGTTGTCCTCGTCATCATCAAGATTGATGAGAGGCACTGGAGTTTCCTTAGCTTGGCCGGACGCGAGAGCTGCGTCCGCGTTCATGGGAGGTCTGTAGAATGGGAAGAAACCAAAGGTTAGAAAAGATCTGAGGAGAATAGTACAGCGGGAGAAGGGAAGCAACCGGGAAGAGGGCTTACGCGGTGGTGGACTTGAGCTCCCGCCTGGACCTCTTCACTGCCACCTTCTTCTCGGTGGGTTTCTTCCTCTTGGCAGGAGGTGCTGGTGCCCCACTGCCGGTCCGTTTGCGGATATCAGGAGCGGCGACGGACAGAGGCTTGGCGGCTAGGGGCGCCGCGCCCTCGTTCTCGCCTTCGTCCTCGTCATCCTTCTCCGCGGCACCTTCATCTGAAAATACACAAGAAAGGGGAAGGAATCAGAAACAGCAATCAAGGAATTGATCCTTCTCGGAAGCAATCAAATTGAAAGTGGACTTACCATCGAAGTCCTCATCGGACCAGGTGCGGAGAGCATCCCGCTTGTCAGCAACGGGGGAGCGAGAGGGGTTGGACTGCTCCGCGACATCATGAGAAGGCACATCGTCCTCCTCACGATCAGCAGTCCAGTTGCTCTCGAAGATGTCGTTGCTCTCGATGAGCTGGCGCGTGAGAACCTGAAAACCAGAAAAAGATCACAGACTGGCCGAGTACCAGGAAGAAATTCTACCCGGATGGGCGTGCAAGTACAAAGCACACAAAGCCTAGGCAATGTACTAAGCATTCTACTCGAATAGGCGTGCAGACACAAAGCATACTAAGCCTAAGCATGGTTGCGGGAGGGAATTACTCGGAAGGGCGTGCAGGTCTAAAGCACATCAAGCCTAGGAGTTAATCTCGAGTAGGCTACCCGGCAAGGCGTGCAAGCACGAAGCACATTAAGCCTACGCAACCCGGCTAAGTATCCTACTCGATGCAGAAGGAGATCGCTACTCGCGGCAAGGGAAGGACTTATCTAGTCGGAAAGTAGTGCAGAGAAAGAATAGCGTACCCGCTCAATCGGCTTGGAACGGCTGTACGGGGTGAACCCGTACTGCCAGTGGTCGCCGAGGCTTGTCGTCATGATGTTCCTGGCGTGCAGAGGAACATCGATGTTGTCGATCTCGACGGTGGTGGTCCTGGTGCAGTCGCGGGGGCCTCCCATGTAGCACATGAGATGGCTGCGCTCCTGCAAGGGCATCACTCGGCGCTGGATCCAGCACGCCACTGGATCGTCATTCTTGAGGCCTTGCGCCTTCAGCCAGCTAAGGCGATCTTCCATCTCGATGGCGTCGTCGTCGTTGACGGGCTTGTCCTTCCAGTACAAGCCGATTGGAGCGCGGTTGCTCCAAATCGGCAGGTTGATGCGGTCGTCTAGTCGGGCTCCTTCCGCGGCGGCAACATTCTTGACATACAGGAAGGTCTTCTGCCAGAGCTTGACGGAGTCCAGCCCCTTGACGCGGGGGTGGTTCGTCCCGGACCGCTGCACCATCATGGCGCAGCCGGTGTCCGTGGCGCGGGCGTTGCCCGCGGAGTCCTTCTTCCCGGTAGACTGTTGGCGCAGGTGGAAATACCTGAGCCACGTCTCCCAGGTGGGCCGGACGCCGAGGAAGGCCTCGCAGACCACGGCGTGGTAGGCGAGGAAGACGACGGCGTTGGGGGGAAGGTGATGCATCTGAATGCCGAAGTGGTTGAGGAAGTTCCTCAGGAAGTCGGAGGCGGGCAGTCCAAAGCCGCGCTCGAAGTGCGACATGAAGACCACCCGCTCTCCCTCCCGCGGAGTGGGCACGAGCTCGCTGCCTGGAGCCCGGCACTCCACGCCGGGAGGCACCCGCCGGGTGTTGACGAGCCACGCGCAGTCCTCAGCCGTGACGGAGGAACCGGCCCAGCCAGCCTTGGCCATTGCTGCGGGTGGGGTGAGTGGGAGGTGCTGAGGGATTTGGTGGAGAGATTGGTTTCGCGGCGGTGCGAGAGCTTGCGCGGCGGCGGAGAGCACGGAGGCGGAGAAGCGCAGGAGACGAAGGAGGAAAAGTGCGAGGAAGGGGAAAAGGAAATTGCCAGGGAGGTATTTATATCTCCTCTGCGGATCTTCCGTTACCATCGTGGGAGTGGGATCGATCGTGGCGTGTGGTGGGTCCTGTGGCCGGTTAGAAACGCACACAAGCGCAGGTTGCGCGCGTAACGGCCGCATTGGATCCCATCACCGAATCGTGGCCCATAACTGCACTTGATGGGACACGACGGCCGGTGGGCCCACTGCGTGAAAACTGGACGCGTGGCAGGTCGTGTCCTGGGCAACGAAACGACAAGGTCTTGGATGCTTGACACGTGGGCAGTTGCTGCGCGAAGGGCTGGATTGTGCTCTGTGCCGCAACGGCTCGATTCCAGAAAATTCTCTAAGTCTTTTTACTCGGTTACAGAGTAGAAAGCAAGTGATACTTGGAAGAGAGGAAACCCAAGATACTCTCCGTGAGTCTTTTTACTCGGCTACGGAGTAGAAAGCAAGTGATACTCGGAAGAGAGAACAGTCAAGGTACTTTCTAGACAGCTACTCGGAAGTTCTTCTCGGCATCTTGAGGTTCAAGGGCTGAGATGCAAAGATTGGTTTTTAAGCTGGATGAGCCTAGTGAACAAGTTCGCAAGACTCAACCAGCTTCGGGGACTGCTGTCGGGGGGTTACCCCCGAGTAGGGTAAAGACAGGTGGTAAAGGCGGCTTACAGAAGGGAGGTTTGGTCGAGTAGCCGACTACCTGGTACTCGCTACCCGGTTGACTGCTACTCGGTCTCACCTCAAGATGACCAGAAGGAGAAACCAAGCACGTTCTATCCTTTCGGGTAGAAGGTTGACCCGAGTACAATTGGCGGGAACAATTGGCGGGAACCTACCCGGCCAGAAAGTCAAAGGAGCCGTTCTGACACAGGATCCCGCGTATCCTGGGTCCGTACTTGGCGGCATGCGAACTACTGTTCATTTGGGGACGACGTGCCTGACAGTGACAGCATGGGAGCATGCTGTGGCAGGATATGGGGGGTCTACTCTGTGCCTAGGTACAGTGTTAGCCGCCTGTCTCCTAGTTTTGCCCAACGACTTTCCGGATGAAGCCAAGGCTGGGAGCAAAAGCTGTCAGCGGGAACCCGGAAGAAGGACGGTGTGGACACTATGTCGACACTTGTTCGTATTTGGACGTATCCGGCTGGGCATCGTGTATATAAGGTGCCCAGCCGCCTCCTGCGCGAGGCACGGCTCGTACGCTATCACTCACAGCGCTCTCATCCTAGAAACCCTAAGTTCTTGACCTAGCTCTACTCGGAGAGGAGCAAGAGGCTACTCGGTAGAGATATCTTTTGTACTGTGGTTACTCGGAGAAACATCATAATACACATAGAGAGGCAGGAGTAGGGGTTTTACCTCCTCACGAGGGCCCTGAACCTGGGTAGATCGTGTTGTTTGCAGTGTGTTGTTCTTATCTCACGCGTCTACTCGTCGCGTGATCCCTCCCCGAATACCTCCAGCGTCCATCGTCCCCACAACTTTAGCCATCCTATGGCATCTGCCGTGACACCACCACGACACAGTTGTTGGTGTTGTGGTTGTTGTTGGCTCCGGGAGCCACTTGATTCACATTTTCTAGTCTCCTCTGATTATCTGCAGACCTGAGGGGTGCATTAAGAATCTGAGTGTTGGCACACGTAAGCGGCAGCGGCAGAGGTGGGGGTAAAGGATTTCCACCCTCGCTTCTGATCCAGTCATACCAGCTGCAGTGCCAAGTAATGTGGTTAGCTAGTCTACTAGGATGCCAAGTGTGATAGCTACATGGCCCATCTCTCATCATCTCGAAGGTGAATCTTTGCTGATCATCCCAAGGCTTCTTCCGATCCACCCATGGCTTCTTGTTACTCTGGTTTTGCCCCCACTGGGGCCCACTGTTTTTCTGGCGTTGGCTGTTGCCGGCATCAGGCTGATACAGATCAATCGTAGCGACATGGCTTGAACCATATCAGAAATCCGGCCTATCATCTCTTCCCTTACCCCGTAAATCCTCGCGGTCATTTCGTCGACAAGAACCAGGACCATCATTACCGGAATACCTCTTACTCGGTTCATCTGAGGCCAGCAGAGGTTGTGTCGGATCACCCAACGCTTACATAACCGCGATCTTGATAGTCTTGGTCAAATACCCAACATTTCCCTCGACAACCTTTGCTAGATCATGGTACCATGTTGGCACCCTTGGGGAAACCAAGAAATAGCGTGGGAGTGAATCACCCCTTCACAAGTGTTCCTCAATGTACTCCATCTTGTCAGGTACTCTCGGGGCAAGCCGGGTCATAAACTTGAAGCTGCTTGTGCTACCCGAATTTACACTCCGGGCATGTCCTCCACCGAGATGAGGCGAAGAGGCCTGGTGTGGTGTCTCATCACACCACTGCATGTGTAGTGAGCAAGTCGTTGACATAATACTCACAGAAGGACTTACCCGTGAATATTACATCCCTCAAAGTGATACAACAGAAACATAGCAGGTCCAAGCAAAGCTGTAGGATACAAACTTTCATTACAAAATCTTGATAATCCCCCTTTGAAGTATCAAAGAGGATCTCATGCCAATAAAACATCAGAAGAAGCAATTAGAAGTTCCCAAGCTGGAGATTAACTCTAGCTTAGAACCTAATTCACTACGGCTGATGTCAGCCCTAATCTATGGCTTCTAAGGAACTAAGTCCGTGAATGGTATCCACCTACACCTTGATAGCTTCTCCTCCACCAGCGTTGTTGATGATGATGCTTTACTATCTAGGTAAGATATGACTCCACCTAGCTTCATGAGATAGCGATGGCTTCCCGACGACGACTTCCACAAGGCTTCAACTCTAAGCAGGGGGTCAAACGGGAACGAATGAGTAACGAGTGTTACTCAACAAGTTCATGATATATAGTGGGTAGTTTAATGCACTAACTACAACTTTAGACTCGAAAGAGTCATAAGGTAATGCAAGGTTTTTGAAAATCTTTCTTCAAGAGGTTTCTTTTAATTTGGAAGACTGTGCCCGCCAGATCTTCACATGACTAGAACTTCATGGAGTTGCCTTTCATGCGGCGTTCACAGCTCATTCCCGGAACATGGGGTAACATGCCACATCCTTTTACACTCTATAGAGGTGCGTTACTTTACCCATGGGCGATCAAGACCATGTTGCAGAACCAGGCGATGGTTCCTGTCCATACCCACTTAGGTGTGGGGCCCAGTTGTTGATTGAAGCCAAACCATGCTTCTCCGCACAACGCATGCCCACCCATTTCTGCCAACAGGTTGAACCCCTGAATCTACCCCTCATGATAGATATCTAGGCGCCCCTGGCAGACACTCATAGACCCCAGAGTCCGTGGGACGTAAGGGCTCCCACCCATGTGCATGTAGTCCCGCAAGACCTACTGCGTACGTCTCTGTCAGTCCGTTGACATGCGATTGGGAAAAGATCACAGCTGACTTACTCGCCCCATACAAGACCTATGGTTAATGCGGTATTTACGGGGCAAGAATCATGACGACATTTGTGGTTAAGTCCTAGGTAATACTTTCCCAGGAATATGGAACCTTCCTTTGACTTATTCATCTTACCATGGTTCCATCCGCCCACCAAACAGAACACTGCCACTCAGGTAGTCATTCAAGTAGTCATATTATTATAAAAATAGGATCATGCATTCTTTTGAGAATAGGTGGTTATACGATAGCGTTTTTGCAAATAGTTCGTTATGAAATACTGCAAAGGATATGAGCAAGTGATGAACTTGCCTGAGATAGAGATAATGACGATAATAATCCATGTCTTCGGGTTCGAGGGTCGCGTAGAAAATCCCTACATCTGAAATATAGCAAAGTAGTCCCGGTAAGGACTACTGAAAACACTAGCAAGATGATACATGCATAGTAATGAGATGCATCACAGAATACCCTGAAAAATACCCTAGCTTACAAGTGTAAGCTATGTTTTATATGATACCTTAATCACAAAGGTTTAGGTGAGTGGTTTCATTACGTGTTGTGATGTTGTTATTGCTTCTTTTAGGCTTACATGTGTTTCACTTTTATTTATCAAATCAATAGTTATCATGTTTAGGTAGAAGTGTTATCACATGGTTAGGCAATAAGACATTAGCACATGGAAAACAATTATTGAAAAGCTATCAAACACATTCTATTTTACGTTTAAAAGTGTAGAGCTAATGACAAAGTGTTTAATTCAAAATGATGAATTAATACAACTAACTCTATCATCACGTAACTTGCTAATTACTTATGATGATATGTTTAGTAGACGTGAAAACATGAGGGTTTTATTAATAAGGAAAATAATGTTGTGGCAGTTATTTCTGGTTATAATGGAATATTATAGAATTCCATTATACCTTTAGAAAACAATTAGAAGTTAAACAAAATGTTTTGTTTTGTCATATATGAGTTGGAAATGTTGTTCTCTTTAATTTGGTATATCAATTGGAGGTTTTCTGAAAAGATTTGAATAAGTTATTGTAACATCCCAAGTATGAAAACCATCCCCTTAGAATGTTTGTTTCATGTTTATTAAAGTATTGCATCATGTCATCATATTGTTTCCATGTTGTTTGCATTTGTTTCTTATTTGTTGCATTTGTTTTCCACTGTTTTCACAACTCAAATTCAAACCTTACTCAAACAATGTTTTCATACTTGTTCTGTTACAACTTTTGGAATAAAAATAACAAGTGAAAACAACCAAATTGTTCCATTTTATTTCATGTTGATCACTCCTTAAATTGTTGGTTTTGATCAAATCAATTAATTCACTCAATTAGTTAAATCACCTACAATTTCAAATCAAATTCATTCAAACAGCTCCCAAGTTGAGTTATAACAAATTATACACATTATCAATCCAACCAACTATTTTTAATCTCTTAATCCATAGGGGCCACCCTATTAGAATACCTTGTTTTTCATAATGTTTAAACAATATCAACATTCCTTTAATTATGGTTTCAAATACAAACAACAATTTTAAATCACCACTTTTGAAAACAAACCTTGGCATAGGGTTGCCATTGATCTAAAAAGTCTAACCTAATTTTTCTGGATTTTTCCCTAAGCTAAAACCTAACTATTTCTTCCAAAAGCAAAACCTACACAAAAAAAAAACAGAAAAACGAAAAATAACAAAAGGAGAAAAGGAGGCAGCAGCTACCTAATCCCAGCCCAGCCCATTCTTCTTGGCCCAGTACCCCTCCAGCGCTGTCGCTGTCTTCCACCTCGAGCTGATGTCATCTGCGTACGAACGCTTCCCTGCCACCCGATCTCTTCCCCCCTCTCTCGATGGCTCGCCGTACAGTGCACTGCTCCACGATAAAACCACCCACCCCCTCTGCTAGCCAACCCTAGCCTCATCTCTCCCAGCTAGCGCCGCCGTCGCTCCTCTCTCACCCTCCCCGTTTCCTTCCGTTTCTGAAAAAATCCCTGCATCCACACCTTCAACAGTGAGCTCCACCGTCAGAGGCTCGCCGTCGCAGCCACCCGTGAGCCACGCTGGGAGGTGGAACAACACCACCCCACCTCCCTCTTCCTCCTCAGCTTCGAGCACCAGCCGGAGAAGCACCCGATCGTCCGCGCCGTCCTCGTTTTCGGTACGGGCGTCGCCGGAATTCTTCGAGCTCCCGTCGCCACGGTCCTTCCTCGACCTGATCGACTACTCCATCACCACCAGGGTGAGTTACCGTTTCCATTTTCCCCCTCATACGTTCGTTTACCTCACCGAAACCCTCAGTTGCTGTCCGTGCCACCATGGGTGAGCAGAACGAGCTCGTGCTCGGATTTTCTTCTTCGGTGCCTTGTGCACAACGTCCAGCCGCACCGCACCGTTTCCCGCACGCACGCAGAAACGTCGACGACCACCTGCACGTTTGTCTTGAGATCGCACACGAGGCCCTCCCCGGCGATGCGACAGATCCCCTACGCCGTCTGTTTCTGAACCGTGGGAACGAGCGTAGCTGCTGGTGTTGCAAGGTTCAGAAAACGCTGCCGTGCTTGTAGAGTTTCAGATCGCGTATACACCAAAAGCCAGCTAGCCAACACCGTGGATCTACACCCGATCGGCACCCTGGAGTATCCACGGCCTAACCCCCCCCTCCGAATCGAAGATCTCTTCTTCTGCTTCCTGTAGATGCAACGTCTGCACTTTTGGTTGCTGTCAAAATTCAGTAATGCACTCGATGTCCACCTTTTCTTCCGTCAGTTGCTGTGGTATCAACAAACTTCAGAGCAGCGCGGTGGTTCAGGTTCTATGCGCGCACCGCGAGGGCGGGGGATCGAGTCCCCGCTCGGGGAATTTGCCCCATCCTTTTTCTCTACCGCGCTGCGCTGCGGGGCCCGCTGGTCATACACCCCCGCTGCCCCGTCACCTCCCAACCGCACCCGTGTGCGCCAGCGTGGCCTGGGCCCGCATGGAAGCGGCCCAGTGTCGTTGTGCCTCGGTGCACTCCGTTCTTTTTGGCGCTGTGTCACAGAGAGGCCCATGTTCCCCTGTTTCCTTCACCTCTAGGCCCTCACAAATTACAGATTGGTCCCTGCCATTCAAATGCATCTAATAAATCAATTTAAACTCCAAATTCAAAAAATAAAATATGCACACTAATCTAAATTCAATTGTCTATCTTTTGGTAACATTTGTTCACTGTTTTGAAATTTCAAAATGCCATTTAAATTTGAATCCAAATAATTCAAATGCAAAATTCTAAAATCCATAACTAATTCTTTATTAATCCAATAAATGAAAATAAAATATGTTTTCCATACCATTTTAAATAACCTATTCAAATATAATTTTTGTTTTCTGTTTTGAATAATTAAAAATTGCCTAAACCATTTAAATCTTGTTTAATGCAATTAAAAATTGTTTAATATTGTTTAATTCATAATTAAATAATCCAAAGTCCAATTTCAATATGTGAAACATGTAATCCAACTAAAATTTGTTGTTCTTTTCAAATATCAACTTTGTCTTCTGTTTTGAGCAACTTAACTTGATGAAAACAACCACTACTTGTTTAACCTCATTAAGTAACCAAAAATTCCAAACTTAACAAATGTTGTCTTAACTTGTTAACTATCATTCCAATTGCATCTAATCTTGCTCTCTTATTGTTTTAATCATGCATGCATCATGCTAATTCACTTACACATGATGTTTAGTTGTAGCCCAACTAATTCAACCATAATGCATGGACTCTTCCATATGCAATCCAATTGCATATGGGTCCATTTAACTTGTGTTATCACTTCAACTAGTTTACTTTGTTGCATCTATTAACATGACATGCATCATCCCATGTTTGTGCACCTATGCCATGTATTGATTGCCCGTCTTCGTTCGTTGTTTGTTTTTGCTTCTTCTCGATTAGACGACGATGTTGAGACGGACGATCTTTACGGTACTTCTTCACATGATTTTAGCTCAGTACCGGGCTACTGAGTTTGCAGGCAAGTTATCACTCACATGAATCATCGAGTTCCTTTCCACACTTGTTGTCGATACTATCCTTTTGTATATTATTGCTAGCCCTATGTATCGTTGCTTGCTCTCCGAACCTATCACATGATACCCTGAACCAATGATATTGCCTCACCTCCATACCTACAGCCATTGCTTGTGCCTGTTCTTATCTAGCATGCTTAGGGTTGCTTTTGCTCGAGCTCGTTGTCGGTTACTTCTTTTACTATTATCGTACCGGGGGCTCGAATGTTAATCAATCAATCCTGCTAATGCTATAATAATAATAATTTGATGATAAGGCACCGGCAGGAGGCCCTAAGTGGTTTTGAGGCCTGCTAGTGTCGACCCTAATAGGAAAAGGGTCTTGTCTACTGATCCATGATGAGCGTGCTCACCGCATCCGGGTGGTAGTATGGGACCCCCCTCGACTTAGACCTGATCTGCAGCTTGTCCGAAGAGCCACACTTAGTTCGGGTGTTCCATTTGCTCCTTGCATAATGGGTTGATCACCCATGGTTACTGATGATGATGATGATGCATATAGGGCGAGGCCTGTAGTGCCGGGGTGTTGTGTCCTACGGGAGTTTTGCACACCTGCGCTGAGTATTCGGCTGCGTGGCTGGGACCTTATAGCTCCGTGGCTCCGAGGATGGGTTGTAGAGATGGTTTGGGTCGTGTCGAGCCAACCTGAGTTTTAGTTGGTGGCTTGAGTGTGTACGGGTACTGGAGCACACCCTGCAGGGATAAATCTTCTCGAGAAGCCGTGTTGTCCGCGGTTATGTGACGACTTGGTGAAAGTACTGGCTAACAAGTACTCAGGACAACTTAAACCTAATGATCAATCATGTTACACCCAATGATTAATAACTTGACTAGTAATAGATTATCCACACAATAACTTGACTCATCTTTAATACAACTGTGTGAGTTATCCTCGGATTGCTTCTTCGGATAAGGGGCGAGATCCAGGATGGGTTTAGTTGAAGTTATCTTTCTGTTGGTTACAATCACTCGATCTTATCTTCTATCTGTTAGTCGGAACTTGTAGTTATCTCTGTAGTTGCTTATAGCAGCCCGCTGCAGCTTTTATATCACCCCTTCCTTCCGTTGATCCCAAGCATCTATGCTTGTGTTGACGGGTAACTCTTTGATGAAGTGTGAGTCTTGCTTGCCAGTACTTAAATGTACTGACCCCGTAGGGGCTGTGGTTTACGCAGACTACGACTACGACTACGATGATCACCAGGATGGCTACTTCGTGGAGTTCGACGAGACTGCAGACGAGTAGATAGCGGACCCGGGCAGGATCCGAAGACTACGTGGATGGGCTTCGTCTTCTTTATTTCTCGGCTTCTTAAGCCTATTTGGATTTGTCTGTACTCAGACACCTTGTTTGCTTCCGCTGATGTAATGAATGCTATGTTGGGACATGTGTCCTCTGAATGAGTGTATTTGCTATTCTCTGCCTTAGTGAAGGCTATTTGCAAACTTATTTCATTCTTTTGTGTCTTAGAGACATTATGTGCTATCATTTCGTTTAAAGCTGTTGACGTACAGTGCGTGCTTGATATGAAGTACGTCGACAGTAGTGCCTTAGGTTCCTAGCGGATAGTTTACATCGACGATGGAATAGCAGGGCTTGTGTTGTCGCGCATAAGCGCAGGCCTACCAGGAAGCTGGGACGTGGGAGCAGGTATGCCCCATAATCCAAGCACCTGCTATCCAGTTCGGCCCGATGAGTATCCTCTAGAAACCCAGGGTGCGAGAAATGGTATCAGAGCCTGTCTGCCTGTAGGATCCCTTTTTACTGGTCGCAGTTGAGTCTAGAAACTATTTTGTAGCTATATAGGAAAAATGAAACTTGAGAGTAGGAATTCTGTTCTTTTTCTTCTTTTCCCCACCCTCCCTCCCTTTTTCTGGTAAGGAAGTGAAACGTTGGTTTTTTTTCCCTTCTCATCTACAAATTTCAAGTTAGGATTTCACGTGTTCTGGGTTTTCCATAGTACCTCAGGAATCTTGTTCTCGTTTTCCCGGTGTTGCTTCAATATCATGTTCTTCTAAAAATTTCCTTCCGTTGAAATCTTGTTGTTGTTTTCTACTTCATTTCTTCTACCGGCGTCTAATCAACTTCCCAAATATCAAATCTATCTGGCCAGAGAGGTTCTTGTTGTTGTTGTTGTTGTTTTCATTCCTCAAGCACCACATTCCAGATAGTCTATTCTCCATATGGATCAAGTTCTGTTTTAATCAAGTTTTCCCCGTTCATCTACTAAACTCCATTCCAACTAAAGTGTTGTTTCATACCGGAGCATCACATTCTTTGGTGTCAAAGATCTTTTCCACAACATACAACCTAATTCTGGTTCCACTAAACAATCAAATCACCGTTCATTCTCCGGAATCTCAAATGTTGACTTCCAAGATACCAAATACTAATGGGAGGCCACATATTCCTCGTTACTCTCATGTTGCTGATTCTGACATTGATGTCATTCTTGGTGTTGCATTGATGTCAATAACTCTGTTCCACCATTCTAGCCAGATAATCTATTCTCCAAATGAATCAAGTTCTATCCAGCTATACACCCTCCATACAAAACCTATACCCCTACTGAAAATTGTTCCGGTGGTTTCCAAATTCCCTGACGTCTATCCAAGGTGCACGATGTGTTTCACGTGTCACAGTTCAAGAGGATCTTCCCAAGAAGTATCCGAACCTTTTCTTTTCTCAGTAGGAATCTCGGGGCGCGATTCCTTCAAGGGGGGGCGTTTGTAACATCCCAAGTATGAAAACCATCCCCTTAGAATGTTTGTTTCATGTTTATTAAAGTATTGCATCATGTCATCATATTGTTTCCATGTTGTTTGCATTTGTTTCTTATTTGTTGCATTTGTTTTCCACTGTTTTCACAACTCAAATTCAAACCTTACTCAAACAATGTTTTCATACTTGTTCTGTTACAACTTTTGGAATAAAAATAACAAGTGAAAACAACCAAATTGTTCCATTTTATTTCATGTTGATCACTCCTTAAATTGTTGGTTTTGATCAAATCAATTAATTCACTCAATTAGTTAAATCACCTACAATTTCAAATCAAATTCATTCAAACAGCTCCCAAGTTAAGTTATAACAAATTATACACATTATCAATCCAACCAATTATTTTTAATCTCTTAATCCATAGGGGCCACCCTATTAGAATACCTTGTTTTTCATAATGTTTAAACAATATCAACATTCCTTTAATTATGGTTTCAAATACAAACAACAATTTTAAATCACCACTTTTGAAAACAAACCTTGGCATAGGGTTGCCATTGATCTAAAAAGTCTAACCTGATTTTTCTGGATTTTTCCCTAAGCTAAAACCTAACTATTTCTTCCAAAAGCAAAACCTACAAAAAAAACAGAAAAACGAAAAATAACAAAAGGAGAAAAGGAGGCAGCAGCTACCTAATCCCAGCCCAGCCCATTCTTCTTGGCCCAGTACCCCTCCAGCGCTGTCGCTGTCTTCCACCTCGAGCTGATGTCATCTGCGTACGAACGCTTCCCTGCCACCCGATCTCTTCCCCCCTCTCTCGATGGCTCGCCGTACAGTGCACTGCTCCACGATAAAACAACCCACCCCCTCTGCTGGCCAACCCTAGCCTCATCTCTCCCAGCTAGCGCCGCCGTCGCTCCTCTCTCACCCTCCCCGTTTCCTTCCGTTTCTGAAAAAATCCCTCCATCCACACCTCCAAAAGTGAGCTCCACCGTCAGAGGCTCGCCGTCGCAGCCACCCGTGAGCCACGCTGGGAGGTGGAGCAGCACCACCCCACCTCCCTCTTCCTCCTCAGCCTCGAGCACCAGCCGGAGAAGCACCCGATCGTCCGCGCCGTCCTCGTTTTCGGTACGGGCGTCGCCGGAATTCTTCGAGCTCCCGTCGCCACGGTCCTTCCTCGACCTGATCGACTACTCCATCACCACCAGGGTGAATTACCGTTTCCATTTTCCCCCTCATACGTTTGTTTACCTCATCGAAACCCTCAGTTGCTGTCCGTGCCACCATGGGTGAGCAGAACGAGCTCGTGCTCGGATTTTCTTCTTCGGTGCCTTGTGCACAACGTCCAGCCGCACCGCACCGTTTCCCGCACGCACACAGAAACGTCGACGACCACCTGCACGTTTGTCTCGAGATCGCACACGAGCCCCTCCCCGGCGCTGCGACAGATCCCCTACGCCGTCTGTTTCTGAACCGTGGGAACGAGCGTAGCTGCTGGTGTTGCAAGGTTCAGAAAACGCTGCCGTGCTTGTAGAGTTTCAGATCGCGTATACACCAAAAGCCAGCTAGCCAACACCGTGGATCTACACCCGATCGGCACCCTGGAGTATCCACGGCCTAACCCCCCCCCTCCGAATCGAAGATCTCTTCTTCTGCTTCCTGTAGATGCAACGTCTGCACTTTTGGTTGCTGTCAAAATTCAGTAATGCACTCGATGTCCACCTTTTCTTCCGTCAGTTGCTGTGGTATCAACAAACTTCAGAGCAGCGCAGTGGTTCAGGTTCTATGCGCGCACCGCGAGGGCGGGGGATCGAGTCCCCGCTCGGGGAATTTGCCCCATCATTTTTCTCTACCGCGCTGCGCTGCGGGGCCCGCTGGTCATACACCCCCGCTGCCCCGTCACCTCCCAACCGCACCCGTGTGCGCCAGCGTGGCCTGGGCCCGCATGGCAGCGGCCCAGTGTCGCTGTGCCTCGGTGCACTCCGTTCTTTTTGGCGCTGTGTCACAGAGAGGCCCATGTTCCCCTGTTTCCTTCACCTCTAGGCCCTCACAAATTACAGATTGGTCCCTGCCATTCAAATGCATCTAATAAATCAATTTAAACTCCAAATTCAAAAAATAAAATATGCACACTAATCTAAATTCAATTGTCTATCTTTTGGTAACATTTGTTCACAGTTTTGAAATTTCAAAATGCCATTTAAATTTGAATCCAAATAATTCAAATGCAAAATTCTAAAATCCATAACTAATTCTTTATTAATCCAATAAATGCAAATAAAATATGTTTTCCATACCATTTTAAATAACCTATTCAAATATAATTTTTGTTTTCTGTTTTGAATAATTAAAAATTGCCTAAACCATTTAAATCTTGTTTAATGCAATTAAAAATTGTTTAATATTGTTTAATTCATAATTAAATAATCCAAAGTCCAATTTCAATATGTGAAACATGTAATCCAACTAAAATTTGTTGTTCTTTTCAAATATCAACTTTGTCTTTTGTTTTGAGCAACTTAACTTGATGAAAACAACCACTACTTGTTTAACCTCATTAAGTAACCAAAAATTCCAAACTTAACAAATGTTGTCTTAACTTGTTAACTATCATTCCAATTGCATCTAATCTTGCTCTCTTATTGTTTTAATCATGCATGCATCATGCTAATTCACTTACACATGATGTTTAGTTGTAGCCCAACTAACTCAACCATAATGCATGGACTCTTCCATATGCAATCCAATTGCATATGGGTCCATTTAACTTGTGTTATCACTTCAACTAGTTTACTTTGTTGCATCTATTAACATGACATGCATCATCCCATGTTTGTGCACCTATGCCATGTATTGATTTCCCGTCTTCCTTCGTTGTTTGTTTTTGCTTCTTCTCGATTAGACGACGACGTTGAGACGGACGATCTTTACGGTACTTCTTCACAGGATTTTAGCTCAGTACCGGGCTACTGAGTTTGCAGGCAAGTTATCACTCACATGAATCATCGAGTTCCTTTCCACACTTGTTGTCGATACTATCCTTTTGTCTATTATTGCTAGCCCTATGTATCGTTGCTTGCTCTCCGAACCTATCACATGATACCCTGAACCAATGATATTGCCTCACCTCCATACCTACAGCCATTGCTTGTGCCTGTTCTTATCTAGCATGCTTAGGGTTGCTTTTGCTCGAGCTCGTTGTCGGTTACTTCTTTTACTATTATCGTACCGGGGGCTTGAATGTTAATCAATCAATCCTGCTAATGCTATAATAATAATAATTTGATGATAAGGCACCGGCAGGAGGCCCTAAGTGGTTTTGAGGCCTGCTAGTGTCGACCCTAATAGGAAAAGGGTCTTGTCTACTGATCCATGATGAGCGTGCTCACCGCATCCGGGTGGTAGTATGGGACCCCCCTCGACTTAGACCTGATCTGCAGCTTGTCCGAAGAGCCACACTTAGTTCGGGTGTTCCATTTGCTCCTTGCATAATGGGTTGATCACCCATGGTTACTGATGATGATGATGATGATGCATATAGGGCGAGGCCTGTAGTGCCGGGGTGTTGTGTCCTGCGGGAGTTTTGCACACCTGCGCTGAGTATTCGGCTGCGTGGCTGGGACCTTATAGCTCCGTGGCTCCGAGGATGGGTTGTAGAGATGGTTTGGGTCGTGTCAAGCCAACCTGAGTTTTAGTTGGTGGCTTGAGTGTGTACGGGTACTGGAGCACACCCTGCAGGGATAAATCTTCTCGAGAAGCCGTGTTGTCCGCGGTTATGTGACGACTTGGTGAAAGTACTGGCTAACAAGTACTCAGGACAACTTAAACCTAATGATCAATCATGTTACACCCAATGATTAATAACTTGACTAGTAATAGATTATCCACACAATAACTTGACTCATCTTTAATACAACTGTGTGAGTTATCCTCGGATTGCTTCTTCGGATAAGGGGCGAGATCCAGGATGGGTTTGGTTGAAGTTATCTTTCTGTTGGTTACAATCACTCGATCTTATCTTCTATCTGTTAGTCGGAACTTGTAGTTATCTCTGTAGTTGGTTATAGCAGCCCGCTGCAGCTTTTATATCACCCCTTCCTTCCGTTGATCCCAAGCATCTATGCTTGTGTTGACGGGTAACTCTTTGATGAAGTGTGAGTCTTGCTTGCCAGTACTTAAATGTACTGACCCCGTAGGGGCTGTGGTTTACGCAGACTACGACTACGATGATCACCAGGATGGCTACTTCGTGGAGTTCGACGAGACTGCAGACGAGTAGATAGCGGACCCGGGCAGGATCCGAAGACTACGTGGATGGGCTTCGTCTTCTTTATTTCTCGGCTTCTTAAGCCTATTTGGATTTGTCTGTACTCAGACACCTTGTTTGCTTCCGCTGATGTAATGAATGCTATGTTGGGACATGTGTCCTCTGAATGAGTGTATTTGCTATTCTCTGCCTTAGTGAAGGCTATTTGCAAACTTATTTCATTCTTTTGTGTCTTAGAGACATTCTGTGCTATCATTTCGTTTAAAGCTGTTGACGTACAGTGCGTGCTTGATATGAAGTACGTCGACAGTAGTGCCTTAGGTTCCTAGCGGATAGTTTACATCGACGATGGAATAGCAGGGCTTGTGTTGTCGCGCATAAGCGCAGGCCTACCAGGAAGCTGGGACGTGGGAGCAGGTATGCCCCATAATCCAAACACCTGCTATCCAGTTCGGCCCGATGAGTATCCTCTAGAAACCCAGGGTGCGGCAGTTATTAATTTATTAATTTTAAATTAATTAAATGATTAGGCAAAATATTGAAGACATGAAAACTTGGCCAAATTACTTTGAAAACATCATAGAAGAGTTGTATTTGTCATTTTGAGCATTTTGGTATATAAGTTGTATTTTTTCTGAATTTTTGAATTATTTATTATTTTTCTCAATTTTAAATGAATTAATTTATTTCAAAAAATGTTTAAATTTAAAATTCATCAAACATTTTTTAAAATGTTATAAGCAAATAGATTTTATTTTTCTGAACATTTTGGTATATTTTTCATAATTTTCTGATTTATAAAACAATAGATATTGAATTTCTAAGTTTAAGGATTATTCTGCCATTTTTAAATTGACAGGTGGGTCCCACCTGTCATATACGATTTTTAAATAAAATGAATGATTTTAACGTCATGATGACATCATGGTCATGTCAGCAATGGAGGAAATCTCCTGTGTTGATTCCAATTCGCCCGATTTACCACAAATTAGAGGGATTTGTTTGTACTGATGGATAGAGGACGACTTGTGGAGTCTACGGGTGACGGAGTTCGGACCATATGGTCACCGGAGACCCGTCGGTGTCCGGTTGCGCGGCGGCTGGTGACAGCGGCTCGGTGGCATCCCGATTCCGTCGACCAAAATATAAATGAGATGCATCATAAGACGCGGGAGCTCACCCAAAGCGAGTGGAGATGCTCGGTGAAGCATGAGGTGGTCGGAATCGATGGTGAGCTTCCACGGTGTCCGGAGACAGGGAGAAAGGGAAAGGCAAAATTCTTCGGTCTCCGATCTTCCCGGCTTGTGTGATTCATCAGGGACGGAGAGGAGGGCACGACGCATCTTTCCGGTGGCCTCAGCTGGTCCTGGCATGGCCGGAATTGACGACACCGAGCGGCGGCCGATGAACTAGGGTTAGGGTTCACTTTCGGTTTTCCGGAGAGAAATAAAGATTCAGAGAGAGCAGGTGAGGGAGAGTGAGCGCGATGGGGATGTCTCCCTGCTTCTTATCCTTGCACGAAGACGGCGAGCAGGAGGTGGCAGCGGCCTGGCCACGACATCGATCTCCTCTGCTTTCTGACAGAGGAAGAAGAAAGGGAAAAGAAAGTCAACTTTTTGATAACCCCTAAAGGATTTGCAAATTACGGATGGGTCCTTTTGTTTATGTAAACTGTTAAAAAAACATTGTTTGCAGGGCCTATTTGTAAACTTTAACATTATTAAAAATGATTTGAAATCCTATTCAAATATGCAATCACACCACATTTTGATTTGGTGAATTTGAAGAATGTTTGTATTTTCTCTTAGGGTGTTCAAATTTAAGTATTTTGTTATTTTCTCTTCTTTTAAACTTCAAATGGATTTTAAATTTCTTTCATACATGAATATAACACAACAATCATGTTATAGCAATAAGGGTGTGTTTTTCATTGGACAGTATTCGATACAAATCTCTGAGGAATTAATTTTGTAAACTACTTAGTAGTGATTTATATGCATTGTGAACAAAACCTTAAGCTATGGAATTTTATGCTATGCCATGCCAAATGATTTTAATTAGACATGGACTTGTTTTCTTTCATGTGGCTTTGTTATTTTCCTAAATGAAACTCTTAGCAAGTTTGGTTGACATTTTAAATAAGTGTGTGTAAGCCATGTTTGCTATTTTTAGTACTTGATCAATGGAAAATATGAGTGGCCTTTGAAACCTATTTATTTGTTGTCCACCAAGTTCCAAGTATGGATATTATCCCATGCTTGTTTTAGAAACATGTGTTCATTTGCATGGTTATGTGTAGATGTATTTTTGTTGTTATCTGATAGTCTTATGTATGAAAAGGATCTGGAAAACAAGGTAGTTAGCTTGTTTACACCTACTTAAACATACCACAAGACATTTGGATGCAATGTCTTGGTATTATTTCTTACAGGATACTTGTTTCCAATTAAGAGATTTATTAAAGGTTCCTCATCTCTGATGAGCTCGACAAGGCATAGAGGTTATAGATTCTCCAGTATTACCTAATGCTTCACTGAATAATTTCTTACTGACACTACCAAATTCCGTGCGATCCGAAACGTTTTGAGCTGAACGTTTTGATAACGTCGAGCGTTTCCGTTGTGAATGGCTGAAAAGTGGAGTTTGCTCTCTGTCACATCCCTGTTTTTAAGCACTTGTATAATAGTATTTTAGCAAGTCTCTTAAGACCTTGGTAATGAAATTAAGTGGACAACATGTTGTGTACTGAGGTTTATCTATGCAATATTAGTGGTGTGTTTCTTTTCACTCACTTGAGGAGTTTTTCTCCTAAGAAACACATTGCTTTATTATTGTTTTCCCATGTTTTCCACTAAGGCTCTTATGAGATTATTTTTCAAGACTTGAGGTGACCCTTGGTTTCAACTTGAAAATGTGTTATTAATGTTTAGGAATCATCTTGAACTTGAAATAAAATTAATTGGAAAAGAGTCCATTAGATTTTCCAATATAAATCTTGCCCTGAAAAACAGCCAAGTAGCTGTTTTCAACCCTTGTTTTCCACCACAAGGATTATCCAATTAGGGATTTTCTTTGATCAAAACTACTCTCTGATATGAGTACAACAAAACTACACTCTTGGAAAAACCTACAAAGAAAATTAACACACAATGCCAAGATGGTTTTTGAGCCATCTTGATAAGACAGAAATTTGAGCAATTTAAAAACAGAGAATGTACCTACTTTTCCATTTATTTTCAGAGCCATAAACCCATTTTTTTTCAAAACAAATGGTTGGATCTGAAACTTGGATAGTTGTTCTTTGTGGAGCATTTTAAATCACTCATTTTAGAGCTGGTTTGCTTGGTGAAAACAAACCCAACTTTTGCTATCTCTGTCTGTTTTTCCAGCACTTAGAAAAATTCAGAAACTGTCTAACTGAATTTTTCTGACAGAACAGTGAATACACTTTTGGACTTAATGTTTTTAGCTTTTGTGCACTGATCCAAGCCAGGCCACCTTGCCAATTCGAAAGCCAGGTTATTGAGCTTCTAGAAGGTGACTTTGGATCCCATGTTGGCTGGATAGGAGGGGAGAAAACTGAGGTGGCATTTGACTAATAGGTGATGTCATTAGAGTGGTTGAAATAGTGTTTTTCCTTCTCTTTTGCCCATCACTTGGCCTTTGCTGTGGCCTTGCTCATCATTTTGGTACTGGCTTGACCCCTTAGGACCATTTGGAACCGTGGCCAACCCTGGAGAAACACCAAGGGGCAAGGGCATGCCCATGCCATGCCAACCCGAGCCCTCCCCCTTGGACTCGTGCCTACTTAGCCCTAGAGGCCTATCCCTCTCGCCACAGCACTCACCTCACCACACTCATCCACCCCATCGAGCTCTCGCTTGCTCGTTCGCTCTCTGCGAGCGAGGCAAGCCGTGGCCATTTTCGGGCCCGAACGGATCGAGCTCGAGGTGGCGCCGCGATCACCGCACCTCCCACCCTCGTTTCTTTTCCTTTGCGACCCCCTGGAGCTAGCGCACCTCCCTGACATCCTCCTGCCCCCTCTCGCTTGCAGGTTCATCACCGTCGTCCTCGGAGCCGCCGCGGGACGCCGTCGAGCCGCCGCAGCGCACACTCGTCGCCATCGCCCGAAACCGCGCCACGGCAACGCCCAAGCCACCCTCCTTCGACCCCGCACCGTCCCTTTGCTTCTCGCGAGCCCTAGGTGAGCGAATCCCCGTGCCCGTGAGGTGTTCGTCCGCGGTTAGGAGAGAGAGAGAGAGGAGTGACGCGGGGAGGAAGAAAGAACAGGGACCGTCGATCTGCGAATCGACGGCCCCCTTTGAACCGTGCATTTCGCGCGCGCGCGCGCGCTGGCGGGCTGCGCCCCGCGTTAACTGGGCCGCGCGCTGCGGATCTGGCCCGTTGGGCAGTTTTTGGTTAAAAACGAAAATACTTTTTTTTCTGGCAGATTAATTTAGGTGTAGCTTTAGGCTTAGAAAAGGTAGCATATTAATTTATTTTACCTTGCAAATTTTTGTACTACTAGCCTTACAAAATTGCAACCATATCCCACTGGCAGAAACTCATTTTGGGTTTTTATGATTTTTCTAAAAATCATATGCCAGACAGTACCCTAAAAATTGAAATGAATAGAACTTCAAAAATACAAAACATTTTTGAGCAAACTCAACTGTTTTGGAAAGCCCTTTCCAATACCTTTCAGTAGAATTTTAGTTTGCATCAAGGTGAGTTACCATTTGGAAATGCCATCCATTTTGGTAAAACATCAGTGGGCTATTCCATGATTTTTAGAGGGAGTTTGGGATATTATTTTTGAGTGAGGCAAGTTGGAGAAGCTTTGTAGTGATAAGGACTATCACATCCTAGAAGGATTTGCTTTTTAGAGCAACAGAAAAATTTAGAGAGACAGAACAAGTTTTGGCTATTTTCTGCCTAAATTTTAATTCTAGATCTTGCCTTATATGTTACTTTTGTGAGTTGCAAATAATGTGATCTTGCTTGTTATGTTGTTTTCCATTGTGGTTATGATGTATACAAGTTATATGAGCATGTTAGAATAAATGGTTTGAATGGTAGCATTTTAAAACTAGTTTTCCATGCTTATGTCTTGCTAATGGCTAGATTTTTATGTATATGTTGAGTAGATATTTAAATAAATCTTTAGGCTAGTTGCTAGATTGTTTTTCATGGAACCAGTACCACCTAGGTACTGTTAATATGTTTATAGCACCTCTGGATGCTTGATGCTTGTGTTTGAAATAGGTTTAAAATAGGAATGCTTAAGGACTAGTTTGCACACTAGGAGATTCATGAATGTTTTTGTGTCTTGTTTTCCACTAGGGAAAAATAGGACTTTTTGGTATTGAAACCAGAGGATGAAAAGTACTTGTGGCAATATTTTCCTTAGGGTTTTCACCTCTGAAAGATTTCCTTTCAATAGCACAAAAGTATGAGTAGCACTTGGGTGACTAGAAATAAATCTCCTCACATGTGTAGTTTTTTTTTAAGCATATCTATCCTTGTTTCCTAGCTATGTTTTTATGTTATTTTTGTGAGATCCAGTAGCATATATGGTACTGGTTAGAGGTGTATTTTGCCTCTGAAAATCTTGCACACTTGTGCATAACATTAGCTAGTAGAGTCTAAACTAGTCTAGTAGTTTCCTAAATTTTCTACTAGTATGAGTAGGAATTTTTGGGTGTTTGTTTGTTGTTTTTAGCACTTTTATAAAAGTGACCAGAGGCTTATTAACCTCTTGGTGAGCATATTTACTAGTGGAACACCCACTGGTATGTTTGCCTCATAGTGGAAAATAGGTTGACTTGTTGTCATGAGCTTATTTTCACTACTTGAGTAATTTAGCAAGTTATGTGTGCTAGCCATAGGAATTGTTGTGGGGATTTTTAGGCATCAAAATGTGTTTTATGGGACACCCTACTGTCCAGTAGCATGTGCTATACCCCACTGGTCCACAATGGTCTTAACTAAGAATCATTGTTTTGACCACACATAAGCACTAGGAAAAAGCAGATTTTTCCAACTATAGTTTTCATGCCAATTTTTCTTTAGGGAAAAATTGAGAACTATGGGTGGTACCTTTTGATTGCTTGCTGTATGTATTGCTTGTAGCATTGCTTGCCTTGCTGGTTCTGAAAGTGTGTCTTTATTTCTTTTTACGACGTTAGAAAACGAGGAGGAAGGAATTGCTGAAGAAGGGTATTGCAACTCCTGTTACTTTCAGGATCAGGACCATCACTTGTACCAAGGCAAGCCATCCTAATGCTTGCTGTATAAACACTTATCATTATCTATCATGCATGTTTTTCACTTCTGAAGTTTCACAAAACTATACCTTCAAAAAACTATTTTTGTGTGAATACTACTACTATTAATACTACTAGTATAAGGACTCATAATCATAGTCAACTTGGTATTACCAAGCCCTTAGACACTAAATGGTATATAAATACCATACACCTACTTAAAAAAAAACTTGAGTTCTTAAATGAACTAAATAAAATGTGTTTTTGTAAACAAATGCCTTATGGAAGGAAAACCCGGGGGAAGGGTGAGACCCTGTCTGCCGGAAGGATTGTTATGATGGGAAAATTTTATGAGAAATGTTTACAAAAGACACATAACCTAGTCTTCGCTGGACAACCATTATCGTACTGCCACTTTACCCCAATATGGGTAGGGGCTTGATTAAAAACTTGTTAGGGTTAGTATATGTGCTATCTCAAAGGCTATAGGGGATTGGATCCTCCGAACCGAAATGTCGCTAGGAGTGAGTATACGGGACATCTAAAGTGTGGGATTAATTTTCCCTCCGGATGCAGCAATTGGGTCTCCTGTTTGAGCGGTGTGTGACATGGCTTGCCAGGGAGGGAAACCCCAATTGAAGAGATAGTCATGTACTAGCTTGTACAGAGTGGATAGTCAAGACCAGTTATCTGATGTTCTCATAGGTTGGGAACAGTCCATGGTTGTTTCATGGCAGACTCTGGATCTGGTGGAAATGTGTACACCTCTGCAGAGTAAAACTATTTCGAGATAGCCGCGTCCTCGGATATGGACGGTTGAATGGCCATGTAGCTAGTATTGTGTCAACTTTTCAAAAGAGGTTTTGAAGGAAGGCTTTTGGTACCTGAGAGGTACTATGGAGGAATGACTTGGTATCTGCGAGATACCGATGAGAAAGAAACGGCTACTAAAAGTTTCTGAAAAGAAAAACTTTCTTTTCCAAAAGTATTATAAAACCTCCAAGATATGGGATATCTACGAGAGCAAAACTACATTATTTTAAAATGATTTTGTTTACAAAGAAGTGAACTTGAAGAATCAACCATGGCAAGTCTTTTATCTGTCATGGGTAGCTGAACCATATGTATGGCCTACCCACTCCACCAAATAAGCATGTATGCATTATTGTAAGCTAATAAAGGATGTCTTGTTGAGTACATTCAAATGTACTCATTTGGTTTCGCCCCTGGTATCTACTTATCAGACTACGAGGAGCCACCTCAGGAGGAGTACTATGAGGAGGAGTTCTACGCTGATGAACCTGCGAACTAGGATCGTCTCCCAGTCAGCAGCCTGTAGGATGAGGCGTGACTCGGGTTCTACTACGCTATGCTTATCGTCTTCCGCTGTGTTTGCTTTGAATGTCTGTCCTGCGTGACAGTTGCTAAGAACTTGGTCATGTGACCATTTATGTAAGACTCTATATTCGTGTAATGGATGATGTATTCTGTATGCCAACTACGTATGTTGTTCACGACTGGTTCTTCTGGGATCGTGAATGAATGCATATGAGGGGTTCTGGACCTACTGGTCTGGGGCCTCTACAAAGTTGGTATCAGAGCCATCCTGACTCTAGGAGACCTTAGTTAGCATGGACGTTAGTGTAAACTCCGATAATCTAAGTAAACAGTACAAAAATATTGGATATATGACTAAGTATAAAACTATTCCCTATATCCCACCACCTCTCTGGGTTAGACTCTACTTACATTAAAGTTATTTCTTGCATGAACCTAAAACTTTGCACACTTGGTCTAACTTAAACTATACTTAAAATTTTGTGTAGATGGACGTGGACATCACCGTGGCTTTTCAGTTGGGACGTCCACGTGGCGAGCATTTCCTTTTCGAGGAGAGGCTAGTATCTATGGCTACTGTGTTGGGACGGCCACTTCCGGAGCTGCGAGGAGGACTAGTTGCCGGGGCACCTCTGGAGGGAGACTGGTACGCGGAGGTCACTATCCGCGCACCTCTGGCTAGCCCGACAGTGGAGACCTACGTGTACCGTGCTGTCGATCGTTCATGGAACGAGGCTGCGGTGCGCGTGATTCAGGAGTCAGTAGCACGTCTGGCGCACATCGGGGAGTACATGTTCATCGGATCCCGATTCGAGCTGATTGGGAGGCGTGATGAGGATGGTATACCACTTCCTGTCGAGCCAGACTTCACCACTGTTGGTCCCCACCTGGACGAGATGGAGATTCTGCTACACCGCACTCAGCTCAGGTTGGACGACCAGCGTCTTGACACCCTCCACGGCCTATTGGTGCACCACACACTGATAGCCGAGACTGACGAGCTGAGGGCTGAGCTTCACGACAGCCAGGAGGAGAGTGGAGCTCTGGCTCAGCAGTTGTCCGAGTCGAGGGAGCAGTTAGAGGCTGCTACCGCGAGGCACCGTGCCTTACGGAGGCAGCTGAGGGCCACCCGCCTTGGCCGTGCACGCCTCACCACTAGACTGACGGCCCTGGAGGGGGCTAACGCCGTCCTGCGCGGCAGACTTCAGATAGCTCGTGATGACATAGCCACGAGAGACGCTGCCGTAGAGGAGCTGGAGGAGGAGGCCGCAGAGCTCCACAGGGAGATTGAGGATCTTCTGCCTGTTGAGGACGTTCCCTCTGACTTAGAGGGGATGGATATGAGCGAGGCTAGCGAGCAGGATGATGATGACCTGCTTGACGAGGAGGAGGAGGACCCTGAGGAGCGTATCTTCGACGTTGGGGACAGCGACGACTCTGTGTAGTCGCTGCCTTCTCACCCTGAGCACATGGTGCTGGTCTAGATGCTAGATAGTTTTGCTAGATAGTTTGCTAGTAGTAGCCTTGCGATGACCCCACCAATCGCACCCCCTGTAGCTCGATGAAGCCTTCCTTGTATGATATGGCTTGTGATGTGTGTGTGTAATGTAAGGAACTCTGTTTAATTATGGTGATGAATGAAATGTTAGGCTTGGTTTCTGTTGATTGTCACTACTTTGCGTTCATTTCATTCAAGTTTGCGACTGCCCCGCTCTTGTTTTTGAAACATATCGCTAGTATTCCTTTTGTTTAAATATTAAGGTACTTGGTTTTCAAAAACAAGAATTTATTTCTTAGACTTACACATGTTTCACTTCAGCATGGCACCCCGTCGCGACCCCCCACCGCCACCACCACCCACAGTGGAGGCGCTGTTGGCCCTGCTGATGGAAGATCGCCAGGCCAGCCGAGATGAGAGTGCTGCTACCATTACCGCTCTGCAACAGCTAGCTGCTGCCGCCAACAATAATGGCAATGGCAATGGCAATGGCAATGGTACTCGCTCGAGACTGAGAGATTTTCAGCACACCAACCCCCCAATTTTCACAAGGATTGTGGAGCCTCTCGATGCTGACGACTGGCTCCGCACCATTGCAAACAAACTGGAGGTCGCTTCAGTTGAGGAGAATGATAAGGTCCTGTTGGCCTCCCCATTTTCTCGCTGGTCCTGCCAGGACTTGGTGGGAAACTACACGTGAGACTGTTGCTGCTGGTCACGTGTTCACCTGGGAGGAATTCTCTGCAAGGTTCCGCAAGTATCACATTCCCCAGGGGATGATGGCACTTATGCGGGAGAAGTTTCTAAATCTGAAGCAGGGAAGTATGCCGGTGTCTGAATACTGGGAGAATTTCACTACTCTGTCCCGGTATGCACAGGATGATATTAACACTGATGCTAAGAAGAAGGAGAGGTTCTTAAATGGGCTGGATGATGAGCTCCAGTGCTCTCTGGTAGTAGTTCCATTCCAGGACATGGAGACTCTTGCTAATGCCGCTATGGTGCTGGAGCACAAGCGGAAATCTGCCGATGATAACCGCAAGAGGAAAATGACTGCTCATGGAGGACCTAGTGCTCAGAGGACTCGCAACACTCCGTATGCGAGGCCACCAACTCACAAGGCGCCTGCTTATGCACCCCGCCCCAACCACAACTATGCACCAAGGCCCAACAACTACAACCACCCTGCACCGTATACACCAAGGTACGGAGGAAACAGCTATGGTGGTAACCATGGTAATCACTCTGGAAATAATCATGGAAACCGCTATGGAGGTAACACTGGAGGAAATGGGAACCACACCAACAATGCTCCCAAACCAAACCCAAGCTCAAAGCCTTCTGGAGGTTGCTTTGCCTGTGGAAAGGAGGGTCATTTCGCTCGCGATTGCCCCAACAAAGCTACTGCTCCAGCCCAGCCTGCTGCAACCAAGATGAACCATGGTCCTTCCACTGGGCGACAGAATAGGATGAAGGGACACCTGAACCATATCAATGCTGCAGAAGCTCAGGAGGCACCAGACATGGTGATGGGTATGTTTCCTGTCAACTCGGTACCAGCCGCAGTACTGTTTGATTCTGGTGCATCACATTCCTTTGTCACTAAACCGTTTGCTGAGAAAAGTGGTATGAAGCATTCCCGTATGCACAACCCTATGTTAGTACAAATACCTGGGGATAGTACTAAAGCCAACCTAATTTGCAATGAGGTACCAGTAGAAATTCAAGGGAAAACTTTTCATGCGGATCTTATAGTGCTGGGATCCAAAGGGATAGAAGTGGTACTCGGTATGAACTGGATGGCCAAGTATAAGGGAGTTATCGACTGCACTAAGAAATCTATTGAAATGATCTCAGAGGATGGGGAAAAGGTTGCGTACACTGCAACCCGACCCTCGTCACAAGTTCACTGCCACACTGGTATAGCCCAACCTGCCCTTGAGGAAGTCCCAGTAGTTTGTGAATACCCGGATGTTTTTCCTGAAGAATTACCCGGTATGCCCCCTGATCGGGATATCGAGTTTGTGATCGAGTTAGTGCCCGGAACGGGACCCATAGCACAGAAGCCATATCGGATGAACCCGAAGGAATTAGATGAGTTGAAGACTCAACTGGAGGACATGTTAAGGAAAGGATTGATTCGCCCTAGTGCATCGCCATGGGGATCTCCGATCATTTTTGTGGGAAAACGGGACG
The DNA here is from genome assembly GCA_028641055.1 of Alopecurus myosuroides. Lineage (NCBI taxonomy): Eukaryota > Viridiplantae > Streptophyta > Magnoliopsida > Poales > Poaceae > Alopecurus > Alopecurus myosuroides. The sequence continues at coordinate 462,232,842 of CM054058.1, forward strand.
GTACCACTCGTTTATGTGTGGACTACCGCAAGTTAAATGATGTTACCATCAAGAACAAATACCCGTTGCCCAAAATTGAAGACTTGTTTGACCAGTTGAATGGGGCTGTAATCTTCTCCAAGATTGACCTTCGGACTGGTTATCATCAATTGAAAGTCCGTGATACTGATATCCCAAAGACTGCTTTCACCACTCGCTACGGGCTGTACGAATACACCGTAATGTCCTTTGGTCTAACCAATGCCCCTGCCTATTTCATGAACCTCATGAATAAGGTATTCATGGATTTTCTAGACAAGTTTGTCGTGGTCTTTATTGACGACATTCTTATATATTCGAGGAGTGAGGAAGAACACGAAGAACACCTGAGAATTGTGCTCGGAACACTTCGTGAGCATCAATTGTATGCTAAGTTTAGTAAATGTCAATTCTGGTTGACGGAAGTCGGATTTCTTGGACATGTAGTATCTGCGGGAGGAATATCTGTTGACCCTGCTCTAGTTCAGTCTGTGGAGAAGCGTGCTGCTCCGACCAACCAGACTGAAGTCAGATCCTTTCTGGGTTTGGCAGGATATTACCGCAAGTTTGTTCAGGGATTCTCGAGTATAGCCAGACCCCTCACCCAGTTGCTCAAGAAGGATAGCAAGTTCCTATGGACGGACAAATGTGAAGAAAGTTTCAATGAGTTGAAGCACCGACTGGTGTCTGCCCCAATCCTTATAATGCCGGATGTCACCAAGAGTTTCGACGTATATTGTGACGCTTCAAAGCTTGGTCTTGGAAGCGTGCTTATGCAAGAAGGGAAGGTGATATCTTTCATATCCCGCCAGTTAAGACCCCACGAGTTGAATTATCCCACTCATGACTTAGAGCTTACTGCCGTTGTTCATGCCCTCAAGACATGGCGGCACTTTCTTATGGGAAGGAGAGTGGAAATTTACACGGATCATAAGAGTTTAAAGTATATCTTTACTCAACGTGAGCTCAACATGAGGCAGCACCGCTGGATTGAGCTCATTAAAGATTATGATCTGAGTATTCATTATCACCCTGGAAAGGCAAATGTGGTTGCAGATGCTCTTAGTCGAGAGCCGGCCTCTCTAAATGCTATGATTTTAGTAAGGCAACCCGAGTTGTGGAAAGAGCTGGACCAGCTTGGTATTGAAGTGGTCAGCTATGGCATGTTGGACGCCATAGAACTTAAACCAACCCTGGTTGACCAAATCAAAGAAGCGCAGAAAGGCCAGAAAAGTATTGATGGGATTAAAGCCCGCATGGAGAAGGAAAAGGTTGCTGGGTTTACCATCGATGCTGATGGGGGATTATGGTATGAAGGCCGTATTTGTGTTCCCTCCGAATCTGATCTTAAGCAGACCATCATGGTCGAAGCTCATGAGACCATGTATTCTATCCATCCTGGAGGAACAAAGATGTATCAAGACCTGAAAGAGAGATTCTGGTGGCATGGAATGAAGCGAGAGATTGCTTCATTCGTAGCCAAGTGCCATGTCTGCCAGCAAGTAAAAGCCGGGCACCAGCGTCCCGCTGGATTGCTCCAACCATTGCAAGTACCTGTGTGGAAATGGGATGAAGTGGGAATGGACTTCATCACTGGACTTCCTAGGTCCAGCCGAGGAAATGATTCTATATGGGTTGTCGTGGACAGGCTCACAAAAGTTGCTCACTTTATTCCTGTCCGGACAACCTATCGTGGAGATCAGCTTGCGGATCTTTACATTTCTCGGATTGTCAGCCTACACGGAGTCCCAAGCAGGATTGTATCTGATCGAGGTACACAGTTCACATCTAGATTTTGGAAGAAGTTGCACGAGAGTTTGGGAACCAAACTAGCTTTTAGCACAGCATATCACCCGCAGACTGATGGACAGACAGAACGTGTGAACCAAATTCTGGAGGACATGCTCCGTGCTTGTGTGTTGTCCTATGGGATTAAATGGGAAGACTGTCTGCCCTTCGCAGAGTTTTCTTACAACAACAGTTATCAGTCTAGCTTGCAAATGGCCCCTTTTGAAGCTCTGTATGGACGTAAATGCCGTACACCTTTAAATTGGACTGAGACTGGAGACAGTCAGGTTTTTGGTGTGGACACTTTGAAAGCTGCAGAGGAGCAGGTCCAACTTATTCGGGAACGTTTAAAGACAGCTCAATCTCGTCAGAAGAGTTATGCTGATACGAAGCGTCGTGATGTCTCTTTCAGCATTGGAGATTTCGTGTACCTTCGTGTTACGCCACTCAAAGGGATGCAGCGTTTCCATGTCAAAGGAAAGCTGGCCCCCAGGTATATTGGCCCTTTTAAGATCTTGGCACGTCGTGGCGAAGTTTCTTATCAGTTAGAATTACCTGAGGAGCTATCGGCTTTTCACAATGTTTTCCATGTGTCATTGCTCCGGAAATGTCTGCAAGTACCGGAGAAAGATCTCTCGTATCAAGACGTGGATTTCAGGACCATTGACATAAATGATGATTTGACTTATCGTGATAGACCCCTGCGGGTTCTCGAGGAAATTGTGCGTGCTACCAGGAGGCGTGCTATAAAATTCCTTAAGATTCAGTGGACCAATCACTCTGAGGAAGAAGCTACCTGGGAGCGTGAGGATGATATCAGGAAGGAGTTCCCTGATTTTCTTAAAGCCTAGACCCGCGAATCTCGGGACGAGATTCTTTTAAGGGGGGGAGATTTGTCACATCCCTGTTTTTAAGCACTTGTATAATAGTATTTTAGCAAGTCTCTTAAGACCTTGGTAATGAAATTAAGTGGACAACATGTTGTGTACTGAGGTTTATCTATGCAATATTAGTGGTGTGTTTCTTTTCACTCACTTGAGGAGTTTTTCTCCTAAGAAACACATTGCTTTATTATTGTTTTCCCATGTTTTCCACTAAGGCTCTTATGAGATTATTTTTCAAGACTTGAGGTGACCCTTGGTTTCAACTTGAAAATGTGTTATTAATGTTTAGGAATCATCTTGAACTTGAAATAAAATTAATTGGAAAAGAGTCCATTAGATTTTCCAATATAAATCTTGCCCTGAAAAACAGCCAAGTAGCTGTTTTCAACCCTTGTTTTCCACCACAAGGATTATCCAATTAGGGATTTTCTTTGATCAAAACTACTCTCTGATATGAGTACAACAAAACTACACTCTTGGAAAAACCTACAAAGAAAATTAACACACAATGCCAAGATGGTTTTTGAGCCATCTTGATAAGACAGAAATTTGAGCAATTTAAAAACAGAGAATGTACCTACTTTGCCATTTATTTTCAGAGCCATAAACCCATTTTTTTTCAAAACAAATGGTTGGATCTGAAACTTGGATAGTTGTTCTTTGTGGAGCATTTTAAATCACTCATTTTAGAGCTGGTTTGCTTGGTGAAAACAAACCCAACTTTTGCTATCTCTGTCTGTTTTTCCAGCACTTAGAAAAATTCAGAAACTGTCTAACTGAATTTTTCTGACAGAACAGTGAATACACTTTTGGACTTAATGTTTTTAGCTTTTGTGCACTGATCCAAGCCAGGCCACCTTGCCAATTCGAAAGCCAGGTTATTGAGCTTCTAGAAGGTGACTTTGGATCCCATGTTGGCTGGATAGGAGGGGAGAAAACTGAGGTGGCATTTGACTAATAGGTGATGTCATTAGAGTGGTTGAAATAGTGTTTTTCCTTCTCTTTTGCCCATCACTTGGCCTTTGCTGTGGCCTTGCTCATCATTTTGGTACTGGCTTGACCCCTTAGGACCATTTGGAACCGTGGCCAACCCTGGAGAAACACCAAGGGGCAAGGGCATGCCCATGCCATGCCAACCCGAGCCCTCCCCCTTGGACTCGTGCCTACTTAGCCCTAGAGGCCTATCCCTCTCGCCACAGCACTCACCTCACCACACTCATCCACCCCATCGAGCTCTCGCTTGCTCGTTCGCTCTCTGCGAGCGAGGCAAGCCGTGGCCATTTTCGGGCCCGAACGGATCGAGCTCGAGGTGGCGCCGCGATCACCGCACCTCCCACCCTCGTTTCTTTTCCTTTGCGACCCCCTGGAGCTAGCGCACCTCCCTGACATCCTCCTGCCCCCTCTCGCTTGCAGGTTCATCACCGTCGTCCTCGGAGCCGCCGCGGGACGCCGTCGAGCCGCCGCAGCGCACACTCGTCGCCATCGCCCGAAACCGCGCCACGGCAACGCCCAAGCCACCCTCCTTCGACCCCGCACCGTCCCTTTGCTTCTCGCGAGCCCTAGGTGAGCGAATCCCCGTGCCCGTGAGGTGTTCGTCCGCGGTTAGGAGAGAGAGAGAGAGGAGTGACGCGGGGAGGAAGAAAGAACAGGGACCGTCGATCTGCGAATCGACGGCCCCCTTTGAACCGTGCATTTCGCGCGCGCGCGCGCGCTGGCGGGCTGCGCCCCGCGTTAACTGGGCCGCGCGCTGCGGATCTGGCCCGTTGGGCAGTTTTTGGTTAAAAACGAAAATACTTTTTTTTCTGGCAGATTAATTTAGGTGTAGCTTTAGGCTTAGAAAAGGTAGCATATTAATTTATTTTACCTTGCAAATTTTTGTACTACTAGCCTTACAAAATTGCAACCATATCCCACTGGCAGAAACTCATTTTGGGTTTTTATGATTTTTCTAAAAATCATATGCCAGACAGTACCCTAAAAATTGAAATGAATAGAACTTCAAAAATACAAAACATTTTTGAGCAAACTCAACTGTTTTGGAAAGCCCTTTCCAATACCTTTCAGTAGAATTTTAGTTTGCATCAAGGTGAGTTACCATTTGGAAATGCCATCCATTTTGGTAAAACATCAGTGGGCTATTCCATGATTTTTAGAGGGAGTTTGGGATATTATTTTTGAGTGAGGCAAGTTGGAGAAGCTTTGTAGTGATAAGGACTATTACATCCTAGAAGGATTTGCTTTTTAGAGCAACAGAAAAATTTAGAGAGACAGAACAAGTTTTGGCTATTTTCTGCCTAAATTTTAATTCTAGATCTTGCCTTATATGTTACTTTTGTGAGTTGCAAATAATGTGATCTTGCTTGTTATGTTGTTTTCCATTGTGGTTATGATGTATACAAGTTATATGAGCATGTTAGAATAAATGGTTTGAATGGTAGCATTTTAAAACTAGTTTTCCATGCTTATGTCTTGCTAATGGCTAGATTTTTATGTATATGTTGAGTAGATATTTAAATAAATCTTTAGGCTAGTTGCTAGATTGTTTTTCATGGAACCAGTACCACCTAGGTACTGTTAATATGTTTATAGCACCTCTGGATGCTTGATGCTTGTGTTTGAAATAGGTTTAAAATAGGAATGCTTAAGGACTAGTTTGCACACTAGGAGATTCATGAATGTTTTTGTGTCTTGTTTTCCACTAGGGAAAAATAGGACTTTTTGGTATTGAAACCAGAGGATGAAAAGTACTTGTGGCAATATTTTCCTTAGGGTTTTCACCTCTGAAAGATTTCCTTTCAATAGCACAAAAGTATGAGTAGCACTTGGGTGACTAGAAATAAATCTCCTCACATGTGTAGTTTTTTTTTAAGCATATCTATCCTTGTTTCCTAGCTATGTTTTTATGTTATTTTTGTGAGATCCAGTAGCATATATGGTACTGGTTAGAGGTGTATTTTGCCTCTGAAAATCTTGCACACTTGTGCATAACATTAGCTAGTAGAGTCTAAACTAGTCTAGTAGTTTCCTAAATTTTCTACTAGTATGAGTAGGAATTTTTGGGTGTTTGTTTGTTGTTTTTAGCACTTTTATAAAAGTGACCAGAGGCTTATTAACCTCTTGGTGAGCATATTTACTAGTGGAACACCCACTGGTATGTTTGCCTCATAGTGGAAAATAGGTTGACTTGTTGTCATGAGCTTATTTTCACTACTTGAGTAATTTAGCAAGTTATGTGTGCTAGCCATAGGAATTGTTGTGGGGATTTTTAGGCATCAAAATGTGTTTTATGGGACACCCTACTGTCCAGTAGCATGTGCTATACCCCACTGGTCCACAATGGTCTTAACTAAGAATCATTGTTTTGACCACACATAAGCACTAGGAAAAAGCAGATTTTTCCAACTATAGTTTTCATGCCAATTTTTCTTTAGGGAAAAATTGAGAACTATGGGTGGTACCTTTTGATTGCTTGCTGTATGTATTGCTTGTAGCATTGCTTGCCTTGCTGGTTCTGAAAGTGTGTCTTTATTTCTTTTTACGACGTTAGAAAACGAGGAGGAAGGAATTGCTGAAGAAGGGTATTGCAACTCCTGTTACTTTCAGGATCAGGACCATCACTTGTACCAAGGCAAGCCATCCTAATGCTTGCTGTATAAACACTTATCATTATCTATCATGCATGTTTTTCACTTCTGAAGTTTCACAAAACTATACCTTCAAAAAACTATTTTTGTGTGAATACTACTACTATTAATACTACTAGTATAAGGACTCATAATCATAGTCAACTTGGTATTACCAAGCCCTTAGACACTAAATGGTATATAAATACCATACACCTACTTAAAAAAAAACTTGAGTTCTTAAATGAACTAAATAAAATGTGTTTTTGTAAACAAATGCCTTATGGAAGGAAAACCCGGGGGAAGGGTGAGACCCTGTCTGCCGGAAGGATTGTTATGATGGGAAAATTTTATGAGAAATGTTTACAAAAGACACATAACCTAGTCTTCGCTGGACAACCATTATCGTACTGCCACTTTACCCCAATATGGGTAGGGGCTTGATTAAAAACTTGTTAGGGTTAGTATATGTGCTATCTCAAAGGCTATAGGGGATTGGATCCTCCGAACCGAAATGTCGCTAGGAGTGAGTATACGGGACATCTAAAGTGTGGGATTAATTTTCCCTCCGGATGCAGCAATTGGGTCTCCTGTTTGAGCGGTGTGTGACATGGCTTGCCAGGGAGGGAAACCCCAATTGAAGAGATAGTCATGTACTAGCTTGTACAGAGTGGATAGTCAAGACCAGTTATCTGATGTTCTCATAGGTTGGGAACAGTCCATGGTTGTTTCATGGCAGACTCTGGATCTGGTGGAAATGTGTACACCTCTGCAGAGTAAAACTATTTCGAGATAGCCGCGTCCTCGGATATGGACGGTTGAATGGCCATGTAGCTAGTATTGTGTCAACTTTTCAAAAGAGGTTTTGAAGGAAGGCTTTTGGTACCTGAGAGGTACTATGGAGGAATGACTTGGTATCTGCGAGATACCGATGAGAAAGAAACGGCTACTAAAAGTTTCTGAAAAGAAAAACTTTCTTTTCCAAAAGTATTATAAAACCTCCAAGATATGGGATATCTACGAGAGCAAAACTACATTATTTTAAAATGATTTTGTTTACAAAGAAGTGAACTTGAAGAATCAACCATGGCAAGTCTTTTATCTGTCATGGGTAGCTGAACCATATGTATGGCCTACCCACTCCACCAAATAAGCATGTATGCATTATTGTAAGCTAATAAAGGATGTCTTGTTGAGTACATTCAAATGTACTCATTTGGTTTCGCCCCTGGTATCTACTTATCAGACTACGAGGAGCCACCTCAGGAGGAGTACTATGAGGAGGAGTTCTACGCTGATGAACCTGCGAACTAGGATCGTCTCCCAGTCAGCAGCCTGTAGGATGAGGCGTGACTCGGGTTCTACTACGCTATGCTTATCGTCTTCCGCTGTGTTTGCTTTGAATGTCTGTCCTGCGTGACAGTTGCTAAGAACTTGGTCATGTGACCATTTATGTAAGACTCTATATTCGTGTAATGGATGATGTATTCTGTATGCCAACTACGTATGTTGTTCACGACTGGTTCTTCTGGGATCGTGAATGAATGCATATGAGGGGTTCTGGACCTACTGGTCTGGGGCCTCTACACTCTCGACGTATTGGATTGGTCCTTCGCGGACTGGTTTTTCTCGACTTTTTGCTAGTTTTACGTCGCGAATTTTCGTCTCCGGCCCAGTAGCCCACCAAGAGCCCAGTTGACTTCGACGAAACTTGCCTGGTCACGTAGAACATCGCGAATTTTTCTTGGGGCCACACATCCTGCCATGTTTGACTGCTTTGACTGGTTACGACCACGCCCTTTGATGGAGGGATAATAACCCGGTATGCCAACTCGAAGGTGTAACCCGGCCCAAAGGACGCTGCGCGGGATCCGGCTAAGGATAAAGGAACTTCTAGAAGGCCCAGGTTTATAGGCCTTGTAACCCGGATTGTGGGTTACGGTAAGGAAAGTTAGGGTTTGTATGCAGTGTCCGGGTAGGATTCAGGGTGCGCCTTGGAGAGCAAGCCGGGGCGTCCGGGTGCTTTATAAACCGGCCCCTAGGTTTAGTTTAGAGGGCCAAGAGTTCTAGCAGTATCGCCTAATATCGAATATCCAGTGTAACACGAGAGTTGAGTTATTATCTTAAGATCGGAGACTCGGCGACTTGATTGCCGGCTACCAGATCGAATATCATCATGTTTTCCTCTGAGCTAAACCCTCTCCCAAACGCCTGTGTCGTCTTGCCCCAAGATAAGTTACCCCTGGTAACGTCTGCCGTGATTATCCCACGACAGTTGGCGCCCACCGTGGGGCTGCGTCCAAAGGTGTTTACATCACGGGAGAAGCTCGGAAGAACATGGAGAATCTTGTCGTCGGCGAGATCTACATCGACCACGAAGGAGAGAAGATGGTGGACGATTCAGGCTGGGGGCCAGAGTCGGATCACCTTGAATCCGGATCCATCGTGACAATCGGCCGGATCAGCGTCTTCATCGGTATGGTATGTACTTACGGTTCGATCCCTGACAATTTTGGATCTGATTCTGTGTCAGGGGAGGCCACTTATATTCAATCAGATGGAGAAGAATCAGTTGGAACGACATATCCGACGGAAGAACCCATCACGAAGTGGGAACAGCCGGAGGAGCCGGCATGGACCCCGCGTGACCGGGTCGAGAGAGAAGATGATACCGAGTCTATCCTGGATCTGCTGGAGAACCGGTATGAGGAGAATAGCAGCGAAGAGGAACAGCATGAATTCGCACCAAGCATCGTGCGCCGAGTTGCGGTCTACACGGCTCCCGCGACCAACCTCAATCAGGAGAACGTGACCGCGGCCGCAGTCGGGGCAGCTCAAGCGTTGACCCAGCAGCAGGGCGCGGCTAACGGAAACCCGGTTCTGATCCGGGTTGATGGAGAATCGGCATCGGTTACCAGCCGCGCAGCAGACGAGGAGTTGCAGGCAAATACGTTCGGATTCCTAACAAACCGGACACCAGGGGCAGGTCCTTCAAATCCACGTCACCCGGCCCTGTTCGATAACAATCTGATTCTAGATCCCACAGTTCTTGCTACGGTTATCACTCCAGAAAACGCGGCAGAACGTGTCAGGGACCTAGATGTGGCCTGTCGTGCATTGGAACAGCAGAGAAGACAAGTAGAAGCAGAAAGACAAGGGATGGCTACACGCCAACGCGAGCTGGATGCACTGGAAACCCGGCTCCGAGAGGAAACGTCTAGAATACATCAAAGGCACCAAACCAGATTACCAGCGATGGGTGGGGTTATTAATCCGGCTGCATTGTTTATCACACCTCAAGATCAGCCGATTCCAGCGGCAAACCAGGGAACTGCACCTCAACCGGCAACTGCGGGAACACAGCCGGCAAACGAGCAGGCCGGGTTACCCCTACCACAGACTAGAGTTACGACCGGCAATGAATTACCACCACCACCACCGTCACGATTTCGCACACCGGCAGGTCACTACAACAATCCCATGGACAACGTGTATGCAGCAACACTCGCATTGAATCAAATCTCCGTGAGAGAGTCGCCCCATGCAAACGAGACCCGGCGGGCGATCGATATGTTGCACACTGCGGTGGCGCAGCAAGCCAATTATCCGGATCACAGAAGTGGAATGAATGGGACGCCATACGCCAGTCAGCAACGAGGCAATACCGGCAATATCCAAACAAGTTCAGCACGGCGGAGGGAAGAGCAGCAGCAGATGCCGCCTCCTCCCCGTGTTCAGGTAGTGCCAGCGGCATCAGCAGCGCAAGCTGTTGTGGATAGCTCCAGGGCCAGGAGGGCCGGGGCCGGGTCTGTAGTACATGGATTACCAGCCGCACCGCGTCCAGCTGTGCCCCCCGCAGGATCACATGTTTCCCGAGTAAGGCCAGTTTCGACCATTCTTGCAGGACCTAAGTGTCTCTCGGACAACATCAGAGCTGAACCTTACCCGGAAAAATTCAAAGAGCCAGGAAAAGTAGTAAATTACGAACCGACTATGGATCCAGAAACGTGGTTGAGCAGTTATGAGATGGCTTTGTCGATTCGCAATGCATCCGAGAATCTCCAGGCTAAGTTTATGTACCTGATGATGTCAGAAGGAGCAGCAAAGTTATGGTTCACCAATCTACCGGAAGGGTCTATCAAGTCCTGGGAAGAGTTGAAAACCGCGTTTATCAAGCACTTTCATGGGACGTGCAGAAAACTATTCACTATTGATGACCTAGAACGATGCGTCCAGAAGAAGGGAGAGTCGGCGCGCAGTTGGGTGCACCGGGTTATGGAGATACTTCATTCATCCACAGATATTCAGCCCAAGGATGCACTACAAGCTATGGCAAAAACATGCAAGTACACGCCTGCGGTGACCCAGCACACCACTGCATGTGTAGTGCGCAAGTCGATGACATAATACTCACAGAAGGACTTATCTGTGAATATTACATCCCTCAGAGTAGTACAACAGAAACACAGCGGGACCAGGCAAAACTATAGGATACAAACCTCATTACAAAATCTTGGGAATCTCCTTGATGAATCAAGAAAATCTCCTACAAAAGAAACATCAGAAGAAGCAATTCGAAGCTCCAAGCCGGAGAAGAACTCTAGCTCAGAACTAATCCACTGCGGCTGATGTCAGCCCTAATCTATGGCTAGTAAATGCTAAGTCCAAGAATGGTCTCTACCTACACCTTGATAGCTTCTCCTCCACCAGCGTTGTTGATGACGATACTTTACCGACTAAGTAGTATAAGACTCCACCTAGCTTCATGAGGTAAAGATGGCTTCACGATGACGACTTCCATAGGCTTCAACTCTAAGCAGGGGGTCAAACGGGATAGAATGAGTAACGAGCGTTACTCAGCAAGTTCATGATATATGGTGGGTGGTTGATGCACTAACTACAGCTTTAGACTCGAAAGAGTCATAAAGTAATGCAAGGTTTTGTAAAACTTTCTTCAAGAGGTTGCTTTTAATTCTGAAAACTATGCCCGCCAGACCATCACAGGGCTAGAACTTCATGGAGTTGCCTTTCCTGTAGCGTTCGCAGTTCCTTCCCGGAACAGGGGGTAACATGCCACATCCTTTTACACTCTGTAGAGGTGCGTTACTTTACCCATGGACGACCAAGACCATGTTGCACAACCAGGCGATCGTTCCTGTCCACGCCCACTCAGGTGTGGGGCCCGGTAGTTGGTCCAAGCCAAACCGTGCTTCTCCGCACAACGCATGCCCACCCATTTCTGCCAGTAGGTTGAACGCCTGATTCCACCCCTCACGATGGAGATCTACGCGCCCCTGGCAGACACTCATAGACCCCAGAGTCCGTGGGACGTAAGGGCTCCCACCCATGTGCATGTAGTCCCGCAAGACCTACAGCGTACGTCTCTGGCGCATCCGTTGACATGCGAACGAGAAAAGTATCACGGTTGACTTACTCCCCCCATAGAAGATCCATGGTCAACGCGAATTTACGGCGCACCGAGTTCCGACGGCATTTGTGATTAGTTCCTAGGTAATACGTTCCCGTGCAGATGGAACCTTCCTTTGACCTATTCATCTTACCATGGTTCCATCCGCCCACCACATAGAACACTACCACTCGGGTAGTCATTCAGGTAGTCATATTATTATAAAAATAGGATCATGCATTCTTTTGAGAGTAGGTGATAATACAATAGATTTTTGCAAATAGTTTGTTATGAAGTACTGCAAAGGATATGAGCAAGTGATGAACTTGCCTGAGATGGAAATAATGACAATAATAATCCAGGTCTTCGGGGTTCGAGGTCTCGTAGAAAAATCCAAATATCTGAAAGATAACAAAGTAGTCCCGGTAAGGACTACAGAAAACACTGGCAAGATGATATATGCATAGTAATGAGATGCATCGCGAAATACCCTGGAAAACACCCCAGCTTACAAGTGTAAGCCACGTTTGAAACGATAACGCATTCACACAATTGTTAGGTAGCTTAGAGTTGTTTCATTACTTGTGGTGATGTTGTTATTTCTTTTAGGCTTAAGTGTGTTTCACTTTTACTTAACAAACAATTGTTATCATGTTTAGGTAGAAGTGTTTATTACTTGATTAGATAACAAAACAACAACACATGGAAAACAATTATTAAAAAGTTAACAGTCACGTTTTGTTTTATATTCAAAAAGAGTAGAGCATATTACAAAGAGTTTATTTGAAAATGAGGATCTGATACCTCTAGCTATATCATCACAATACTTTCTAATTACAAGTGATGATGGGTTTTAATAGGTGTGAAAACATGAGGTTTTTATTAGTAACGAAAATAATGATGTGATAGTCATCTATTGTTTTTAATAGACTTTCAGTATACTTATAAAAGAAAATTTAGAAGTTAATTAAAATGTTTTACAATTAACATATTTGAGTTGGAAATGTTTTTCTCTTTAATTTGATATATCATTCAATGTTTTCTGAAAATATTTGAATAAAGTATTAATTTATTGATTTTAAATGATTAAATGATTTGACAAATATTGCACACATAAAAACTTAGTCAAATGACCTTAAAAACATCATGGGTGGATTGTAGGTTTCATTTGGAGCATTTTGGTATATAACTTGTATTTTTCTGATTTTATGAATTATTTATTATTTTTCTTTATTTTAAATGATTTATTTAATTATTAAGGAAAATATTTAATTTTAAACTTTATCAAATTCATTTGAAAATGTCATAATCAAATAGATTTTATTTTTCTGATTAATTTGATATATTATTTATATTTTTCTGATTTATGAAATTAAAGTTATTAATTTATTAATTTTATTTAATTTTCTGCCAATGTTAAATTGACAGGTGGGGTCCACGTGTCATATTTGATTTAAAATAAAAGAAAAAGAAAAAGGAAAATAGCCATGACGTCAAGCTGACGTCAGCATTGCCTCATCTTTGAGCAAATCCTTCTCTGCTCGAATTCAATCCGTGGCTTCGCTACGTTTTGTTTCAATTCACTTGTTCCATGAAGTAGAGGGGCTCGTGGCGAACTACTGGGTAGCGGCGCGGTGACCAAATGGTCACCGGCGGCTCGCCGGCGTGCAGTTGCGCGGCGGCGCTCACGGTAAATCGGTGACACGGCGAATTCGTCCACGAAATTCAGAACGGAGGATACCCACGCGTGCGCGAGCTCACCAGGAGTGTGTTGGTGACGATGATTGATCGCGGCGAGGTCCACAGCGTCGGCATGTTTCCGCGGCGACCGAAACAGAGAGCAAAGGGAACGGCCGATTCCGGCTGCTCTCGACCTTCCTATCTTCTTTGCGTTCTCAGGGTGGAGGAGCATGACGAGGCGCATCTCCCCATGGTCCTAATTTGTGGAGAGGTGACCGGAGTCGACGACGCACGGCGGCGGCCCGACGAACTAGGGTTAGGGTTTGGCTCAGGTTTATTACAGAGAGAGAGAGAGGAAAAGCTAGGCGAGTGAGGAGAAGAAGTGAGGCACGGCCTCTCGGCCTGGGTCTTATCCTCCACAGCTAGCAAGCAGAGAGGAGGTGGCAGCGGTGGCGATGCCACGATGCGTTTCTCCTCTGCCTTCTGGCAGAGGAAGAAGAAGAAGAAAAACAAAAGAACCTTGCAATAACCCCCTGAATTTTGGAAGATTTACAACAGGGTCCTTCTATTAAAGAAAACTGATAAGAAATTAATGTTTTCAGGGATTTTTTGCAAAGATAAAAATTATTAAAAATCAGTTTTGAATTCCTTATCAAATTCTCCACCTCACCATGTTTTTTTTGGTGTATTTGAAGAATGTTTGTAATTTTTATTTAGGATGCTAGATTAAGTGATATTTCTGTTTTCACTCTATTTAATTAATTAAATGTCTTAAAATTTCTTTTAGGCATGAGGATTACATTCACACAACACACATATGGTTCCCATGTGGTGTGTTATAAGTGAACCATATTGTATACAATTTCTTATAGAAAATAATTTAGTAAAACTATTTGGTACTAGTTCTATGCACTATCATGAAAATCATTTAACAAGGAATTTTATTCCATGTCACAACACATGATTTCAATGAGTGAAAGAACTGGTTTTCTTTTTATAATACTATGTTATTTTCATAGCAATTTTGGTTGACATTTTACTTAGGAGAATGCAAGTCATGTTGATTGTTTTTAGTACTTGACCAGGTGGAAAACATATGTGGTTTTGGGATCCATTTGTTTGTTTTCCACCAGTTTCCAAGTGTGGATGTTATCTCTTGTTGTTTTAGGACATGTAATCATCTTCATGGTTATATTTAGATGAATATCTGTTATCATCTGTTAGTATTGTCTATAAAAAGGATTTGGAAAACAAGGCATTAAGTATGTTACCATTAACCTCCACATATTAAGACATGTGGATGAAATGGCTGGTTATTATTTCATACTTGAAAATTGTTTCCATTAAAGATATCATTATGAGTTCCTCATCTCTGTTGAGCTTGACAAGGCATAGAGGTTATGAATCTTCTAGTATTACCTAATACTTCACTGAATAATTTCTTATACTCCCTTTCTGAGGCAGTGTTGCTCCTTGTTGTCTTCTGTTGTTTGATGGTCTTCTCTTTAGTTGCCACTAGTCTTCTGGTATCACCTTTGTCACTTGCCAGTAAGATCATCTCTTGATGGTCTCCTGACTTAAGAAATTCATCACTAGAGCTGATAGGATATATTGAGTGGTTCCCAGATACTAACTTTAGTAGTAAATTGTAGTTCCTGATGAGATGAGTTAATTTTATTCCATAACCAGTTCCTTCTTATGGGGAATTCAATTATGATGAAAAATAGATTATTGAAACTCAGTTGTTTTAATGCTTACATGAATATTCTGTTCACAAGGTTGATCTGACCTTGTAATCAAATTATTCTTATATAACATCAAACACTTGGATTTCAACATGTTGCTTGTTTTCTTCCTTATCTTGGTTTCTTCCTTACTTATAAGTGGTTCAAGTTATAATGTGGTTTATTATTTTCTCCTTGTTATTCTATTCCTTTTATGGATCATGCTTTTATATATAATAGAATGTAGGTGTATTTTATAACATCAAGTTACCATATGCATATAAGAAGAATCTGTTAACAAGTGGATCAGACTTGCCTCCAAATTACAACTCATATACAATAGACTGAGATGTACCAGGTTATTCAATCTTTTTTTTGTTTGTGTAAGACACTCAAGTGTTTGAGTATACAAAAGTGATCTGTTAACAAGGTCTAGAAACTTGTTACCAAACTGCTTCTATATAACACTAACATTGGAGTATCACACTGTTTCAAGAGTGTTAATAATATCAGATCAATATATAAGAGTTTCCAAGTACTCTTATAGTAGCTTAGAGTAGCACTTCTAGCACACTCTAAATAATCTTCTTGTAGATCATCTGGTGGTGGTTCCTCTCTTCTTGTAGTTGCTTCACTTGTAGAATTACTTAGAGAAAATTGGGAAACAAGATAGGATGGTCTTGACAACTTAACAAGATCTAGATTAAGAGTTAGTTCATGCTTTTATTATCCTTCCATATACTTCTTATTTTATTTCCCAAATGATATATAATTATATCATCTAGGATTTATTTACTTAGTGATCAATTCAATTCCTCCAATAGAGGTTATATCTTGTTGTCATTCATTACTCACATCCAGAGATACTTTAGTTGTTGAATATTGATATGGATAGAAATGTGGAGTGTTTGTGAAATGGAAACTTAAGATTATAAGTTAATCAAATGGTTCATTAATGTGTTGGGATTTCATATGCTCACTTGTTTAAGATGATTGAGACAATGATCATGTGAAGATTATTGAATTGAATGACTTATGTCATAGTTATTAATTGTTTTTCTTAGGTGTCATGTTGTTACTTTATATTCTTCTATTTATTAACTTTGTTATCCATAATGCAGATATAGAGATTTGGAAAGATCATATATAATGATCAAGGTTAATTATTAGTTGAAGAAGATTTATTTCTTCTTGGTGATACTTCTTTTATGGTTGAGGAGATATGTACATATTCGTTAAATATATTATTATTGATAATTAAGTTACTTCCCACTTGTGGGACTTGGGTTAACACTTGTTTATATAACTTGTGTTCTGTTGAACCTTTGTTATTTACTTATGAAGGTTCACTTAATGGTTATGAAATAATTTATAAATATGTTGTGTAGATGGTTTATCACTTAAGAGTTATTGTTTGAGAGGACATAACACCTCTGTTAATGAGATGGTTCAGTTATGCATTACTCATTAGTGAAAGTATGATCATTATTTATGAGATTTGGATTCTCACCCCTCTTTGAGTTCTAGATACCTAGTGAATTATCCCAAGTCACTTATAGACTTGAGGTTTAGGTGGTTGAGAATTTGTGTTGGTCACAACCAATTATGGTTTGTGTAACCAGATGATTTGGTTTCTTAAGATACATGTTCTAAAGATCACTCCAAATGTACTCTTGACTAGATGAACTAGACCTATTTCATCATGTCAAGTGAAACATTGGTCACTTTGATTCGTTTAAACTTTCGCGCCAAAATTTCCCGTACTTTTAGATGCATGCTTTGCAAATGCACATATTATATTTAGATCCTTATAACTTCCCAAACACTGGGATGTTACAACGCCTCTAGTGCAAAAGTTAACTCGCATGAAATCTAGTCGGAACGCTTCAGAGGTTACGATGGGAGAATTGATGGATGCATGCAACAAACATGCCGCAACAGATACCACAGAAGAGGAAGTTGATGACAAAAAAGCAAAAGCAAACACAAGTAATAGTGGAAGAACCGGTAATGGGTCAGCACCAGGTAACAATGGAAACAGCCAGAACAAGCGCCCGTTTAAAGGAGGCTCCGAGTTTGTCGCCAATACAGAAGCCGGGTCTTCGAGACCCAGTACAGAAGGAAATTTTAACACTGGAAATCAAAGTGGAGGAAACTATCAAGGACCGCCAAGGCCAAGCAACAATTGGGACATCTTTAGAATGGCGTGCCCGAAGCACAGCAGGAACAGTAGGCCGGCTAACCACTCCTTGGAGCAATGCGCCGACTTATAGAGATGGAAGAACGAGGAAGTGAACAGAGCCATGCGAGGTGCGGGCCGGGGAGGAGGACCGGGTCCAGGTGGAAACCCGGGCAACGGCCCACCCCCAGCCGGTAACCCGGCAGCCGGAAATCAAGGCAACAATCAAGGGGGAGGTGGAGGTTTCCAGGCTAACCCCAAACAGTTGGGTCAATATCACGTGCATACCACAAGAGGTTCTACCAAAGGACAAAAAGATACTGAAGCAAGCGGTCAACTCAGTTTCTTCGGCTGTCCCGAGATATCTGAGGTGGTCAGAACAGGATGTAACATGGAGCAGAAGAGATCACCCGGAAATAATAGAACACCCGGGAGTCTTAGCATTGGTAGTTGCACCATAGGTCAATGGGTACGAGCTGAAAAAGGTCCTGATGGATGGAGGAAGCAGCATCAATATCATGTACTGGGAAACCTTTCTACGCATGGGTCTCAAGGAATCTCAGCTACAAAAAAGTACAACAATTTTTCATGGGATAGTGTCGGGTCACTCAGCGTGCCCCGAGGGAAAAATCGCATTGGAGGTAGCTTTTGGGGAATCAAAGGACAATTATCGAGTTGAGTGTCTCACGTTCGAGGTGGTTAGGTTGCGCAGTCCTTATCACGCGCTATTCGGAAGGCCGGCTTATGCTAAATTCATGGCTAGGTCGTGTTATGTGTATCTACATCTAAAGATCTCGGGTCCTAAGCAGACCATTACCATACATGGAAATCGAGATATAGCAGCTGAATGCGATGAAGGAGACGCAGCAATGGCCGAGCAAGCCTGTAGAAAAGAGGAACTCAAGCATTACCGGTCTCAAGCGGACCCGGATGACAGAACCGCATCGAAAAGGCCGAGCACTGAAGGCGAAAGAGCAAAGTCCAAGGCAACACAAGATGCTAAAATGGTGTCTTTTATCAAGAGTGATTCCTCCAAACAATCTGCCATAGGAGAAGAAGTTGCACGGCCGTTCACAGCCAGCTACGTTATGGAAACATCTCACCCGGATTGGCTAGCAAACCCGATACTTATTATGAAAAAGGCTAACAAGTGGAGAATGTGTGTCGGTCACGTCAGTTCCGGACCGATTCCCATGAAGAACTAAACAATGTAACGGGCAGCAGGTTTCAGACGCACTCTTTTCCTATCCAGGGTACCTAAGGGGACTGGAAGGTTTTTAATGAGGCGGCCTGCTGACCCAAATTTTCTCGTATCAATAAAGAGATGGTTATCAAGTCTTATCCCGTTACGATGTTTACTTCGGTTACAGGTAAGTAGTACTCATTGCTATCAATACATCAGTATCGTCAAGTATGTCGCATATATATAGGTCTTGGGGGCTGATTGCTTGAATAGCACAGTTACAAACCCAAAGACCCGGCCTTGATGCCTATGAGTTATAAGGGCCGATTACTCGCAAACGAGTACGGCCACTACAAGAAATATGCTGATACTTGACGCTCTATTTTCGTCACCAAATCGTCATCATATTTCATCCATGACGATCCTATGACGAAAAACAAATCGTTGAAAACCGAGCGTCAGTAATTAACCACAACGACGTTTTTTTGGAAATCGTCATGGATATCCACGATGATTTAGGAACGTCATGGATCTATGACGATCGAAAATCGTCGTGAGCAGTCCGGACAGGACACATCAGCTCCGACGTGGCTAGTCCTACGTGGCAAAATCATGACGATTTGAAAACGTCGTGGATCAAAATCAGCCCGGTCCATTTTGATGATCTACATGGGCCTAGCCCAATAATTTCAGCCTTTTTCTCCTCTTGTCCTCGGCCTTTTATGATCGATATTTTTGGGGGGGGGGGGGGCTTAGCCTTTTTTATTCTTTTTCGGCCTTTTTCGAATTATTCCAGTTACTATAATTTGGGCCATGCCCTTTAAAAGCCCATTTATTTTCTGTCCAGTACAGTATTCGGCCATTTTAATTATTGTTATTTTTTTAGAATAACTTTTTAGGCTAGTCCCATGGCCACTTCAGGTACAGTATACAACACACATATTTTTCTCTAATTGCACAACAAGCAATAATTCCATTCAAACAAGGGATATTACAATCAGGTACAACAATACAACTAAATAGCTCAATCAGGTATTCAACTATGGAATACAACTAATTATCGAAATAACCAGTACTAATGAGCTATTACAATCATGCACGGTTCATATCAAAGCAAGTACAATAAGATGTGGTTCATTTCAAAACCAGATCCAATGAGGTCCCTATCCAATTAATCTTTCGATCCTTCTCATCTTACATGCACAATCTGCAAAAATTAGGGAGAAGAGGTACAATAAGATGTGGTTCAAGACTAAAACAATGTGTACAAAACTATTAGAATATGAAAGATGACAAAGGTGCTAGTACATTCTGTCAAACATATTGACCCAACTTCAAAACAGCAGCAGTACTAACCTTGGCATACACCACCGGTCCAACAAGCTTGTGGAGTATCCATGACACACCAAATATCAGTTACAAATCCCCATATGTCCAGGTAGTTCACGGCCTGCCCACGCAAATAAAAGCGAGATGAACAGGTATCTTGTTCGAGACACGAAACAAGCTAGGTAAATTATGAAGAGTATCATCAGACATCAGACAAAGCTACCTGGTAGCTATTCACTGAGTTATCCAGTTATTAGTTTGAGTAAAACAAATGAGCATGAGGACAAATAATTACAGCATGGATGTTTTACTGTGCCAAGCAAACATTAAAATGGATCCTATAAAATATAGTATCTGGGGCTAAAATTTACACTGCAAACAAAATTTGAGTGTCAATCATTTAACAGGTAACAATGCAGAAAATGCATTCACGAGCCAGCATATAACAGGTTATACATATCAGAATTTCTCAACTCAAGTTAAACAAAGAAGTTTACAAGTAGACAATACACCCAAAGCATGTGAATTCTCAACTCAAGTTGATAGTGTGTACACATCAAGTGACATATCAGAATTTTCAAATCAACCAAATACGTAAGGAAATTTATCAACAGAAGTTTACAAGTCGACAATACAACAAAAGCGAGTTGAAACTACCCGCTGATGTGAGGTCGACCACCAGATCCATTAGGCGTGGAATGGCCAGGCTTCCTCCACCCGCTGATGAAATTGTTGTCCAATGACCTGAAAGGTTACCCTGAAATTGTTATAAGTATAAAGAAGATATTACTACAGTATGAAGCTCACTCAAAATTTTCTTACATATTGAATATACTTAAGTAAGACAATACACATTTGTGCAGATTAAAAGCAATTATATACTCTACAACTTTAAGGCAATCAACTAGGAATGCTTCGGGTCATTCAGTTCAAGTCAAATAAGGCATACTTGAAGGAGGCATTTGCAGTTTTCAAGTATCATCATAGATATAATGTAGGTAACAGAACTATATAGAGAATTTGAGGTGTTCGGGGACATCACAAGTAGCTCACTTATACAACAGAAGCATGTAACGGATGAGCAGCCCAAAATCATGGAAGAAATATAGCGAACATGTAACATCAGATCAAGCAAGCAGTGAATGCAAAATGATGTGCGGGATGATTCAATCAATTGATAAAACAAGACTCAATATGTTACAATGGTGTGGTTAAGTAGTTGCTTCATGCTACAATAAGTTCAGCTTGACACAACAGACCTACCCCAGCACCTATATGTGAAATTAAGAAATGCCTAGCTTGGTGCTTTAACCTCAGGGACACTCAAACCTGCAAAGAGGATAAACATAATTAGCTAGGTGTTCTAGTGGTATGTTTCAAGAAAACTATAAGAATATAAACCACTATATAGTTATGCTTCTTCCCATAGATTGGTTTTATTATTTTGCCAACTTCATAGTTCACAGGCTAAGAAAAATACAGAGTTATCAACAGTAGCAGATAATTACTTGAGAGTTGAGAGACATCGATACATTTAAGAAACGCCTTCATGTTGTACAGTTCTGCTGATCGCATCATAACATTGACAGAGTCACAAGAACATCATCCAGAACATTAATTGTCTATAAATGCTTGCATTCGGAGTCCAGACGAACACATAAACAGGTGCAGTACAACTTGCAACCCTCTAAATAGACAGGGGAAAGGGAGGAGGTGCCATCGAAGGTCCGGGAACGGAAGAGGGGGTTCTTGATCTGGATAGGGGCTAGAATGTTCCCATATTCTACACAAGCATGCATAATGCAACAAAGAACAATGTTCACGAAGAAAGTTTTATTTTCCGTTGAATAAAAATACCATTTTCCATCTCCGGAGTGTCAAAACTGGGTTTTTTTGTGAAGCACATACACAAAATATGTTGCAAAATTATACAAAGTAAAATTGTAAATATATTATGTCATATTTTATCTACAAATAACAAACTTACTACCTCTCAATAGCTCAAAATACACCTCTTTCGAAAAAGACAAATTTCTGCCGATTCCGCTGAAACCGGGCCAAATTTGAACTACAGGTGCCTCATATGTTGCTCGTGATTTTTTGAAAAAATCATTTTTAGACACACAACTACCTATTTCAATAGAGATGTACCAAGAGTTCATCAAGATTCAACACCTAGGTACGAACGGTCATGTCTCCCGTTCTGACCGTTTTCCGAAACCGGCTTTCAAAATTCCAGAAAATTCAAAAAAAATCGAAACGATGCAAGATCTTCGCTTGGTGTTGTTATATATGTCCTAGTATCCACCAAAAATAATAAACTTCGAATAAGACAATTTGGTGGAAAATGTGTTCACAAAAATGAGCTATCTCGTACGAAAATTTATGGCTTTCGGGCAAAATGACGGATGTTTTGGCCACATCCATGGCATAGTTTGTTGAAATGTGACCATATTCCACACAAAGATGCATATTGGTGCAACTAACAATGTTCACGAAGAAAGTTTTATTTTCCGTTGAATAAAAATACCATTTTCCATCTCCGGAGTGTCAAAACTGGGTTTTTTTGTGAAGCACATACACAAAATATGTTGCAAAATTATACAAAGTAAAATTGTAAATATATTATGTCATATTTTATCTACAAATAACAAACTTACTACCTCTCAATAGCTCAAAATACACCTCTTTCGAAAAAGACAAATTTCTACCGATTCCGCTGAAACCGGGCCAAATTTGAACTACAGGTGCCTCGTATGTTGCTCGTGATTTTTTGAAAAAATCATTTTTAGACACACAACTACCTATTTCAATAGATATGTGCCAAGAGTTCATCAAGATTCAACACCTAGGTACGAACGGTCATGTCTCCCGTTCTGACCGTTTTCCGAAACCGGCTTTCAAAATTCCAGAAAATACAAAAAAAATCGAAACGATGCAAGATCTTCGCTTGGTGTTGTTATATATGTCCTAGTATCCACCAAAAATAATAAACTTCGAATAAGACAATTTGGTGGAAAATGTGTTCACAAAAATGAGCTATCTCGTACGAAGATTTATGGCTTTCGGGCGAAATGACGGATGTTTTGGCCACATCCATGGCATAGTTTGTTGAAATGTGACCATATTCCACACAAAGATGCATATTGGTGCAACTAACAATGTTCACGAAGAAAGTTTTATTTTCCGTTGAATAAAAATACCATTTTCCATCTCCGGAGTGTCAAAACTGGGTTTTTTTGTGAAGCACATACACAAAATATGTTGCAAAATTATACAAAGTAAAATTGTAAATATATTATTTTATATTTTATATACAAATAACAAACTTACTACCTCTGAATAGCTCAAAATACACCTCTTTCGAAAAAGACAAATTTCTGCCGATTCCGCTGAAACCGGGCCAAATTTGAACTACAGGTGCCTCGTATGTTGCTCGTGATTTTTTGAAAAAATCATTTTTAGACACACAACTACCTATTTCAATAGAGATGTGCCAAGAGTTCATCAAGATTCAACACCTAGGTACGAACGGTCATGTCTCCCGTTCTGACCGTTTTCCGAAACCGGCTTTCAAAATATCAGAAAATTCAAAAAAAATCGAAACGATGCAAGATCTTCGCTTGGTGTTGTTATATATGTCCTAGTATCCACCAAAAATAATAAACTTCGAATAAGACAATTTGATGGAAAATGTGTTCACAAAAATGAGCTATCTCGTACGAAGATTTATGGCTTTCGGGCGAAATGACGGATGTTTTGGCCACATCCATGGCATAGTTTGTTGAAATGTGACCATATTCCACACAAAGATGCATATTGGTGCAACTAACAATGTTCACGAAGAAAGTTTTATTTTCTGTTGAATAAAAATACCATTTTCCATCTCCGGAGTGTCAAAACTAGGTTTTTTTGTGAAGCACATACACAAAATATGTTGCAAAAATGTAAAAAGTAAAATTCTAAATATATTATGTCATATTTTATCTACAAATAACAAACTTACTACCTCTAAATAGCTTTTAATACACCTCTTTCAAAAAAAACAAATTTCTGCCGATTCCGCTAAAACCGGGCCAAATTTGAACTACAGGTGCCTCATATGTTGCTCTTGATTTTTTGAAAAAAATCATTTTTAGACACACAACTACCTATTTCAATAGAGATGTGCCAAGAGTTCATCAAGATTCAACACCTAGGTACGAACGGTCATGTCTCCCGTTCTGACCGTTTTCCGAAACCGGCTTTCAAAATTCCAGAAAATTCAAAAAAAATCGAAACGATGCAAGATCTTCGCTTGGTGTTGTTATATATGTCCTAGTATCCACCAAAAATAATAAACTTCGAATAAGACAATTTGGTGGAAAATGTGTTCACAAAAATGAGCTATCTCGTACGAAGATTTATGGCTTTCGGGCGAAATGACGGATGTTTTGGCCACATCCATGGCATAGTTTGTTGAAATGTGACCATATTCCACACAAAGATGCATATTGGTGCAACTAACAATGTTCACGAAGAAAGTTTTATTTTCCGTTGAATAAAAATACCATTTTCCATCTCCGGAGTGTCAAAACTAGGTTTTTTTGTGAAGCACATACACAAAATATGTTGCAAAAATGTAAAAAGTAAAATTCTAAATATATTATGTCATATTTTATCTACAAATAACAAACTTACTACCTCTAAATAGCTTTTAATACACCTCTTTCAAAAAAAACAAATTTTTGCCGATTCCGGTGAAACCGGGCCAAATTTGAACTACAGGTGCCTCATATGTTGCTCTTGATTTTTTGAAAAAATCATTTTTAGACACACAACTACCTATTTCAATAGATATGTGCCAAGAGTTCATCAAGATTCAACACCTAGGTATGAACGGTCATGTCCCCCGTTTTGACCATTTTCCGAAACCGGCTTTCAAAATCTCTTAAAGTCCCGAGCAGTCTATGCCCATGGACATGATTGTTTATTTTTTTTAGAAAAACGGTTTCAAATGGTGTATAATTAATATGAGTTAATTTTATAAAATTTTCAAAACTGATTTTGATCAATTTAGAGGCTAAATTCAAATTATAGAAATGAAAAGAAAAAAAACCTGAAAAAAAAGACTACCGAGCTGCCCAGCCTGCTAAGATCGCGCGCGCGAGAGCTCACTCCGAGGCTTTGTTTTGGCCCGTGCAAATGTGCGTAGCAATGGCCCTCCAAAAGAAATGGTGGCCCATTCGACCATGGCCCAATTTCACGTAAAGCAGCATGTCAAGTAGCTTTTTCGCACTGCTTTTGCATCAAGTGTTCGGTGGCCTAGTGGTGTCTGGCTTTGCGTTGGATACCAGTGGGTCGCGGGTTCGAAACATGGCTGAGGCATTTTTTGCTCCTTTTCTTCCTAATTAAGCAGGACACGTTGGGGTTTTAAAAAAAAAGGACACGTTGGTGAAGCAGGACACGTTGGGGTTTCAAAAAAAAAGGACACGTTGGTTGGATGGGGTCCCACATGTTAGGACCCTTGGTCCAGGATGTTGCGGGTCTCACCTGTCATGGGCATGTGTGACATGTGCGGTTGTAGAAGTGCCACGTAGGCAAAAACAGAAATGCCACGTAGGCGAAATCACGACGTGGCCATCTAGTAGACACGACACATAGGCAGATTGAAAAAAACAGAAATGCCACGTAGGCGAAGTAGGCGGATTTGACGATGAAAATAGGAAATCAAATAAGTTCTAATCGTTCATGACGTTTCTGAATTACAAAATTACGACGTTTTTAGTCAAATCGTCGTGAAAATTGTGGGTTTTCACACCCTCTAACGGCTTACGACGATATGGTACAAAATCGTCATAACTTTACGACGATTTCATACATCGTCATTGCGAGAACGTCATGTATCAACACATTTCTTGTAGTGGGCTGCAATCTTATAGCCGGACAAAGGAGCCAAATTTTCTTGACTTTTCTTACTTAAGCTTGATGTGACTCGCACTAAAGTGGCATGATTTGCTCGCTTACGATTACAATCAGCCATGAAGCCCAATGGGACTTTCCTGACCCTGTTTTCGTATGGATTTAGCAACATGGTATCCACGCGAAAGCCGGCTTATAGTACAAGATAGTCAAAAGGGTCATCTGAACCACAAGTTGTGCAGAGTACAAGGCTAATAGCCGGAAACTCAACGTATATCAAGCATAACTTCATTTACCTATGTGAAACGACTCCGGGTTTGGACTTAGCAACAACAAACTCGTTCTTTTCGAAAAGACCACATATCCCAGACTCAGAAATTCGGGCCTTGGGGACTGCGGGTTTCAAAACAGAAACAAGTTGTTTAGTCCCTAAGCTCGAAAAAAACCCAACATCCGAGTCTTGGGGACTTGGGGACTTAGAGAAAAGTCCACTTGTCGAAACCCACGATACTCGGAAACCGAGTCTCACAAAAGGAACCGTAAAGAAAGTCGGGTATCAAGAATAAGTTCAAAAATAGACAAGTATCAAATTCATCAAAAGGCCAGGAAAGGC
Organism: Alopecurus myosuroides; assembly: GCA_028641055.1. Taxonomy (NCBI): domain Eukaryota; kingdom Viridiplantae; phylum Streptophyta; class Magnoliopsida; order Poales; family Poaceae; genus Alopecurus; species Alopecurus myosuroides. Next base: position 462,259,171 of record CM054058.1, read on the forward strand.
ACGAAGTATATCACGGAATTAAAAGTACGTTACAAATTGCGATACCAGTATCAAGGGTGCACAGGTGCACCGTCAAAAGAATACTTGTTTTGAATAAAAGCATTGGTCAATCGAGGTATCATGATGGCATTTGTCTACTCGGCCTTCTGAGTAAGGTCTACATCTTTGCCCTTTCCCTCCGGGTCTTGGTCCTGGGCTTTCTCCTTAGATCTTCCGGCATCGTCACCCGGATTCTTCGCATCAGGACGGACACGCGGGAGGACAGCCGGCGTAGAGGTGGTTGGCTCTGATCCTAATACGGCCTCCCTCTTCCTGGCCGAGTCAGCAGCCCATTTCTCCAAAATATCAAAGGGCGGGGGTGCGTCCTCCTTCACGATTTTGCCTTCAGCATCGTACGAACTCATAATTGCACTTAGATCCATACTATCGGCCAAAGTGGTTGCCGAGTGACGCACTGCGGATTGTATGGCCTTGAAGTCCTTGGGTACAAACATGGAGCCATCAGCTTTGAATTCTGGAAACCCGGATATTACCTTTGCCGGCTCAAGCTTAGGAAAATAAGCCTTAGCCAGTGTAAAGGCCCGGGTCATACCAATCCGGCATGCCGAGCGTTTCCAGATCTCGATCCATGCAGGCACAGTGGAGCAGGCTTGGATAAGATTTTCTTCACCCGGATATACCTCAGTAGGCCACTTCACGGCATCCAATATAAACTTGGTACCGGCAAAGAAAGTCCGGAGCACAGTCTTCAATGTTTTAGCCTTGGCATCAACATCTTCTTCTGGGGCCGCAAGGTTGGCACCTGCAGTCGAAACAATGGAAGGACATATCAGTAATCCCAAGTATCATGTAATAAAGTGGAGGCATGAAGTCAGTCGGCAGCAAAAACTTACTAAGCAAGATGCGATAGGTATCGGTAACCTGGTCCGATAACTTCTTCAGTGCGGTTTGAGCAGTGTTGCACTTCTTCTTATATTTCGAAACATCCTTCTTCAAGGTTTCCACGTCAGCCTCAAGGGCCTCTCTCCGCTTTACCTCGGCAAGCAGAAGTTGTTCGGTCTTGAGTAGAATTTCATCAGACCGGGTCATCTGCGCCTGTAAGGAACAAAGAGCACAAGTATCAGTCGAGTATCATGGCAAGCCGAATATTGCATAAAGTACCAAGCACAACTTCAACAAGTTATGCTCAGAACTTGGGGACTAGGCATATACTACGAGATATCAAGTATTGTTACCTGGTGCTCTGCGGCCATGCGCTCTAGAATATTTCTCTCTGAGGTCTTCATAGTGAGGAGAGTGCTCATCAGCTGATCAAAAGTATCATTACCCGAGTTAGAGGACCCGGGGTCTTGGAAACTCGGAGAAGGAGTTTTCTTCTTAGCGGGAGACGGCATCCAGGTCATCCGAATGTCGGAATCTGTTGCTCCTCCTCCCGCACCCAAAGTTGCAGTTTTTTCCTTCTCGCTGGCGTGCGAGGCTATCGGGTACTCGGCTTCTTGTCTGGCCGGGTTTATTGGTGGCACTTGTTCTTCGCCGCCAGCTGCGCGCGGCTGTCATATTATCAGTCGGGTTCCCCTTACCCGGGTCATCGGTCTCCATATCTTCTTGGTCGCTAATAATGACCGTGGCCCTATAGACAGTATGAGTGAGCAGTTAGCGTATAACCAGGAAAAGGTGATGAAAATTTGATAAAACATCAGGAAAGGAACTTTACCCGGGATTCACCGCATAGTCCGCAGGGAATTCGCTGCTGGACCCGGATGAAACTAAAAAACATCAAACAAGACACGGAATTACCCTGTAAGGGAATGGTTCGGAAAGATTTTTACATTCAAGAAAGGATAAGGTAAATACCGGCGCGTCGAGCCGGAGACGATGGAATACCCGGGTTAAGAGCACCATCACCCGGGTAATTTCGAGTCGCTCTGCGCTTGGTCATAGGCGACTCCTTCAAGTACGACCAGTGGAATAACGTCAAGTTTAGTTCATGCATGTTATCAAATGAATATGGATTGGAGGCAAGGAAACGATGTGGAACCTTGAAGACGACCCCTCGGGGTTTTCTCTTAGATCCGACTTTGATTGTCGGCTCCACTTCATCCTCATCATTGCGGACTCCACCTTGCCGTCAGTTTCTTCTTCTTCGTCCTTGTCCTCTTGTTCTGGAAGTTATCAATGTTACAATTGGAAAATGTAGAACGAGACACGACGAACTCAAAGGAACTAAGTGAAATTCGGAGCGCACCTTCATCCGAGTTCACGGCATCCTCTTTCTCCTCCGGATTTTCGGAGTTAGGAGGAGTTTCGATCTTCCAGAAATCATCATCGGCCTGAGATGAAGACATAAGAACAAGGGTTATCAGCTGTACCAAGTGGAAAGAGTGAATGTGAAAACATGAAAACCGGGTCTTTACCGCGGGGGCCGGGTTCTCGCGTGTGAAGGGCTCTAATCCGGCTATATTCCGGATTACCTCCAGCTTTTCTGTCAGAAAGCCCTTGATAGTTTTATTGGTGTCGCCGGGTGCAAAGCTGTTGGTGGAGTACCGGAGCGAGTCCGTGGTGTGCCCCGAATACTCGCACATTAATTTTGTGCGGATGGAGTTGGGCTGGATCCGGAAATCGACCCAAGTTTTCACCAGGTTAAGCCCGATGAGACCTTGGGCCGAAAGAATAGAGATTTTGGCCAATAAAGGCAGGATTGCTTCCCTGTCCGAGTCAGGGGCAAAGGCGTTGAAGGTCTCGGAGATATCGAGTAGGCCTTCCGAGTAACCCGGCAGTTTCTTTTCGCCGGGTGGGGAAGTGTCTCGGCAGTAAAAGTATGAAAGCTGCCAATGTTTGACGTGGGAGTTGAGGGTGAGAGGTGGCATTGGAGAGTTCTTGCGGCGCTGGATAGAAACCCCGCCGCAAGCGAAAAGTGCCCCGTCACCGCTTTCGCGGCACAGTTTGCACTGGAAAAGTTCGATGAAAAGAGCCAAACTTGGCGGAGTGCACAAGTATGACTCGGAAAGAACGATGAAGTGGGAGATATTTAACACAGAGTTAGGCCCTATGTCAAATATTCGAAGGCCGTAGTGGCTTAGAATGTCACAAAAGAAAGGGTGACCCGGAGGACGGAAGCCCCGGGTCACATGCTCCACAAAACATATTACCTCATCATCCGCAGGTGTAGGCCAGGTCTCGTTACCCTGCACCGTCCAATGGATATCCTCTTGAGGGGGAAGAACCCCTAACTCGACCAGTTCTTCTAACTTGGCCTTGGTAATCGTAGACCGCGCCCAGTTGGCGGATATGGAGTTGGTAGTCTTGACCTTGGTCGGCTGCTTCCCCTGCTTCTTGGGAGCCATGGGATTAACCTGCAAAGCACAAGGTAGAAGGGCATAAGAAATAATACTCGGAAACCGTGAGTTGGTCGAGTATTGGCGAGCGATATCAAGACAACATGGAAGCTAAATACCATCCGGGTATCATTCTGTGGAGCAAGGTTCAAGTTATCCGGGTATCAAGCATCGTTATAAAAATTCTGGAGGCTTATGTATTGAAAAGTGTTTGAGGATGATGGATGGTTGCGCGTGAATCTATTGCGAATAAAAGAACCGGGAAGAGGAGGATTTTCCGGGTGACAGAGATGGGGGCGGAAAATTTGGGCGGCCCGAGCCCAAATTAGAGATTCCATTTCTAGATTGTGGTGAAATTAATGATTATGGGCAGTAGGGGAGTGAAGTGGAGTCTATACTCAATTCATTGGATGAGCCAGAGTGAATTCAAGCGACCTAATTCGGCATGACAAGAAAAATGTCCGGCGGGTTGACTTAGATCTAATCTGAAATAAATCAAGGAATTGCAAAGGCAAGTTAATGGATATCAAATACTTACTGAAGGAGATCGAAGTGAAGCCCGATGGAGGTAGATAGCACAGGCTTGGTGCCCCTTTGAGATTCCCGGCGGGCAGGTCAGAGGTCTGGCGGTGGATCTTGGCGGCGGTGCGGAGCGCACCGTGGCGGAGCGTAGCCGGCGGCAGATAGGCTCCTGTGATGCGCGCGAGGTTTCCGTAATGGCGCTCTACGGGGTTGACCACGGAGGAAGAAAGGAAGAGGAATGGGGGGAAATGAGCCGTTGGGATTAGGTTTACCCCTAGGTACCTATTTATAATGGCGCGGGTGGATAAGCCCAGTTCAACGAGTGGGAGCCGGAAATTACGGGGTAACGCTATCTGCTTGAGTTTGGCAAAATACGCTTTAAGTATTTGACGAGGTATCCGGACAGAGATTGTGACGCCCCGAGATCGGGCACTATGCAGATTTCAGCATTCCCGCCAAAATCCACATAATCACCGATTCCAGGTTGCCATTTATGATAGCATTACAATAGTTCACGAATAATCCACAATTACAACAGAAACAGATAGATACAAGATGACTCAACGAGCCGGGGTTACAACTGATACAATACAAAGATCCAAATAACAGCGGAAGAAACAAACGTCCGTCTACGGACAAGATCCAAACTGGACTAAGAGTCCTGAAGATAACCGAAGGCGTCCAATCCCTGCCCAGGCCAAGCCGGAGGGATTCCCAAGCTAACGTCGTCAGACTTCAAACCTGTTGACTGCAAGTTGGAATTTGCAGCCACGAAAGAGATTCGTGGGTCAGTACGGTTAAGTACTGGCAAGGGGGATAAAACCCATACTCACAAGTTACCGGCGTAGCCAGTCATCACAAGATACAAATACTTTAGGATCGACGGAAAGGAAGGGGGTTATTGCAAATAAGCAACAGCAGGCTGCACTAACCAACTACAGAGATTCTATTACTTCCAACTATCAGAAAGGAGATAAGATCGAGTGATAGTAACCAACTAAAAGATAACTTCAAACAAACCCATCCTGGATCTCGCCCCTTATCCGAAGAAGCAATCCGAGGATAACTCACACCGTGGTATTAAAGATGAGTCAAGTTATTGTGTGAATAACCTATTACTAGTCAAGTTATTAATCATTGGGTGAAACATGATTGATCTTTATGTTGAAGTTGTCCTGAGTACTTGTTAGCCAGTACTTTCACCAAGTAATCCATAACCGCGGAAAACACGACTTCTCGAGAAGATTTACCCTGCAGGGGTGCACCATAGTAACCACACTCATGAATATCCCGCCAGTTGGAATGCCTCCCACCAAGCGGGGCACTCAACACAACCCAACCCTTCTTCGCATCAAGCCCAAAGCACCTTGGGCGCACGGCTAATCGAGCCCAGAAGAAAATGGACCCTCATAGCACTCTAAGAACGTGTCCCCCTATATGCCGACTACGAACGTTCCACCCGGGTACCAAGGGCTCGCAAGATCATGCATGCAGCAAATGGAAAACCCGAACTAAATGAGGCGATTTGGACGAGATGCGAATCGGGTCAAACTGAGGGGGAGCCCATACTCCCCAAATGCGGGTAGTGCGCTCATCATGGATCAGTAGACAAGACCCTTTTCCTATTAGGGTCGACACTAGCAGGCCTCAAAACCACAAAGGGCCTCCTGCCGGTGCCTTATCATCAAACTTATTATTAATGGCAACATTAGCATGATTGATTGATTAACATCGAGCCCCCAGAACATGATGAAGTAATAACAGAAAGTAACGGGTAACAGACTCGAGCAAAACAACCTAAGCATGCTAGATAAGAACAGGCACAAACAAAGGCTGTAGGTATGGAGGTGAGGCAATATCAAGGTTAAGGAATTCATGTGATGGGTTCGTAACAGAAACAACTACCACTAGGGCTAGCAGAAAAGAATCAACGGAAAGAACCGGTAACAAGTGATGAAAGGCAGCCATATGGCATGCAAGTGAGTATACTTGCCTGAGATCCCGCAAGGTAGCAGAACTTGTCGTTGCTCACATCATCTCAACGTCCTATCCGGGAAGAAGCAATGAACCTCGAACAAACACCGGATGCAACAATTACTACTACGGCAAAAGATCCAGCATGATCCTATTTTATATGCATGACATGGCAAGATGCAACAGGGGGAACAACTTAAGCAATTTAATCGGAACCGGAGTCCGGAGAAATAGGAATTGGTTCAAGTTGTTTATCTAACCATCAATTTAATTGTTATTTAGCATGGCAACAATGGGATAGATGAGTTAGGCAATTTAAATGGAAGGGGCAACAGCTGGAAATAATTAGCCCACACATTCCATATGTTGTCATATAGGTGAACATGCATAACAAGAATTAAAATACACAAGATAAGATGCAAACAGAGATATGGATGGCATGAACAGATTCCTTGCAAGTTTCTGATTGGAAAACATATTTTATTTGTTTGATTTGGAATTAAAATGAATTAGTTATGAATTTTGGCAATTTGAATTGCATTAAATAAGAGGTGAAACAATTATTCAACTTAATTGTTGCAAACCAGAAAACAAAGTGGATATTCAAGTGTGGCATTCAATTTTGGATGAAAAACATGTTTGGAGTATTTAATTTGGAGCAACCATTTGAAAGTTATGAGTTATGCCAATTAATTAACCAATTTAAGCATTATTAAATAACATTAATTTTAATTTCCCAAATTGCAAAACCAAGTTGATAAACAGAAAGTACATTGAATTTGGACTGAAAAACATATTTGATTTGTGTGATTTGAAATTATTATGAATTAATTATGGAATTAACCAAATTGGAGATGAATTGTTTAAATTTGAAATTTTGAAACAATTTGGATTGTGTAAAACAGAAAACAAATTGCATATTTGAAAAGTACAGGAAATTTTGATTGAAATACATATAAAATTTGTGGCATTTGGATTTGTGGTTTGAAAATTAGGGGCATTTGAAGTTTAGGGTTAGTTCTGTAAAAAAAACAGGGGCTTAACTGTGAAGGAAACAGTGTGTGGAGGGGCTTATGTGCAGAAACAGAAAAAGCTAGGGGCCTGGGTGTAAAGTGCGTATCCAGATCTAGATCTGGAGGGGTTTCTCACCGGGGTGGAGCCTAGCCACGGAGACTGACGAAGGGGCCCGGCTGAGCTGGCGCATGACGGAGCGCGGGTGGCAGCTGACGCGGCTTGAGGGGTCACCGACGGGTGGGCCGCCACCGCGCGGTAATTCGCGAAAAAAGGTGGAGCAGAGTGCTCCACGGGGGGTCGAACCTGCGAGGTGGGGCGCGCGCACGGTGTGGCCTTACCGCTGGGCTGCAGCTGCGAGTTGTGACAGATAGCAGGTCTGACGGAAGATAACTTGACAACGGAGGTTAACTGAATTTTTTTGACAGCTCCTACTGAACCTGACGAAGCGGAGCAGTGGGTCGTCGATCGCCGGCCGGCGGCAGGACGGATCCGGTGCGGGGTTGCGCGGGTGATCGTGTTGGTGCGTGCCTCGTGTCCGCGCAGAAGAATACGAGGGAGGAGAGGAGGGGAACGGGGCCGTGGACGCTCACCTCGAGGGTTCGCTGCAGAGGTACAGGAGACGGGGCAGAACAGCGACGGCTTCTCCGGCACGGCGCGGTCACCGCAGCCCCTCCCAGCAAACGGCGAGGACGCAGCGCGGTGGAGGGAGACGCCGCGGTTCCATTCCCGCCGTTAGCGGCCCGTGGCATCGATCCTTCCCCCGGCGCCAAGCTTCTACTTCTCCGGCCATGGAGGTTCAGAGGATGGACAGGCGATTGTGGCAGAGAGATCGGAGGCCGAGCTCGTGTCGAGGGAGAGGGAGGTGGCGGCGGGATCGAGGGCAGAGGGGAGTAGGGCTTGGAGCTAGGGTTTGATGGGGAATTGTGGTAGATATAGGCAGGGAGGGGCAGGTGGAGCTCGGAGTGGTTGACGCTGGCGTGGGGTGACGTAGTCGTACGGAGATTGAAGAAGCAGGTAACCAGGCCGTGCGCGTTGGGAGGGCTGGGGTTGTGGGCTGGGCTTGGCCCAGCCTGCCTCTCCCCTCAGCCGAAATTTTTTAATAAATTGCTCTGTTTTATTTTTTTTTTTGTAGTGTTGCTTTTGGAAGAAAAGGTTAATGTTTTGGTTAACAAAAATTACAGAAAATTTAGTTTAGGCTTGTTAGGTAATTAGAAAACATATTCCAACTTGGATTTTCAAAATTTGAGTTTTAAAATAATAGTTTGCATTTGAAATCAAAATAGGGGGATTTTGATATTAATAAAACCTTGTTTCAAACAACACTTTTTAATAGGGTTATCCCTAAGTTTTAAAGGGATTTTTAAGAGGGCAAAAGGATAGTGGTGAACTTTAAGGTTTCAAAGGGGTACTGATTTGAAAACTTGGTTTGAATTGGAAAAGATTTGGAATAATTGCTTGAATTAATGGTTTGAAGTTGGAAATTTTTGAGCAAGGGTGAAAGTTTAAATTGTTTTGAAATTTTCAGTTGTGATGCAAACATGATGCAATGCATATGATGCATATGATGCAAGCAAACAAACAGGTAACACCCCCAGGTGTTACAGACGACACCACTAACAAGGGATTGCGCCCTCGCAATCCACCTGCTAACCCGGGAGGGGAAAGAAGTTCGACTATCGATTCTTCGTGCTTCCAGTTGATCTCCTCGACACCACTAACAAGGGTTTCTCGACACCACTAACAAGGGTTTCTTGCTCGGGGTGACGACGATGTTCTTCCACCAGGTTTCTTCCGATGATCGAACCTATTAGGTTAAAGGCTCAGAAAACGTCCACCCACGTAGGATCCTAAAACTTTGAAAGATAGACAAGGGGAAGACTCCAAAACAAATAAGATGGGAGGGGAAATAGAATAGGGGTAAGGAGAAAACAAGAATCCTATTGAGATGTTTTTCCAAAATAGTTTAGCAGAAATAGTTTTTTGACACTCTAGAAACAACGACCGTTAGCGAGGTTATCCTACAGGCTTTGCGGACCCGTTGCTTCGATAACCATTCGTATCGAAACAATATCGGGAATCGGAACCAAGGCTCTGATACCATTTGTGACGCCCCGAGATCGGGCACTATGCAGATTTCAGCATTCCCGCCAAAATCCACATAATCACCGATTCCAGGTTGCCATTTATGATAGCATTACAATAGTTCACGAATAATCCACAATTACAACAGAAACAGATAGATACAAGATGACTCAACGAGCCGGGGTTACAACTGATACAATACAAAGATCCAAATAACAGCGGAAGAAACAAACGTCCGTCTACGGACAAGATCCAAACTGGACTAAGAGTCCTGAAGATAACCGAAGGCGTCCAATCCCTGCCCAGGCCAAGCCGGAGGGATTCCCAAGCTAACGTCGTCAGACTTCAAACCTGTTGACTGCAAGTTGGAATTTGCAGCCACGAAAGAGATTCGTGGGTCAGTACGGTTAAGTACTGGCAAGGGGGATAAAACCCATACTCACAAGTTACCGGCGTAGCCAGTCATCACAAGATACAAATACTTTAGGATCGACGGAAAGGAAGGGGGTTATTGCAAATAAGCAACAGCAGGCTGCACTAACCAACTACAGAGATTCTATTACTTCCAACTATCAGAAAGGAGATAAGATCGAGTGATAGTAACCAACTAAAAGATAACTTCAAACAAACCCATCCTGGATCTCGCCCCTTATCCGAAGAAGCAATCCGAGGATAACTCACACCGTGGTATTAAAGATGAGTCAAGTTATTGTGTGAATAACCTATTACTAGTCAAGTTATTAATCATTGGGTGAAACATGATTGATCTTTATGTTGAAGTTGTCCTGAGTACTTGTTAGCCAGTACTTTCACCAAGTAATCCATAACCGCGGAAAACACGGCTTCTCGAGAAGATTTACCCTGCAGGGGTGCACCATAGTAACCACACTCATGAATATCCCGCCAGTTGGAATGCCTCCCACCAAGCGGGGCACTCAACACAACCCAACCCTTCTTCGCATCAAGCCCAAAGCACCTTGGGCGCACGGCTAATCGAGCCCAGAAGAAAATGGACCCTCATAGCACTCTAAGAACGTGTCCCCCTATATGCCGACTACGAACGTTCCACCCGGGTACCAAGGGCTCGCAAGATCATGCATGCAGCAAATGGAAAACCCGAACTAAATGAGGCGATTTGGACGAGATGCGAATCGGGTCAAACTGAGGGGGAGCCCATACTCCCCAAATGCGGGTAGTGCGCTCATCATGGATCAGTAGACAAGACCCTTTTCCTATTAGGGTCGACACTAGCAGGCCTCAAAACCACAAAGGGCCTCCTGCCGGTGCCTTATCATCAAACTTATTATTAATGGCAACATTAGCATGATTGATTGATTAACATCGAGCCCCCAGAACATGATGAAGTAATAACAGAAAGTAACGGGTAACAGACTCGAGCAAAACAACCTAAGCATGCTAGATAAGAACAGGCACAAACAAAGGCTGTAGGTATGGAGGTGAGGCAATATCAAGGTTAAGGAATTCATGTGATGGGTTCGTAACAGAAACAACTACCACTAGGGCTAGCAGAAAAGAATCAACGGAAAGAACCGGTAACAAGTGATGAAAGGCAGCCATATGGCATGCAAGTGAGTATACTTGCCTGAGATCCCGCAAGGTAGCAGAACTTGTCGTTGCTCACATCATCTCAACGTCCTATCCGGGAAGAAGCAATGAACCTCGAACAAACACCGGATGCAACAATTACTACTACGGCAAAAGATCCAGCATGATCCTATTTTATATGCATGACATGGCAAGATGCAACAGGGGGAACAACTTAAGCAATTTAATCGGAACCGGAGTCCGGAGAAATAGGAATTGGTTCAAGTTGTTTATCTAACCATCAATTTAATTGTTATTTAGCATGGCAACAATGGGATAGATGAGTTAGGCAATTTAAATGGAAGGGGCAACAGCTGGAAATAATTAGCCCACACATTCCATATGTTGTCATATAGGTGAACATGCATAACAAGAATTAAAATACACAAGATAAGATGCAAACAGAGATATGGATGGCATGAACAGATTCCTTGCAAGTTTCTGATTGGAAAACATATTTTATTTGTTTGATTTGGAATTAAAATGAATTAGTTATGAATTTTGGCAATTTGAATTGCATTAAATAAGAGGTGAAACAATTATTCAACTTAATTGTTGCAAACCAGAAAACAAAGTGGATATTCAAGTGTGGCATTCAATTTTGGATGAAAAACATGTTTGGAGTATTTAATTTGGAGCAACCATTTGAAAGTTATGAGTTATGCCAATTAATTAACCAATTTAAGCATTATTAAATAACATTAATTTTAATTTCCCAAATTGCAAAACCAAGTTGATAAACAGAAAGTACATTGAATTTGGACTGAAAAACATATTTGATTTGTGTGATTTGAAATTATTATGAATTAATTATGGAATTAACCAAATTGGAGATGAATTGTTTAAATTTGAAATTTTGAAACAATTTGGATTGTGTAAAACAGAAAACAAATTGCATATTTGAAAAGTACAGGAAATTTTGATTGAAATACATATAAAATTTGTGGCATTTGGATTTGTGGTTTGAAAATTAGGGGCATTTGAAGTTTAGGGTTAGTTCTGTAAAAAAAACAGGGGCTTAACTGTGAAGGAAACAGTGTGTGGAGGGGCTTATGTGCAGAAACAGAAAAAGCTAGGGGCCTGGGTGTAAAGTGCGTATCCAGATCTAGATCTGGAGGGGTTTCTCACCAGGGGTGGAGCCTAGCCACGGAGACTGACGAAGGGGCCCGGCTGAGCTGGCGCATGACGGAGCGCGGGTGGCAGCTGACGCGGCTTGAGGGGTCACCGACGGGTGGGCCGCCACCGCGCGGTAATTCGCGAAAAAAGGTGGAGCAGAGTGCTCCACGGGGGGTCGAACCTGCGAGGTGGGGCGCGCGCACGGTGTGGCCTTACCGCTGGGCTGCAGCTGCGAGTTGTGACAGATAGCAGGTCTGACGGAAGATAACTTGACAACGGAGGTTAACTGAATTTTTTTGACAGCTCCTACTGAACCTGACGAAGCGGAGCAGTGGGTCGTCGATCGCCGGCCGGCGGCAGGACGGATCCGGTGCGGGGTTGCGCGGGTGATCGTGTTGGTGCGTGCCTCGTGTCCGCGCAGAAGAATACGAGGGAGGAGAGGAGGGGAACGGGGCCGTGGACGCTCACCTCGAGGGTTCGCTGCAGAGGTACAGGAGACGGGGCAGAACAGCGACGGCTTCTCCGGCACGGCGCGGTCACCGCAGCCCCTCCCAGCAAACGGCGAGGACGCAGCGCGGTGGAGGGAGACGCCGCGGTTCCATTCCCGCCGTTAGCGGCCCGTGGCATCGATCCTTCCCCCGGCGCCAAGCTTCTACTTCTCCGGCCATGGAGGTTCAGAGGATGGACAGGCGATTGTGGCAGAGAGATCGGAGGCCGAGCTCGTGTCGAGGGAGAGGGAGGTGGCGGCGGGATCGAGGGCAGAGGGGAGTAGGGCTTGGAGCTAGGGTTTGATGGGGAATTGTGGTAGATATAGGCAGGGAGGGGCAGGTGGAGCTCGGAGTGGTTGACGCTGGCGTGGGGTGACGTAGTCGTACGGAGATTGAAGAAGCAGGTAACCAGGCCGTGCGCGTTGGGAGGGCTGGGGTTGTGGGCTGGGCTTGGCCCAGCCTGCCTCTCCCCTCAGCCGAAATTTTTTAATAAATTGCTCTGTTTTATTTTTTTTTTTGTAGTGTTGCTTTTGGAAGAAAAGGTTAATGTTTTGGTTAACAAAAATTACAGAAAATTTAGTTTAGGCTTGTTAGGTAATTAGAAAACATATTCCAACTTGGATTTTCAAAATTTGAGTTTTAAAATAATAGTTTGCATTTGAAATCAAAATAGGGGGATTTTGATATTAATAAAACCTTGTTTCAAACAACACTTTTTAATAGGGTTATCCCTAAGTTTTAAAGGGATTTTTAAGAGGGCAAAAGGATAGTGGTGAACTTTAAGGTTTCAAAGGGGTACTGATTTGAAAACTTGGTTTGAATTGGAAAAGATTTGGAATAATTGCTTGAATTAATGGTTTGAAGTTGGAAATTTTTGAGCAAGGGTGAAAGTTTAAATTGTTTTGAAATTTTCAGTTGTGATGCAAACATGATGCAATGCATATGATGCATATGATGCAAGCAAACAAACAGGTAACACCCCCAGGTGTTACAGAGATATTTTCCGTAATATCAAGATCAATTATCGAGTAAAGTACAGGATCTTGACATTTTTATCAGGGCTTTGACCCGGGAAGCTAAGCAAAGCACGTGGAGAAAGGCCGGGTTACTATATGGCCACCAAGGAGTTAGGCCTAGCTATTTATCAAAGCACCTTAACCCGGCCTCCATGGACTTGCGCGTTTGATATTTTTGCAGGGAATAGCGAGCGCTTCAAAGAGAATCTCGTGAAGCCAAAGCTATTCTGGGGACTACTGATGGAGGGATAATAACCCGGTAGGCCAACTCCAAGGTGTAACCCGGCCCAAAGGATGCTGCGCGGGATCCGGCTAAGGATAAAGGAACTTCTAGAAGGCCCAGGTTTATAGGCCTCGTAACCCGGATTGTGGGTTACGGTAAGGAAAGTTAGGGTTTGTATGCAGTGTCCGGGTAGGATTCAGGGTGCGCCTTGGAGAGCAAGCCGGGGCGTCCGGGTGCTTTATAAACCGGCCCCTAGGTTTAGTTTAGAGGGCCAAGAGTTCTAGCAGTATCGCCTAATATCGAATATCCAGTGTAACACGAGAGTTGAGTTATTATCTTAAGATCGGAGACTCGGCGACTTGATTGCCGTCTACCAGATCGAATATCATCATGTTTTCCTCTGAGCTAAACCCTCTCCCAAGATAAGTTACCCCTGGTAACGTCTGCCGTGATTATCCCACGACACCCTTGGTGCCTGGCCCCGCCTTCACACCGTGTGCACCGTTTGTATCCGTTGGTACTGTGGGAGCCAATTTAGCCGTTGACACAGCTGAACGTACCAATTAAATAACTCGACCACACCACAACAAAGCCAGTGCCGTCAATCCTCCGCCGCCGCTGCCGTAAATCTTCCGCCGTTACCACACCGCTACCGCTGACGAGGGCGCGCAACTAAATTTCCCTTTCCTCTTTCTCCCTTGGCAATTCTAGGGTTCTTCCCTGTCTCCCCTGTCTCACATGGCGCGTAGGGAAAGCATGACCGCTAGCAGCGAGAGTTCGTGCTCATCGCAAAAAGGGGGGTTTCCTCCTCGCCGCCGCAAACCTATCCCATACACTCCGGTTGCCTTGGACCACTCCAATGAAACAAAATGTCTGTACGGTTTGAAGATGGCCATGTGGATTTCTTGGACCGACCATAATCCAGGCGGAGATTCCTGAAATGCCAAAGACGCTTGGTAAAGATTCGTGCTTTAGTTTCAGTTTGGTTGCAAGATTTTGCTTTTGGTTAAATTTTATCTTATTTTGGTTGCAGAAGTATGGAATTCCGTATGGTTGTGGAAAGTTCTCATGGCATGACCCGGAATGGATAGAATTCCAGGAACAGGTAGTTCATCAACTGCGTAATGCAGTGTTTAGAGAGAAGGATGAGAATAGCACATTGCAGGAAGAGATATGTCGTGGGATAATCACGGCAGACGTTATCGGGGGTAACTTATCTTGGGGCAATTCGACTCTGGTGTTTGGGAGAGGGTTTAGCTCAAGGGAAACCATGGTGATATGCGATCTGGTAGCCGGCAATCGAGTCGCCGAGTCTCCGATCTGAATATATTATCTCAACTCTCGTGTTACAAAGGATACTCGAATATCTCGTGATCGTGTGATTGTGTCTAACCTAACCCTAGGGGCCGGCTTATATAATATCCGGACCCCCTGGCTTACTATCCAAGGCATACTCGGAGTCCTACCTGGACACCGCTTACAAACCCTAAATTTCCTTATCGGAACCCACAATCCGGGTTACGAGGCCTACACTATTGGGCCTTCTAGAAACTCCTTTTCCCTAAGCCGGGTCTTGCGCAGCGCCCTTTGGGCCGAGTTACACCTTGGCGTTAGCCTACCGGGTTATCATCCCTCCATCAGTAGTCCCCAGAATAGCTTGGGCTTCACGGGACCCTCCTTGAAGCGCACGCTATTCCCTGCAAAAATAACAAACATACAAGTTCATAGAGGCCGGGTTAGGTTGCTTTGATAAACAGCTAGGCCTAACTCCACTGGTGGTCCATATAATAACCCGGCTTTCTCTGAATCCGTCTTTACTTTTCCGGGTCAATACTCCGAAGAAAATGCAAAAGACCCGGCTCACTTTGTTCACCAATTAGTTTGGATATCGCGGGAGTGATTTGCTTCCTATCCTTTCCGGATATCGCGCACGCGTACTTCAATGCCTATCCCAAAAAATCCGGACGGGTATCCCTCTCCAAAAATTTCGGCTCCCGCTCACTAACCTAGGTCTCCCCACCCGCACTTATAAATAGGCACCTTAGGGGGTGACCTAGATCCATACCCTCATCTCTTCATCCTCTCACCGCGCACTCGTGCTCAAGCTCAACCTCGACGCCGCGCCGCCACGGAGCCCGCGAGAGAGCAGCCGGAAGCGAGCCGCCGCGTCCTGCGCTCTGCTTCCGCTCGCACCGCGCCGCCGCCAACCGCCGCCACCGCGCCGTCGAGCTGCACACCGGAGGACCCAGAAGGCCACCGCAACTGCGCCGTTTGCCGCCGCCGCGTTCTCCTCCGGACCTCGCCGGTAAGCCTTCCTCCGCCATGAATTTCATTTCCAAGCGCTTTGCTCGAACTAGATCGAATCTAGGTCCGCCCGTAGATTATTTCCTTGCCCCGTACTGATTTAGATCGCTCAACTCCATTCTTGCTTGTCTAATTGTTCAATGATAGATCCAATAATACTCTCCTGTCGCTCGTAACCATTAATTTCTCCGCAAATTTCTCTGCAAATCTCCCAATCTAGGCGTAATCTGTTAAGATTTTCCGTAGTTGTTCTTCATTACCCGGATAATCTACTAATTTTCCGGATCTTTCAGTTACTCTATAGTTAACCATACAACCAACCCTCTTCCACAATTGCTCACTGATACTAGTATTACCTGTAATTTCCGTAACTGCTCGTTGATACTCGGATAACCTGTAGTCTCCGTAACTGCTCGTTGATACTCGGATAACCTGTAGTTTCCGGGTCTTAGTTACTCATGTTCTGCACTCTTTTATCCCCTGTTTTGCAGACCGCACACATGGCTCCCAAGAACAAGGGAAAACAGCCGGCCAAAGCTAGGCCGACTCAAGCTATTTCCGCCAACTGGGCCAAGTCCACCTTGACCCAGGCCAAGCTGGAGGAGCTTGCCGAGTCAGGCGTACTTCCTCCTCAAAAGGATATCCACTGGCGTGTTCCGGGTGATGAAACCCGGCCATCCCCTGGTGCAAATGAGGTAATATGTTTTGTAGAGCACGTGATCCGGGGATTCCGTCCCCCGGGTCACTCTTTTTTCCGCGAAGTCCTCAGCCACTACGGCCTCCGAGTCTTCGACATAGGGCCTAACTCTATGTTGAATATAACTCACTTCATAGTCCTTTTTGAATCCTACCTGTGCATCCCCCTGAACCTTGCCTTATTTATTGAACTATTCCAATGCAAACCGTGCCGCGAAAGCGGTGACGGGGCCCTCTTGGCCTGCGGCGGAGTTTCTGTCCAACGGCGAAAGAATTCGCCAATGCCGACTTTGAGCCTTAACTCCCACGTTAAGCATTGGCAAAAATCCTTTTTCTACTTCCGGGACATCTCCCCACCCGGCGAAAAGAAACTGTCGGGTTACTCTGAGGGGCTCCTCGATCTTTCGGACACCTTTAATGCCTTCGCCTAAGACTCGGACAGGGAGTCCATCCAGCCCTTCCTAGCCAAGATAGCCTCCCTTTCCGCCCATGGTCTCCTTGGGCTCAACTTAGTTAAGACTTGTGTAGATTTCCGGATTCATCCCAACGCCATCCGGCCTAAGCTGATGTCCGAGTATTCCGGGCACGTCACGGATTCCCTCCATTATTCTTCAAAGAACTATCCGGCTGGTGATACGAACAAGACCATCAAAAGTTTCCTGACTGAGAAGGTGGAAGTAATCCGGAACATAGCCGGGTTAGAGCCATACACTCGGGACAACCCCGCCCCAGCGGTAAGATCCGACTCTCGCTCTACTATTCTCATGCTTTTGCCCGATGCAATTACTAACTTTTATCTTGATACCTTTACTTCAGGAAAACAGTGCCTTTTGGAACATCGAGACTCCTCCTTCCTCCGGGAACCCAGAGGAGGACGAGGAGGCGGCTGACTCGGAGGAAGGTACTTTCCGAGTTTCACCCAACTCAATTTCTGCTAACTTGTTTTCCTATACTTTCTCTTTTTCCGATTGTATGCTATGTTTCTCACGAATGGAGGACAAGGAGGAGAAAGAAGATCCGGAAGATGGGGAGGAAACCCAAAGTGATGAGAGCGAAGCAGAACCGGTCATCGAAGTCGGAGCCAAGAGGAAACCCAGAGGGGTTGTTTTTAAGGTTCCATATCGCTGCCTTGCTTCCAAACCATACACTTTTGCTAATATGTGCGAGCTAAACCGAGAATTATCCGACTGGCCATACTTGAAGGAGCCCCCCATGGTCAAGCGCAGGGTGACCCGGAACTCTCCGGGTGAAACCACACTCAACCCGGGTATCCCATCATCTACAGCCCGACGCGCCGGTACTTCTCAATCTCAACCTTCCAATTTACCTCAAAGATTTCCTTCTCCCAATCACCCCTTAGCGGGACAACTCCGAGTCTCACTTTCTCAATCTTTATCAGCCTCGTCCGGGTCTAGCAGCAAGTTCCCCTCAGATTTCATGGTGAACTCCGGGTAAGATTCCTCTCCTGCTATTCTAACACTTTTCCATAGTTTTCTCAAGTTATATACTAATTGTTTACTTGTACGTTTCTCAGAGCTAAGGTCACAACCAGTGACCCGGATAATATGGAGACTGATGACCCGGCCAAAGAAGATCCGGTTGATGACGTGAAGGCCACGGCTGGCGGCGACGAAGAGCAACAAGTGCAACTGAAGGACCCGGCTGATCAAGAGGCCGAGTATCCGATGGCCTCGCATGCACACGAGGATGAAGAAATCATAATCCTGGGCACAGGGGGAGGTGAGCCGAACTCCGACACTCAAGCGACTCGGGTGCCTTCCCCCGTAAAGGAAAAAACTCCATCTCCGGGTGACCAGGATCCCGGGTCTTCCGATCTGGGTCTGGGCAACCACTCCTTTGACCAGATGATGAGCGCCCTCCTCACCATGAAGGCCACAGAGAAAGATATATTAGAACGCATGGCTGCTGAACACCAGGTAGACTGATACTAGTCCCCAATTTCCGAGTTGAACTTGTCAAAGTTTTACTCGGTACTTCCTTTGATATTCGGCTTATTGTTATATCCGGCTAACCTTTACCTTTCCTGCCCTTATAGGCACAGATGGCCCGGTCCGAGGAAATTTTGGCAAACACCAATCAACTCCTGGAAATCGAGGTAAAGCTGCGAGAGGCACTTGAGGCTGAGGTGGAAATGCTTAAGAAAGATGCCACGAAGTACAAGAAGAAATACACCACCGCTCAAGCCGCGCTGAAAAAACTATCAGCTCAAGTTGCCGACACTTATCGTGTCCTACTTGGTAAGATTTTGTTATTTTCTGTTTTGTAACTCGGTTTCTTCTTGATCCATGATACCCGGGATTTTTGCTTTAACCTTTGCTGTTTATACTGTAGGCCCTGGTCTTGCGCCCTCAGAAGAAGATGATGTCCAGAAGGCAAATAACTTGAAGACTGTGCTCCGGAGGTTCTGCGCCGGCACTAAATGGATCCTAGATGCCGTGCAGTGGCCGACTGAGGGATATCCGGGTATGGACACCTTGATCCATACGTGCTCCACTGTCCCCTCATGGATTGAGCTCTGGAAACGCTCGGCATGCCGGGTTGGGATGACCCGGGGGCTTATGCTGGCTAAGGCTTACTTTCCTAAGCTTGAGCCGGCAAAGCTGGTGGCCGGGTTTCCATAATTCAAGGTCGATGGCTCCAAATTCTCCGCCAAGGACTTCAAGGCTATACAGACTGAGGTGCGTCACTCGGCATCTACAATTGCCGATACTCTGGACCTGGGTAGATTTGCAACTCCATATGATGCCGAAGATAAACCGGTGAAGGTAGATATGCCCTTGCCCTTTGATATCCTGGAGAAGTGGAACGCAGACTCGGACAAGAGGAAGGAGGAGTCCGCGAAGAGGAAAGCCGAGCTTGAGTCTGTGCCTACCACCTCTACTCCGGCTGTCCGCCCGCCTGTTCGTCCTGACACTGCCAATCCGGGTGACGATGCTGGGAAGGCCCCTGAGGAGCGAAACCAGGACCAAGACCCGGAAGACAAGGGAAAGGCTGTAAACCCGACCCAGGAGGCCGAGTAAACTTTTATCCGCTACCGTCTCAACACTTCATTCGGCCGATGGGCCTTTAAAACAATTATTCTTTTGATAGTGCGTCTGTGCACTTTTTGATACTACTATCATGGCTTGTAATGCATTTAAAACCTTAATAGCTTTCGTGGCCCTTCTGGCCTTTGCGTAAATTTGATATTTCCCTGTCTTTTGTATTTTTTTATTCCTGATTTTCCGACTTTCCGCTATGGTTCCTTTTGTGAGACTCGGTTTCCGGGTCTCGTGGGTTTTGACTAGTGGACTTTTTCTAAGTCCCCAAGACTCGGATTTTTGGGTTTTTGAGCTGAATAGCTAGATAATTTGTTTCTTTTTTCAAATTCCTAAGTCCCCAAGGCCCGAATTTCCGAGTCTGGGGTTTTGGACTTTTCTAAAGAGAACAAACTATTTCTGCTAAGGCCCAAAACCTAGAGCCATTCACATAGGTTTTGAAGCTATGCTTAATGTACTTTGAGTTTCCGGTTGTTAACCTTGTACTCTGCATAGCTTGTGGTTTAGATGACCCTTTTGACCTTCTTCTACTATAAGCCGGCTTTCGCGTGGATATCAATGTTGCTACAGCTGTACGAAGACAGGGTCAGGCAAGTCCCATTGGGCATCATGACTGATTGTAATCGTACGCTAGAAAAGCATGCCACTTTAGTGCGAGTCACATCAAGCTTAAGCGAGAAAAGTCAAGGAAGTTTGGCTCCTTTGTCCGGTTATAAGCTTGCAGCCGTACTTATTACAAGTAATCGGCCCTTATAACTCAATGGCATCGTGGCCGGGTCTTTGAGTTTGCAACTGTGCTATTCAAGCAATCAGCCCCCAAGACCTAGATATATGCAATTTACTAGAGAAACTAATATACTAAGAACAATAAATAATACTTACCTGAAAAGAAAAATAAGAACACAACAGAAATATAAAAACTTGATAAAAACACACACACAAAAAAGGAACAATATATTGTTTAACCATCTCTTTATTGATACGAGAAAAGTTAGGTCAGCAAGCCGCCTCATTAAAAACCCTCCAGTCCCCTTAGGTACCCTGGATAGGAAAAGAGTGCGTCTGAAACCTGCTGCCTGTTACATCGTGTAATTCCACTTGTGAATCTAGTCTATTCTAGGTATAGTAGGGACGCAGCTGAGCCACGTTCCATGGTCTTTCTCTTTCTTGCATATATCAAGTGGTATGAGCAGTGTCATTAACAGTAGCCGACTATTCCCTTGCATCTATCAAGCAATATGATCCGGTTTCCGTGTATGGTAATGGTTTGCTTTGGACCCGGAATCTTTAGCTCTAGGTATACGTAACACGGCCTGGCCATGAACTTAGCGTAAGCCGGCCTTCCAAAAAGCGCGTGATAAGGGCTGTGCAACTTTACCACCTCGAACGTGAGCCACTCAACCCGGAAATTGTCCTTTGATTCTCCAAAAGCAACCTCCAAAGTGATCTTTCCCTCGGGGCACGCCGAGTGACCCGGCACAATCCCGTGAAAAACTGTTGAACTTTTCTGTAGCTGAGACTCCTTGAGACCCATGCGTAAGAAAGTTTCCCAATATAAGATGTTGATGCTACTTCCACCGTCCATTAAGACCTTTTTCAGCTCATAACCATTAACCTGCGGTGCAACCACCAAAGCTAACACACCCGGATGTTCTATCGTTTCCGGGTGATCCCTTCTGCTCCACGTCACTTGATCTGACCATCTCAAGTATCTCGGAACAGCTGAATTGACCGCGTTCACTGCCCGTTTGAGTATCTTTCTATCCTTGTTGGAAGTTCCTGTAGTATGTACATGATATTGTCCCAACTTCTTGGGGTTAGCTTGGAGACCTCCAGCTCCCCCCTGATTGTTACCCGGATTTCCGCCTCCCGGGTTGCCTGCTGGGGGTGGGCCATTGCCCGGGTTTCCACCCGGACCCGGTCCTCCTCCCCGACCTGCACCTCGCATAGCCTTATTTACTTCCTCGTTCTTCCATCTCTGTAGATCCGCATACTGCTCCAATGAGTGGTTAGCCGGCCTTCCGTTCCTGCTGTGCTTTGGGCACGCCATTCTGAAAATATCCCAGTTATTACCCGGCCTTGGTGGCCCTTGATAGTTTCCTCCATTATGGTTTCCTCCGTTGAAATTTCCTTCTGCTCTGGGTCTCGAAGACCCGGCTTCCGTACTGGCGACAAACTAGGAACTTCCCTCAAACGGGCGCTTGTTCTGGTTGCTTTCATTGTTACCTCCGTTATTACCCGGCGTTGATCCATTGCCGGCTCTTCCATTATTGCTCGTGTTTGCTTTTGCTTTTTGGTCATCGACGTCCTCTTCTGTGGTATCCGTTGCAGCGTGCTTGTTGCATGCGTCCATTAACTCTCCCATCGTAACCTCTGAAGCATTCCGACTAGATTTCATGCGAGTTAATTTTTGCACTAAAGGTATATACTTGCACGTCTTTGCCATAGCTTGTAACGCATCCTTTGGCTGAATATCCGTGGATGAGTGAAGTATCTCCATAACCCGGCGCACCCAGCTGCGCGCCGATTCTCCCTTCTTCTGGACACACCGTTCTAGGTCATCAATAGTAAATAGCTTCATGCACGTTCCATGAAAGTGCTTGATAAACGCAGTTTTTAACTCCCCAAGATTTGATAGATCCTTCAGGTAAATTGTTGAACCACAACTTTGCTGCTCCTTCTGACATCATTAAGTACATGAACTTGGCTTGAAGATTTTCAGATGCGTTGCGAATCGACATAGCCATCTCATAACTGCTCAACCATGTTTCTGGATCCATAGTTGGCTCATAATTCACTACTTTACCCGGTTCCTTGAATTTATCCGAGTAAGGTTCAGCCCTGATGTTATCCGACAGACACTTGGGCCCAGCGAGATTAGTCGGTACTGGCCTCACCCGGGAAACATGCGATCCTGCAGGGGGTACGGCTGGACGTGGCGCTGCTGCTGGTCCGTGCACCGCAGACCCGGCCGCGGCTCGCCTGGCTCTGGAACTATCCACAATAGCTTGTGTTGCTGATACTGCTGGTGCTTCCTGAACACGGGGAGGAGGCGGCATTTGCTGCTGCTCTGCCCTCCGCCGCGCTGAACTTGTTTGAATGTTGCCGGTGTTGCCCTGATGCCGGATGATATATGGCGTCCCATGCATTCCGCTCCTGTTATCCGGGCAATTTACTTGATGTGCCACTGCTGTGCGTAATAGACCTATCGCCCGCCGGGTCTCCTCTGAGTGGGGTGACTCTCTGACCGGGATCTGATTCAATGCGATTGTTGCTGCGTATACGTTGTCCATGGGGTTGTTAAAGTGACCCGGCGGCGTGCGAAATCGTGATGGTGGTGGTGGTGGTGTTGTATTGCCGGCAGTGACCCCGGTCTGCAGTGTGGGTAACCCGGCCTGCACGTTTGCCGGCTGTCCTCCTCCGGTTGCGGGCTGATGTATAGTTCCCTAGTTCGCAGCTGGGATTGGCTGATCCTGAGGTGTGACGAATAGTGCGGCCGGGTTTATGACTCCACCCATTGCCGGTAGTCTAGTCTGGTGCCTTTGATGCACCCTGGTTGTCTCTTCCCGGAGCCGGTTCTCCAATGCATCCAGCTCACGTTGGCGCGTGGCTATCCCTTGCTTTTCTGCTTCCACATCTCTCCTCTGTTGCTCCAATGCACGACGAGCTACATCCAGATCCCTAGCCCGTGCCGCTGCATTCTCCGGGGTTATGACTGTGGCTAACACGGTGGGATCCAGGATCATGTTGTTATTGAACAGGGCCGGGTGTTGTGGATTTGAAGGACCCGCCCCTGGCGTCCGGTTCGCCAGATACCCGAACATGTTCGCCTGCAACTCGCTATCCGCCGCCCGGCTGGTAACTGAAGCCGAATCTGTGGGGACCCCAGACAAGATGTCCGAGACCGCCAATATGCATACACTCATGATCCCAGATCGACAGTCATGAGCAACATATTTAGAGATGGTACATCAGAGTTCACATCCATTACACGAATAACATAGTCTTACACAAATGGTCCATCGACCAAGTCTGAGACAACTGTCACGCAGGACAGTGGCAACACACATAGCATAACTGCTTTATTCTAGCGGAAGCAAACACGACGAGCGGAACCCATGTCAACGCCTTAGCACCACAGGCTGCTGACCGGGAGACGTGCCTAGTAAGCGGGGTCGTCAAAGTACTCCTCCTCAAAGGTATCCTCCTGAGACGGCTCCTCGAAATCTGACCAAGACAATAGCCAGGGACGAAACCAAACCTGAGTACGTTTGAATGTACTCCTGCAAGACGCCCTAAATGCAGCCCAAAATGCAAGTATGGCAAATGGTGGTAGGATGGCTATTTTATTAAGGCTTGCACTATCCATGGTGAATATAAGACTCAACATGGTTGAACAATTTTAACTCTTTTGAAAACAACCTTTTTGGAAGAACAACCTTTTCGAACCAATCTTTTCTCCGGTACCTCAAAGGTACAATTGTTCCCTTTCACGTACCTCCCAGGTACAACATCGTAAAACAGTTTTCAGCTTTTTCGAAAACATTGACACAATACTAGCTACATGGCCATTCAACTGCCCATATCCGAGGGCGCGGCTATTCTGAATAGTTTTACTCTGCAGAGGTGTACAAATCCACAAGATCCAGTACATCCGCCGTGAACAACCACGGACTGTCCGAGACAGTATGCAAACATCGGAAAACTGGTCCTAACCATCCACTATGTCCGTGCTAGTAAATGACTACCTCTTCAACTGGGTTTGTTCTCCCCGGCACCGAGTGAGTCAGCCGTATCGATCCGGTTTCCCCTGACAACACACCGCCATGGCAGGAGACCCAATTGCTGCAACCGGTAGTGAACTTAATCCCACACTGTGAATGTCCCGTTTCTCCCTCCTGGCGACAATTCGGTTCGGGGGACTCTAACCCCTATAGCACTTTGAGGTAGGCACGGACTAACACCGACAAGCAATTAGCTAGACCCCGTACCCATTTTGAGGTAGTGTGGCAGTACGTCTTGGTTGTCCGGCGAAGACTAGGTTATGTGTCATTTTGGGAAAACAAGCTGAAAACAATCCTTCTTCCCTCGGACAAGGTCCCACCTTTCCTCGGGTTTTTCCAAGACTCTATGCTTTCCAAAAACATCAAGTTAAAGTGTCCGCTAAGGGACTTAAGTTGATTAAGTATGGCTCCAAAATTCCTAAGGGCTTGGTAACACCAAGATTATGGAGTGGCTACGACAATTTATAAGAGTGGCAAGACCATGTCTTACTTTGAAAGAAGGAAACTTGAAATACTTAAGTAAAAGCTTCAGAAGTAAAATATGCATGGTAAGTAAAACAGAAGCAAGCATTTAGGATGGCTTGCCTTGGCCCTGGTCTTGATCAAACTCTTGAAATAAACAAGAGTTACAGAAAACCTCTTCAGGAGCAATAGTCTCTTCGTTATCTAACGTCGTAAAAAGGTAAAAAGAAAAACACTCAATCAGAACAAGGCAAAGACAAACACAAGCTAGTACAGCACACATACAGCAAGCATTCATCTAAAAAGAAACACCCAAAATAGCAATGCTACCTAATGCTAAAGTACTCAAACAATTACTAGAAACAAGCATGGCATGACGTAGTCTTTTACAAGACAAGTAACAAATTTATGGCATGAGTCCAGTGGGTGTACCACTCTCATACAAGGCCATAAAGAGTGATATGACTCTCTGGTCATTCACCAAAATGAGTACATAGCATGGAAAAATAATCTAGAACACAAATAACTAGCAAGAGATGTGAAAACAAGCATTTCTATACACATGCAAGGCATAACCTAATAATAAAGCATAACTAAGCATGCAACCAGAGGCTAAGCATACACATAACAGAGGCATATTAAACATGCATGGCATGAAAACAATCATGGCATGAAAGTACATGTGGCAAACAACTCTAATAATCTAAGAAAATGGAAAATAGGCATATATAATGACATGCATGACAACCATGGCATTTTCATGAACAATAATCATTCCAACATGATAGATCTATAAGATAACAACCATAAGGCAGTGAAAACAACTCCTACACATGCTAGTAAGACCACACAAGGCATTCATACACTTAGCAAATCAATTAAACATGAGATTCAAAAACATGGCAGAACACTATAAAACTTGTAATGCATGCCAAAATTATTCTACAACTCAAAACATCACACAAATCTAGGATATGATAGATCTAATCATACAGAAGATCATCCAAAAGAATTTATCTCAAAAAGCATTTTAGAAAAACTCATAAAATTCATTTAGTGGCTCTCTGGTTGTTTACCATTTTGCATGTCATTTTAAATAGGAAACTCAAGTGCATGTGAGGTCAACTGCTCTGGTTAGAGATCAAAAATATCTATCCAGAGAGATCAACCTCACTTCCATTGGATTCCTAAATAAAAAGTTATTGCATGTTTAAGTTCTCAGATAGGCTGGACTGCAAGATTTTTCATGTTCAAACCAGGGATGCAAATGTGGATCTGCCACTTGCATGTGGTTAGGAAAACATGCAGGTACACTAGAGAAAATTGGAGTGGCCAGATTTGGAGTTTAAGCATTTTTAGAATTATTAAAGTGATTAGGCAGATTTCAGGAGTTTTGAAAAAGAATAAAAACGGACAGCGCAGGCCTAGCGGGCCTTCGGCCACTGCGCGCCAGGGCGCGCTGCACTGGGCCGGCCCAGCTCGCCTTTGCGCGTACGCGAACAGGTAAGTCACCGTTCGATCCAGATCTAACGGTCAATGTTAGATCCCAGAGGGATTCAAACAGAGCCGTTGATCTACCAACGGGCGGTGCACACCGTTTCTTCTTCCTCGAGCTCGAGACAGAGCCACGGTGAGCTCGGGAGAAACCCGCACGGGTGGGTGCTCACCTAGGGCTTGATGGGAGTCGGCGGTTGGGGACGAGGCGATGCAGTGGAGGTTCCGCGACCGATTCGTGGCCGCAGCTAACCCTGGATCGTCTTGCTCTGCCCGTGCGCACCGAGCGGTCCCCGACGGCGTCGAGCACGGCGGCGGTAGCTCTACAAGGCAAAGAGCAAGGGAGGGTGTCAGGCCTGCATGCCTCGAGTAGGGGAAATAGAGGAACCAAAAATGGAGAGGGTAAAGGGAGAGACGAAGGCAGGGCTCGGAATTTTTCCTCCGCGGACAGAACGGCAAGTGCGAGGCCGCGGTCTCTCACAGAGGGATCATCACGAGAGAGGGGCGGGTGTAGGTGAATGAGATGAGTGAGGCGAGGCCAGTGACAAGCAAAGAGGGGTGGGATGGCCTTTATACACATGAGACCACGGGTGGTCTTCGCTCGGGCGCTCGCCACGGCAGACATGGCGATTGCCACCTTGCTCGAGTCCCAGGGCACGGACAGCACGTGTGCACGCATGCGGGGGATGGGTGGCAACCCTACCATGCATTCTGTAGGGGCTAGGCCGAGGAGGAGACGGGGCAGAGCACGAGCATCACTGTGCCCTGATGACAAGGTGGCCCGACGGGCACCATCCTTGGCATGGAGTTGATCTCCGCTTCTGCAGCGTTCCAAGCGAAACCAGGGGCTGGAAAAGAGTGGGAGGTGTGAGGGTGAGTGGTTTTGCAGCAAGGAACGGCGCCACGATGATCAACAACGAAGTTTTCGAGAGGATTTGGATCGGTTGCATACTGTCAGTTTTGGGTTCAGACTTTCAGAAAATTCAGTTAAGAGTTTACTGAATTTTCTGAAGTCTGAAAACAGACAGGGAATAGAGAATGTAGGTGCTGTTTTGGAGAAGCAAATAATTTTCAAATGGAAATTTGGAGTTATTATTTTAAAGAGCACATGATCTAGTTTCAGAATCACATTTTTAATTGAATTTAGAAAATGTGGAAGTGGATGAAAACAAGGCTGAAACAGGGGTAGTTTTCTGTTTTCTGGATTTTCCTTTTTCCTGTTTTCCAACTAGGCAGAAAAACATCCATGAAAACATGATTCCCACTGCTTCAAAAATATTTCTTTGAGCATGTTGAGAAATTCCATATCATAAGCATGGATGACAACCAAAGAAATATTCAAAAAGAATTTGGATGCAAGGATTTAAATGGGGTTGAAAAGTGTATGTGATAGCTAGAAAAGAAAAGGAAAAAATCATGTTTTTCCTTAGAGATTTCAATTTCAAATCTTGTTCTCTTTTTTGGGTGATCAAATATTTCAAAAAGTGACAAGAACAAAAGATAACCATCCTCTCTTTATTTCTCAAAGGTGACATCAGGTTTACATCAGGAGGTTTAAAACTCAGGAAAACAACAGGATCAACTGAAAAGTTTCTGTTGGTCCCTAATTCTAGGTCTTTTTCTCTCCTTACAACCATGTCTCCAAAAGAGGATGTGACAGACTCTCCGTCGACCCGGGCCAGAACCGGATTTCCGTCAGTCGGGTTTTGTTGCTGGGCCAATGCTCGCGCTGCTCCGACCGCGGCTGTAGTCACATCCCCCTGATTGAGATTGGTTGCAGGGGCCGTGTAGACCGCGACCTGGCGCACGATGCTTGGCGTAGATTCATATTCTTCCTCATCACAACTATCCTCCTCGTACCGGTCCTCCAGCAGGTGCAGGATAGACTCGGTATCATCTTCTCTCATGAACTGGCCACGCGGGGTCCATGCCGGCTCCTCCGGTTGTTCCCTCTTCGTGGGGGGCTCTTCTACCGGATCCACCGTCCCGACCGATTCTTCTCCATCCGACTGTACCTAGGTCGCTTCTCCTGACACAGAATCAAATCCAAAATCATCAGGGATTGAACCGGACGTATGTACCATGACGATGAAGACGTTGACCCGGCCAATTGTGATGACAGATCCAGATTCGAGCAGATCCGACTCTGGCCCCCAGCCAAAATCGTCCACCATCTTCTCTCCTTCGGGGTTGGTGTAGATCTCGCCAACGACAAGGTTCTTCATGTTCTCCCGAGCTTCTCCCGTGATGTAAATACCCTTGGACGTAGGCCCCATGGTGGGCGCCAACTGTCGTGGGATAATCACGGCAGACGTTACCGGGGGTAACTTATCTTGGGGCAATTCGACTCTGGTGTTTGGGAGAGGGTTTAGCTCAAGGGAAACCATGGTGATATGCGATCTGGTAGCCGGCAATCGAGTCGCCGAGTCTCCGATCTGAATATATTATCTCAACTCTCGTGTTACAAAGGATACTCGAATATCTCGTGATCGTGTGATTGTGTCTAACCTAACCCTAGGGGCCGACTTATATAATATCCGGACCCCCTGGCTTACTATCCAAGGCATACTCACAGTCCTACCTGGACACCGCTTACAAACCCTAAATTTCCTTATCGGAACCCACAATCCGGGTTACGAGGCCTACACTCTTGGGCCTTCTAGAAACATCTTTTCCCTAAGCCGGGTCTTGCGCAGCGCCCTTTGGGCCGAGTTACACCTTGGCGTTAGCCTACCGGGTTATCATCCCTCCATCAAGATAAGTGCACTGAGACAGAAGCTAGATCAGGTGCTGCGGCAAGGAGTGCACAAAGAAGGTGTTGATGAAGCTGCTGGAAAACCTGCTCATGAAGGCAAGATTCAAGATTTTGGCTACAATCTATTGATGATTTGGATTTTTTCAGTTTTATTTGCAATGTGTCTTGGCATGATGATGTCTGGCAGTTGAGTAATGGCATATTAGCAATGTAAGGAAGATAATGGTAATGGTAGCACTTGAGTAATATCATCTTCGCGGTAACTTTTATAAGAACTTGTATGTACTCTATGTTTAATGCTATGGTTTTGACATATACGAGACAAATGGCTAAAAATCACACACACAAACAAAATTAAAAGAAAATGCAAGAATGCACTTCAGTTCAACACAAGCATACACACACACATGCACATCAGTTCAACACAAGCATGCAAGAAGGCATGCACAACAGTTCAACACACAGCATGCAAACATGCATGCGCATCAGTTCAACAAAAGCATGCACACAAAGCATGCAAAATCAGTTCGACACAAGCTTGCCCACAGGCATGCAACACTAGTCTGCATCGCTATCATTTGCGGGCAGTGCACCCGGATCACTGTCATACTCCGCATATGTGTCGTCTACTTCATCCTCACTGACTTCTAATTCAGCATCACCATCTTGTACTTCACCTTTCTTATGCTGCACAAACGCTTTTTTCCGATCTTTGATATAATCCCAAATCTCATCTGTTGAGAGGATGCGGGGAGCCATGTCAGTGTGTTCCAGAGTAGCCAGAGGCGGAGGATGGGATATCGGGTCAGCATGAACATCCTCATTGTCAGATACTTCGACATCTTGATGTTCTAGAATACTAGGCCTCTCCTCCTCATCATTTTCCTCCTCATCTTTGTCCTTCTCATGTTCGGACACATCAAAGGTCCGCCTATGCTCAAATTTTTGGACTATTCGCCAGTGTTCTCCCCCTACATTGTCTGGCATATAAAACACTTTCTATGCCTGGGTTGACAGGATATACTTATCATCCTCGTACCACAAATTGGAAATGTTGATGCTCCTAAAAAGTTTATCATACGTTTCCAGTTTAAACCTGCGCATGGCCCTTCCTGCTTCAAGACGGTACCAGTCAAAGCCAAACAGAACAACTGTCTGTTTATGTTTCTCGGTAGAGATATAAGTCAGCTCTTTGATTTCCTTGAGGACACCATAAAAATCTCTTGCGTCCCCGCTGTGATCTCCAGCAGCCATGACTCCACTGTTTTGCGTTTTCTTGCCTTTTTCACTCTCAGCGGTGACAAACCGAACTAAGTTCACATGACAAACTGAATATGTTTTAACTTTGCTGTGTGGGCCAAGTGCCAATGCGGACAACTCATCTTCATGAACTTCTGGTCTTTCCCGTGCCTTGTTCATCATCTTTGTACCACGGAAAAAAAAGAAAAACAATATGGTCAAAATCATGCAATGAAATGCAAAAGGTCAAAGAGAAATGCAAAAGGAAACTTGCATGCTCTTTGAACCATCTTGGAAAATCCTGGTCAACCCTAACTTCCACATCAGGTATCCCTTGTTCCTCCAGCTTTGTCCTGAACTTTATGCAAACCATGAAGATTTATTAAACTCCGGTAACTATAGGGTATACAATGTGTAGGGTAACATAAAATTCAGACGTAGGGAACATACTGGATATAGCCTGTAACCTTGCTGCAATTGTTTAGGACATACCAAGCCACTCTATGAAGCTCTGTTGACAGGGTCTCAGTGCTATCATGATTGATCGCACTATATGCTCCAACTAAACGCGCACCATGGCCAAACACATCACAAGATGATTCTTCTTGTTCAACTTATTGTTGAACCACATATCTTCGTTGCCGGTTGTATCTTGTCTCAATATCTTCTTTCAAGTATCTAGAGGCAAATGTCAAGCACTCGGAGGCAATGTACGCCTCTGCAATTGAACCTTCTAGATGGGCCATGGTCCTCACATATCTCTTCAAAGTACACAACATCCTCTCGATTGGATACATCCAGCCATAGTTCACAGTGCCTCGGAGCAAAGAGTCGTCAGGTAAATGCACAGCCAGGTGGACCATAACATCAAAAAACGCCGGCGGGAAGATGTTTTCAAGCCTGCACAAGATTACTGTGATTTCAGCTTTCACACGGAGCAGAACACTTCTTTCCAACCTTTTACTGCACAAGTCCTTGAAAATTTTTCCTAGGTAACCTATCACCCGATAGACATCGTCTTTCAATAATCCCCGCGGCCGAGCAGATAATGTTCTCTGCAACAGGATGTGGCTGTCATGGGTAGTAAGTCCCGAGATCTTGCGTGTTTGTACGTTAACAAACTTGGACATGTGGAACAAAAACCATCTGGATATGTACAGTCAAATTGTAACATCCCTGATTTTTGGAAAGTTTAAAAATCACAAAAATTTAAACCTTTTTATTTTCTATTAAAGAAAGCCTCCAAAAACAAATAAAACCCCAAACACAAAGTAAATAATATTGTTTTCCAATGTTATAGAAATTAAAAATCCATTATGCCTCTGTTTTCCATAATCCCCAAACCTCTTTCAACTAAGTATTCATATTTCAAAGTGATAGTTTCACCTGAGAAAACCCTATTCTCTAAAATGTTTCCAACTCAAATACCACTTTGAAAATGTTCTCATGACATTCAAAACTTGAGGCTTACAAACCCTAATGATATTTTTCACCATCATTAATGTATGGATTTGAAAATAGTCTTGTGACTACAAAATGATTTATCCAACTTTAAAGAGTGTTAAATGGTTTTCTTAACAATATATTTGCCAAATGGTTGTTTTCATCTTCTACCTAATAAAAATACTCCATCTTCCAACTAATTGGTTACTGAAAATATATTCGAAGACAAAAAGCAACTATATCAGTTTTCAACTAATGATCCAGTACCAAAATGGTTTTCACAATTTTCCTTTTGAGAAAAGGATTTGCAAGAAACATGGTTTCAAATAGTTAAGTATCAAATTTCTATCTCCCTAATTATTCACTTTAATTATTTTCTATTTTAAAAATGGCGTAAGTTGCTATTAGGGTTACCCCTATTTATGAAATATAAAAATTATGAAAATAAGTTGTAATGACTTTCAAAAACAAGTTTCAACTTATAGAATGTCACTAAAATTCTTTTGACTAGTTTTTTTTTTGCTTTTTGTTTATTTTCTATATTGGAAATAACATTAAATCACTATTAAGGAATTATACAAATTTCCAAAATTCAAAAATAAAAATATGTTGGAAAGTTTATAAAAATGGTACTGTTGGAAAGTATTTGCAATTTTAAGAATTTAGAAATTTGTTTCATATCAATTGGATATTTAAAACAAAATATATTAAAGATTTGTTTAAACAGAAAAATAAATAAGAAGAAGAGGATGACGTCATCTGTGACGTTACCATCGTCTCCCTCCTCTCGCTGAAATCACGCTCGTGACGGTTGTTTTCGAATCCCGCTGATTTCTCGCGATTGAATGCATGAATCAATGTCGTTATCCCTGCCCTATAAAGCCCTTCTCCTCCTCGTCATTTCCCCTCTGGTTTCTCCCTCCCTGTCACCACCAATTCAAAGAACGAGCTCACCGGAGTTCATCTTTCCCGCCGCCGTATATCCACGATTCCGGTGAGGTGAGACCCTCCCCGTGCCCGAGTCCTCACCAAATCACTTCCCCTGGATCTCCTCTGTCATTTGATGCACTCGAGTTTTTGTTTCCGCACCTATATCGTCGGCGCCGTCCACTCCTGAGGCCACCGAAGTCGAACCGCACAGAATCCGCGCCGCGCCGTCGACAGGAGCCGCCGCAGTGGAAACCACCGTCACCAATCACTTCAAATCTTCACGCCGGTGCTCGTCGTCGTCTCCATCGAGTACGAAGAACACCAGAGAGCCATCACCGTCGTTTTCCGAGCACAACGCCGCCGTCCCCGCCAGTTTCCGGCGACCCGAGCCGACCGGTGAGCACCCTCTCCTCTGTGTTTCGTTTCTGGCCGTTAGATCTAAATCCTACGCGTGTGATTAGATCACTTATCGAAGGGGTACCAGCGAATAAGATTGCGCCACATCAGCGGAGCGTTAAGTAGTTATCTGCTGCTCGCCGCATCGCGTAGTCGACCGAGGCCCAGTCCATACCCATCGCCCTGCGCGAAAAATAGAAGATCTGAGCCCATCTGTCTCTCGATTTTATTTTCGAATAAAAATAGAATGTAAATTTTGCAGAAAAGCCCCCGCATCTTAGATCCATCATATCTTTTGATCCCTGAGCCCAAATTTACCAAACTTGAACTTTTTGAAATCCCCTGGATCTGTAGAATCTTTTGGAACTGGCTAAATTTAAATTTGACCATTTAAAATTTGTTCAAAATCAAATATGCTTGTTTGATAGTTTTCGGCATAATTCAAATTCTACAAATCCAAAAATTGCAAAAAAAATATTTTTGGAAACCTTAGGATGTATAATTTTATATCCTCTCTCCCAAAATAATATTGGAACAAATTAAAATTGAATTTAGGATTAATTGGTATATTTGAGTAATTTTGACATAGATTTTGTTCTATAAATATTCTCAATATAGTTCGTTAAGCAAAAATTGTTCCATTTGATAACCTTGAACCGGAAACAACCTTGCCCAACCATTTTGGACACCTTGGACCATGACCATGTACTTTTGACCAAAAACCCTACATAGTGATACAACCATTTTCACCATGTCTTAGAAATTGTTTTCATCATCTATCCCTTGATGTTATGACTATTTGGAACCAAGCCAATTCCTTAGAATGTGTCAATCACATATAGTACCAAGTAGTGAACCTCAAACACTAGTACCTTGTTTTCTATCTACTTCTCCACTCCCCATTCTTGCTTCAAGAATTCACCAAGTTAGCAAAATGGAGATCAAGACTCAAGCACAAGAATGAAACTTCAATATCAACTTGGTGGCAACATGAAGAGCTATGAGGAATATCATTGAAGAAATTGAAGGAAGGACTTAGACTCCATAACAATAAGAAGCAACTCAATTAAGTACAAGAGTATGAAGAAAATCAAGGAGAAGACGTTTTCCTCTCTCTTCCTATCCCTTTGTAACATCCCAAGTATGAAAATCACCTTTAGAATGTTTGCTCTTTGTTATTTTATGTTTTGCATCATGGAATCTTAATCATTGCATTTGTTTTGCATTTGTTTTCATCTGTTTTCATTTGTTTTTCCTTGTTTTTCTATTTGAATTTTCAAACCAAATTCAAATATTTGTTTCATACTTGTGCTGTCACAATTTTCAAAATAAACATAGTCAAATCAAAACATCAAATTGTTTCCATTTAATTATAAAGTTCAAACCATCAAATTGTTTAAGTTCCAATAATTCATTTAATAGCAAATTCACTCAAATTCAATTAATTTTACAAACAGCAACATAGTTTCAAATTTTTGGAAAACAAAAGTTTGCATTATGGTGCTGTTACAAAAACTAATCTATACAAAATTTTCCCCTAATTTTCTAACCCTAAAAACTAACCTTTTCTTTTCTTTTTCAAATCTGCAAAAAAAAACAGAACAGAAAAATAAAATAAAAAGAAACGCATAGGGAGAGGCAGCAGGCCCAGCCCACCTAACCCACGGCCTGCTACCCCCCTCCTTTCTCCTACCTTCGTACGGCAGCGCATCCGCGCTGCCCACGTCGACGCTGTCGCTGATGGGATGTCCATCAGCTCCCCCTCTCCTCCTTTTAAGCCGAGCCCCGAGCACCACCCCTAGCCCTAGTTCCCCTCCACCTTTCCCTCGCGTCGCCGTCGCCATTTCTCCTCCCTCTGCACCTCTCTCTTCCATCTCTGTACCTCCACCTCTGAACCGAGCACCACCTCCTGAACCTCCGGTGATCGCCGCCGCCATGTTCCTCCTCCTCGCTGGCTAGCAACGGGAACGAATCCCCCGTGATCCCCTCTTCCACCTCGACACCACGGAGAGGGCTGGACGCCACCGGTTCGCTGCCGCCGTCGTCTGTCCACCCCGGGCCTCTGCTTCACCTGCAACGCCGGTGAGCACCACGACGTCCACCTCCCTCTCTCTGTTCCTCCCTGCACACGCACACGAGCAGCACAGCAGCCACGAGCAGCAGCAGCGGCTAGCCGCCGGCGACTGCCTTCCGTCGGGTTTCAGATAACTGAAACAAATTTCAGTTTCGTCAGTCTTATACGCGAACACCACCTCATACCCCCCCCCCCCCCGTGCACCTTACCTGACAAGAAACTCGAGCCAGCGCAGTGGCAGCAGCGCTGCTCGAGCGAGCCCGCGGCCAGGGTTCGATCCCTGCCCCCCGCGGATTAATCCCACCCTTTTTCGCCAACGAGCGCTGACAGGCGGGGCCCCCTGTCAGGGACTCTGCGTCCACGCACGCGCCACGTTGGCCCAGGGCCCTCTGTCAGTGGCCTGGGCTAGGCCACTGTGGGGTGGAAGTTAGTTTCTGCCCTTTTCTTTTTAATTCCAGTCCTTGCTAATTATAGAATAGTCCCTAAATTCCAAATGCAAATATCTTTTGAATTTCAACTCCAAATAATATAAACAAAAATATGTATCCTGAACCAAATTTAATTCTCTACCTATTTAAATCATTTGTTTTCTGTTTTGAACATTGCAAATGTTTGCTAAATTCAAATTTAAACAACTCATTACAAATTTGATTAAATTCATAACTAATTCAAACTTAATTCAAATGTCACATATGAAATATGTTTTCCATGCTAAATTGAACCACCTTTCCAAATATAAACTTTATTTTCCTGTTTTGAATAATTAAAAATGGTTAAATAATTTAAACCTTGTTTAAATCATTTAACATAGCTAAATTCTTAACTTGGTCAAATTAATTTCTTTTTGAGCATATAAAAGATGTTTTCCAACCAGAAAATTATAATATTTTCAAATATGAATTTTATTTAATGTTTTGAACAAATAAAATTCAAATAACATTAATACTTGATTTAAATCCAATTAAATCTTGTTTAAAATTGTTTAATTCATAAGTAATTCATTCTAATTCCTTTTTCAATAATTGAAACATGCTTTCCAACTAAAATCTTGTGTTCTTTTCAAATATGAACTTTGTTATATGTTTTGAACAATTAAACTTGATGAAAACAATAAATGCTTGTGTAACTCATTTAAGAAGCCAAATTTCTTAACTTAATAAATAAAATTACAAACTTGGTAAACAACATATCAAATTGAGTCCATTGTTGTTTCCTTTTTGTTTTCATCATCCATGCATCATGCTAATCCACTTTCACATGATGGTTAGTTGTAGATCATTTAATTCCACATTAATTCATGGGCCTTCCATATGCAATCCAAATTGCATATGGGCCCATTTAATTATGTTATCATGTCAACTAGTTTACCTTTGATGCACCAATTAAATTGGCATGCATCATCCCATGTTTGTGCACTATGCCATGTTATTGATTGTTCGTCTCTCTTCGTTGTCTGCTTGCTTCTTCTCGAATAGACGACGACGTTGAGACAGACGAGGTTTACGACACTACTTCTGAGGAGTTAGCTCAGTACCAGGCTACTGAGTTGGCAGGCAAGTATTCACTCACATGAACCATTGTGTTCCTTTCCACACTGGATACCGATACTTTCCGTTGTCTATTCTGCTAGCCTTATGGATCGTTGCTTGTGTCCCGATCCTATCACATGTTATCCTATAACCCTGATATTGCCTCACCTCCACACCTATAACCCCTTGCTTGTTGCCTTGGTCTTACTTAGCATGCTTATGGTTGCTTGTGCTCGAGTCTGATGTCCGTTAATTCTTTTACCTTACTTATTTATGTTCTATGGGCTCGATGTTTAAACAATAACCTGTTAATGCTATGGGTAATAATAATTTGATGATAAGGCACCGGCAGGAGGCCCGGCGTGGTTTTGAGGCCTGCTAGTGTCGACCCTAATTAGGGAAAGGGTCTTGTCTACTGATCCATGATGAGCGCACTAACCGCATGTGGGAAGCGTGTATGGGCGCCCCCCTCAATTTGATTCGATTCGCATCTCGTCCAAATCGCCACACTTAGTTCGGGCTTTCCATTTGCTGCACGCATATGCAGTTACGAACCCAAGGCCAGGGTGGAACTTTTGTAGTCGGCATTTAGGGCGGTGTGGTCTTCCAGTGCTATGAGGGTCCCCCTTTTCTTCGTGGGGGCTCGATTGGCCGCGCACGCACAACACGTGGTTCTTTGGGCTTGATGCGAAGAAGAGTTGAGTTGTGTTGAGTGCCCCGCTTGGTGGAAGGGCCATTCCATCTGACGGGTTAAATCTTCTCGAGAAGCCGTGTTGTCCGCGGTTATGGATGACTTGGTGAAAGTACTGGCTAACAAGTACTCAGACAACTTACACCTAACTATAATAACTTGTCTAGTAATATAGATTAC
This sequence comes from Alopecurus myosuroides, assembly GCA_028641055.1. Classification (NCBI taxonomy): domain Eukaryota; kingdom Viridiplantae; phylum Streptophyta; class Magnoliopsida; order Poales; family Poaceae; genus Alopecurus; species Alopecurus myosuroides. The sequence continues at coordinate 462,296,582 of CM054058.1, forward strand.
TTCCACCATAAGAATGATTTCACCCTAATCAACTGTGTGAGTTTCGTTGGGTTGCTTCCTTAGTAGGGGGTAACATTGGATGGGTTTGTTTGGAGTTAGTTGCAGTTGGTTACGATACGCGATCTTATCTTCTTTCTGTTAGCCGGAAGTTGTAGCGTGTCTCTGTAGTTGGTTAGTGCAGCCCGCTGCAGCATCTTTTATATCACATATTCTTCCGTTGAACCCAAAGCATCTGTGCTTGGTGTTGACGAGTACACTTTGGTATCTTGTGCGTCTTGCTTGCCAGTACTTGTTTGTACTGACCCCTTTGGGGCTGTGGTTTCCGCAGACTACGTTTCCGAGGATCCCCATGGTGGCTACTACGTGGAGTATGACGAGACTGTTGACGAGTAGATAGCGGACCCGGGCAGGATCCGAGACTTCGTGGATGGGCTCCATTTTCTTTTCATTCCCGGCCTCTTAGGCCTATTTGGATTTTTTTGTACTCGGACCTTTTGAATGCTTCCGCTGTGATGTAATGATGTACTGTTGGGACATGTGTCCTCTGCATGAGTGTATTTGCTATCTCTGCTCTAGTGAGAGCCATTTGCAACTTATTTGTGTCTTAGAGATCTGTTGTGCTATCATTTTGTTAAACGCCGTTGACGTACCATGTCTGTATGGTATGAAGTACGTCAATGGTAGTATCCTGATCTCTATGGGATGGTTTACATCGACGGTGGATAGTAGAGATTGGTTGTCACACTATATGTGTTGGCCTACTCGTAAGAGGATGCGGCCGGTGCAGGTAGGCCCCACTAATCCAATCATCTACTATTCAACTTCCCGGTGAGTATCCTGTAGAAGTCCGGGTGCGACAAATGGTATCAGAGCCTGCCTGCCTGTAGGATCCCTTTTACTGGTCGCAGTTGAGTCTAGAAACTATTTTGTAGCTATATAGGAAAAATGAAACGTGAGAGTAGGAATTCTGTTCTTTTATTTCTTTCCCCACCCACCCTACCTTTTTATGGTAAGGAAGTGCAACGTTGTTTTCCCTTCTCATCTAAACTTTCAAGTTAGGATTTCACGTATCCTGGTTTCTCTAGGATGGTTATATCTACTAGACCATAGGAATGGAGGTGGTTGTTACATGATTTATCATGTTGCCTACTCACGATTGAGAACGGAGGCGTGTAAGCCCCGGAAGCAGATCCTCTATTCCTTAAGCAGTAGATATTGATCCTTTAGAAGCCCGGATGGGTTTTCCGTAGTACCTCAGGAGTTTTGGTCTCGTGTTTCCCGAATGTTGCTTCGATATCATGTTCTTCTCAACATCCTTTTCGTCTGTTGAAACCTTGTTGTTGCTTGCCACTTCAGTTTTTCTACCGGAGCATCACATTCTTTTGTGTCAAAGATCTTTGCCACAACAAACAACCTAATTGTGGTTCCACTAAGCAATCAAATCACTGTTCACTCCCCGAGATCGCAAATGTTGACTTCCAAGATAAGTAAGGACAATCAAATCCTAATTGGAGGCCACATATTCCTTGCTTCTCTCATACTACTTGGAAATTCTGACATTGATGTCATTCTTGGTATGGATTGGCTGAAGGCCAATAAAGAAAAAATTGACTGTGCTCAAAAGTCAATAACTCTGTTCCACCCTTCTGGCCAGATAGTCTATTCTCCACATGAATCAAGTTCCATTCAGCTATGCACACTCGATGCAAAATCTCTACCTCTACTCGAAAATGTTCCGGTGGTTCGTTGTTGACTATCGTCCTCTTAACGAGAAAACCATCAAAAACAAGTATCCAATTCCTCGTATCGATGATCTTTTTGATCAACTTGCTGGAGCCTCAATATTCTCCAAGTTGGACTTGAGAATGGGTTACCATCAAATAAAGACCAGAAAGGAAGATATTCCAAAGACAGCTTTCACCACTCGCTACGGTCTATATGAATACACCGTCATGTCCTTTGGTCTCACCAGTGCACCGGCGACCTTCTCTCGACTCATGAATTCTGTCTTCCACGAATACCTCGACAAGTTCGTTGTGGTATATCTTGATGATATTCTTGTCTACTCAAAATCCGAGGAAGAGCATGAAGAACATCTTCGTCTCACTCTCATGAAACTTCGCGAGCATCGTCTCTATGCCAAATTCTCCAAATGTGAGTTCTGGATTTCAGAAGTGGTTTATCTTGGTCATGTCATCTCTGCCAAGGTCATAGCCATTGATCCAGAAAAGGTTAGAGAATTGTTGATTGGAAACCTCCTAAGACGGTGAAGCAAGTAAGAAGTTTTCTTGGCTTGGCTAGCTATTGCCGTCGTTTCGTCCAAAACTTCTCCAAGATTGCCAAACCTCTCACTGACCTCACAAAGAAGGACAAGAAGTTCGTTTGGTCTCCACAATGTGATGAAAGTTTCAATATCCTCAAGACTAAACTCACTTCTACACCAGTTCTGGTTGGCCCAGATCCTACCAAACCCTTCCAGATATTCTGTGATGCTTCTCTCCAAGGTCTAGGTGCAGTTCTTATGCAAGAACGTCAAGTTGTGGCTTATGCTTCACGTCAGTTGAACACCCATGAGCAAAATTATCCCACTCATGACCTTGAACTCGCAGCAGTTGTGTTTGCCCTCAAGAAATGGAGACAATACTTGTTGGGCAACCGCACTGAAATCTTTTCCGATCATAAGAGTCTGAAATACATCTTCACTCAACCAGATCTAAATCTCAGACAAAGTAGATGGATTTAAAAGATCAAAGACTTTGATCTTACCATTTATTACACTCTAGGCAAGGCTAATGTTATGGCCGATGCTCTCAGTCGCAAGTCGTATTGCAATAATCTCATGATCATGGAAAGCCAACCTCCTCTTCATGAAGAATTCCAGAAGCTCAACCTTGGTCTTGTTCCTCAAGGCTATCTTGCAAGCTTGACAGCCAGTCCAACTCTCGAGGACAAGATTCGTTCTGAACAACTTCGTGATGCTGAAATCAAGAAGATGGTAGAGCACATCAAAGAAAGCAAGGATAAATTTAAGTCCTTCTCAATTAATGACAAGGGAACTGTGTTCTTCGAAGGACGCATTGCAGTTCCTCAAATTCAAAGTCTCAAAGATGTCATTCTCAAGGAGGCTCATGAAACTCCTCTCTCCATACACCCTGGAAGTACAAAGATTTACCAGGACCTCAAGACACTGTATTGGTGGCCTGGCATGGAACGTGAAATTGCTCAATACGTTTCTGAATGTGACGTTTGTGAATGTGTTAAGGCAGTTCATCAGAAAACAGCCGGTCTTCTCCAACCTCTGAAAATCCCCGAGTGGAAGTGGGACAAGATTGAAATGGACTTCGTCACTAGTTTCCCAAAGTCCAAGAAAGGCAACGATGCAATCTTCGTTGTCATTGATCGACTCACTAAAGTAGCTCACTTCTTTCCTCTCAAAGAGACAATCTCAGCTATCCAGTTAGCAGAGCTCTACACAACAAAGATTGTTCCTCTTCATGGTATTCCATTGGAAATAAGCTCAGACCGTGGAAGCATATTCACTTCTCATTTCTGGAAGAGTTTTCAAGAAGCATTGGGCACCAAACTTCTGTTCAGCACAGCTTATCATCCTCAGTCTCAAGGGCAAGTCGAAAGAGTCAATCATATTCTCGAGGATATGCTCAGAGCATGTGGTATCTCCTTTGGCATGAAATGGGAGGAATGTTGTGACGCCCCGAGATCGGGCACTATGCAGATTTCAGCATTTCCGCCAAATCCGCATAATAACCGATTCCAGGTTGCCATTTATGATAACATTACAATAGTTCACGAATATTCCACAATTACAACAGAAACAGATAGATACAAGATGACTCAAACGAGCCAAGGCTACAACTGATACAATACAAAGATCCAAATAACAGCGGAAGAAACAACAAAGTGTCCGACTAAGGACAAGATACAAATTGGACTAAGAGTCCTGAAGATAACCGAGAGCGTCCAATCCCTGCCCAGGCCAAGCCGGAGGGATTCCCAAGCTAACGTCGTCAGACTTCAAACCTGTTGACTGCAATGTTGAATATGCAGCCACGAAAAAGGATTCGTGGGTCAGTACGGTTAAGTACTGGCAAGGGGATATACCATACTCACAAGATACCGGCGGAACCAGTCATCACAAGATACAAATACTTTGGGTTCAACGGAAAGGAAGAGATTATTGCAAAGAAGCGGCAGCAGGCTGCACTAACCAACTACAGAGAGATACTACAACTTCCGGCTAGCAGAAAGAAGATAAGATCGAGTGTTGTAACCAACTGAAAGATAACTTCAAACAAACCCATCCTGGATCTCGCCCCTTATTCGAAGAAGCAATCCGAGGATAACTCACACAGTTGGATTAATGATGGTTCAGATTATTGTGTCAATAAGCCTATTACTAGTCAAGTTGTTAATCATTGGGTGTAAGATTGTTAATCATTAGGTTTAAGTTGTCCTGAGTACTTGTTAGCCAGTACTTTCACCAAGTAATCCATAACCGCGGAAAACACGGCTTCTCGAGAAGATTTATCCCTGCAGGGTTGCACCAATTTAGCCGTACACGCAAGAATAACCCGCCAGATGGGAGATCACCCCACCAAGCGAGGTACTCTACACAATCCAACCCTTCTTCGCATCAAGCCCAAAGCACCTTGGGCGCACGGCTAATCGAGCCTAGAAGAAAATGGACCCTCATAGCACTCTAAGAACGTGTCCCCCTATATGCCGACTACGAAAGTTCCACCCGGGTACCAAGGGCTCGCAAGATCATGCATGCAGCAAATGGAAAACCCGAACTAAATGAGGCGATTTGGACGAGATGCGAATCGGGTCAAACTGAGGGGGGCGCCCATACTCGCTTCCCACATGCGGGTAGTGCGCTCATCATGGATCAGTAGACAAGACCCTTTTCCTATTAGGGTCGACACTAGCAGGCCTCAAAACCACTTAGGGCCTCCTGCCGGTGCCTTATCATCAAATTATTATTACCATTAGCATTAACAGGATTGATTGATTAATATCGAGCCCCCGGAACAATAATAAGATAGTAAAAGAAGTAACCGACAACAGACTCGAGCAAAGCAACCCTAAGCATGCAACTACGAGACGAGGGCCAACAGGGTAAACAAACAACAGTTATTAGGAAATGGAAGGAAAAGGCTATATCATGTATGCAAGGTAAACATACGATAGGATCGAGACACAAGCATCGAATCAAAGGCTAGAATAAGAACAACGGAAAGAATCGGTAACAACTGATGAAAGGCAACACTGATAGCAAGTGAGTATACTTGCCTGAGATCCCGCAAGGTAGCAGAACTTGTCGTTGCTCACAACATCTCAACGTCCTATCCGCGAAGAAGCAACGAACTAAAAGAAACACCGGATGCAACAATTAATACTACGGCAAAAGATCCAGCATGATTCCTATTTTATATGCATGGCATGGCAAGATGCAACAGGGGAAACAACTTAAGCAATTTAATCGGAACCGGAGTCCAGAGAAATAGGAATTGGTTCAAGTTGTTTTTCTAACCATAAATTATATGTTGTTTAGCATGGAAAACAATAGATTAGATGAGTTAGGCAATTTAAATGGAATGGGGCAACAGCTGGAATTAATTAGCCCACACATTCCATATGTTGTCATATAGATGAACATGCATAACAAAAGCTAAAATGCACAAGATAAGATGCAAACAGAGATATGGATGGCATGAACAGATTCATTGCAATTTTCTGATTGGAAAACATATTTTACTTGTTGAAATTGGAATTAGAATGAATTAGTTATGAATTTGGCAATTTAAATTGCAGTAAATAAGAGTTGAAACAATTATTCAATTTAAATGTTGCAAACCAGAAAACAAAGTTGATATTTGCAAAGTTTAGAGAATTTTTATTGGAAATCATATTTTACTTTTCAAATTTGGAGTTAGAATGACTTGGTTATGATTTATGCAATTTAAATCAATTTAAATTGAGCCGGAAGCCCAACATTTAATTTAGGAGGTTCGAGTTATTTATTTACCCACAAAAATGCAATGCAACACATGAATGAGATGACATTTTAATTATAGATGATATGTTATAGAAAATAGGGCGTAGGTTAAGGGGTGGGGTTTTGGGTTCGCACGTTGGAAAGAGGATCGCCGGGGTCAACGCCGGAAACTTCGGAACATGGAGGAAGTAGACGACGTCGAGGAAGTAGTGGAAGTAGTCGAAGTCGAGGAAGTAGGGGAAGTAGACGTTCGTTCTCATGTAGTCGAGGAAGTAGTCGTACTCGTCATCGGTGGTAGTTGTCGATCTTGTCATCGAGGTTCGAAGAGGAAGTAGACGTAGCCGTGGTCGAGGTACTCGCCGCGTCCGTATAGAAGATCTTGGTGGTTCCGATCTTTGTGGTCGATGGCGAACTGGGCGATTCTCCGGTCTTCGGGGTTCACGCCATCATCTCCCGGACACGCACGAAGGCGGCCAACGCAAAACGGACACGGTGGACTAGACAAATACACGACGGAGATCATGTCGATGGTTATCATTCTTGGGTCGAAGGTCTTGGTGTTTGCTCATGGTCTTGCAATTGTCGATGAAGGCCTTGGAGGTTCCGATATTCGGGTGCGTGGGAGATCCTGTTGGCGGTCGAGGTAGTGGAGATGAGTGTCGATGCCGGGGTGGCGGTCGTGCACTGCCGTCCCGTCGGCATCGAAGGCGTTGCAGCAGCAACACCGCACCACGGAATAGATCAGCGTAGGACTTTGATCGACCCAACCATGATGGACTCGCAATATTTTGCGTTGCTTGTGAGAGCATCTTCAGGGACTAAAGATGTCGACGTTGAGGCTGGCCCCCGATCTGCCCCTTGTGCACCAGCACGGTTCAAATGCAGCCGAGGTCGCCGGCCGACCCAGCGCCCGCGCCCGCCACCGTCGATCCAAGCACCCGCGGCCGCTGCGGCCGGGCCGCCGTCCTCCTTGACGCCACCGTCCCACCAGGCCGCCGTCCGAGGCTATCCTTCCAAGACCGAGGCCACCGGCCGCGCCGTCATCCATGGCCGCAGCGGTTTCTCTATCGTCCACGCGCCGTCAGCCCATCCTCGTCAGGTGCGACAGCAGGCAGGGGAGGAGACGAGTTGGTGGCCGGGAATGGGCTCGAGGGGAGAGGTCGGGGCAGAGGCACGCCGGCCAGAGAGAGGAGAGGGAGAGGAGATGGCGGCCGCCGGCGGGAGGCGGGGCGAGCTCGGAGGAAAGGGAGGAGATGGGGAAGGAGGGCGGCGACGAGCTAGGGAGGAGAGGTAGGAGGGGCTTCGGGGAAGGGGAGGTGGAGGGGAGCTTGAGCTCCTGGCGGCGGCGCCTCCAGTCGACACAGAAACGAGGAGGGGAAGGAGCGAAGGAGAGGGACGGGTCGAGCGAGAGGAGGGGGGTACCGTGCGTGCGGTTCGCTCTAAGGGGTGGGGGACCTGATTGTAAAAACAAGAAACGGCGGGGGGGGGGGCAAATGGAGGAGGGGGAGGGAGATTTAGGGTTTGGGTGGGGTTTTGGCCGGCTGGGCCTTGTTGGGCTGCTGGGTGGGCTGGCTGGCCTGGCTGCTGGGCTCTCTCTCTTTTTTTATTTATTTGTTTTTTTTTTAGAAACTGGTTAGGCACCAATAAAAATAGATTTTATACACCAAACGAATTCCAGAAAGTTTTTATAAAATTGGACTTGATGTAATTTAATTTGATTGCAAGTTTTAAATCAATAATGATGCATTATGCCATCAGGATGCTAAAAGGAAAACAACAAACAAAACCTAATTAGGAAAAACCCCGGCCGTTACAGACGACACCACTAACAAAGGGATTGCTCCCTCGCAATCCACCTGCTAACCCGGGAGGGAAAAGAAGTTCGACTGTCGATTCTTCGGGCTTCCAGTTGATCTCCTCGACACCACTAACAAGGGATTCTTGGTCGGAGTGACGACGATGTTCTTCCACCAGGAATCTTCCGATGATCGAACCTATTAGGTTAAGGGCTCAGAGAACGTCCATCCACGTAGGATCCTAACATTTTGAAAGATAGACAAGAGGGGAGACTCCAAAACAAATAAGATGGGAGGGGAAATAGAATAGAGATAAGGAGAAAACAAGAATCCTATCGAGATGTTTTTCCAAAATAGTTTAGCAGAAATAGTTTTTGACACTCTAGAAACAACGACCGTTAGCGAGGTTAACCTACAGGCTTTGCGGACCCGTTGCTTCGATAACCATTCGTATCGAAACAATATCGGGAATCGGAACCAAGGCTCTGATACCATTTGTGACGCCCCGAGATCGGGCACGATGCAGATTTCAGCATTTCCGCCAAATCCGCATAATAACCGATTCCAGGTTGCCATTTATGATAACATTACAATAGTTCACGAATATTCCACAATTACAACAGAAACAGATAGATACAAGACGACTCAAACGAGCCAAGGCTACAACTGATACAATACAAAGATCCAAATAACAGCGGAAGAAACAACAAAGTGTCCGACTACGGACAAGATACAAATTGGATTAAGAGTCCTGAAGATAACCGAGAGCGTCCAATCCCTGCCCAGGCCAAGCCGGAGGGATTCCCAAGCTAACGTCGTCAGACATCAAACCTGTTGACTGCAATGTTGAATATGCAGCCACGAAAAAGGATTCGTGGGTCAGTACGGTTAAGTACTGGCAAAGGGATATACCATACTCACAAGATACCGGCGGAACCAGTCATCACAAGATACAAATACTTTGGGTTCAACGGAAAGGAAGGGATTATTGCAAAGAAGCGGCAGCGGGCTGCACTAACCAACTACAGAGAGATACTACAACTTCCGGCTAACAGAAAGAAGATAAGATCGAGTATTGTAACCAACTGAAAGATAACTTCAAACAAAACCATCCTGGATCTCGCCCCTTATCCGAAGAAGCAATCCGAGGATAACTCACACAGTTGGATTAATGATGGTTCAGATTATTGTGTCAATAAGCCTATTACTAGTCAAGTTGTTAATCATTGGGTGTAAGATTGTTAATCATTAGGTTTAAGTTGTCCTGAGTACTTGTTAGCCAGTACTTTCACCAAGTAATCCATAACCGCGGAAAACACGGCTTCTCGAGAAGATTTATCCCTGCAGGGTTGCACCAATTTAGCCGTACACGCAAGAATAACCCGCCAGATGGGAGATCACCCCACCAAGCGAGGTACTCTACACAATCCAACCCTTCTTCGCATCAAGCCCAAAGCACCTTGGGCGCACGGCTAATCGATCCCAGAAGAAAATGGACCCTCATAGCACTCTAAGAACGTGTCCCCCTATATGCCGACTACGAAAGTTCCACCCGGGTACCAAGGGCTCGCAAGATCATGCATGCAGCAAATGGAAAACCCGAACTAAATGAGGCGATTTGGACGAGATGCGAATCGGGTCAAACTGAGGGGGGCGCCCATACTCGCTTCCCACATGCGGGTAGTGCGCTCATCATGGAACAGTAGACAAGAACCTTTTCCTATTAGGGTCGACACTAGCAGGCCTCAAACCCACTTAGGGCCTCCTGCCGGTGCCTTATAATCAAATTATTATTACCATTAGCATTAACAGGATTGATTGATTAATATCGAGCCCCCGGAACAATAATAAGATAGTAAAAGAAGTAACCGACAACAGGCTCGAGCAAAGCAACCCTAAGCATGCAACTACGAGACGAGGGCCAACAGGGTAAACAAACAACAGTTATTAGGAAATGGAAGGAAAAGGCTATATCATGGCTGCAAGGTAAACATACGATAGGATCGAGACACAAGCATCGAATCAAAGGCTAGAATAAGAACAACGGAAAGAATCGGTAACAACTGATGAAAGGCAACACTGATAGAAAGTGAGTATACTTGCCTGAGATCCCGCAAGGTAGCAGAACTTGTCGTTGCTCACAACATCTCAACGTCCTATCCGCGAAGAAGCAACGAACTAAAAGAAACACCGGATGCAACAATTAATACTACGGCAAAAGATCCAGCATGATTCCTATTTTATATGCATGGCATGGCAAGATGCAACAGGGGAAACAACTTAAGCAATTTAATCGGAACCGGAGTCCGGAGAAATAGGAATTGGTTCAAGTTGTTTTTCTAACCATCAATTTAAATGTTGTTTAGCATGGAAAACAATAGATTAGATGAGTTAGGCAATTTAAATGGAATGGGGCAACAGCTGGAATTAATTAGCCCACACATTCCATATGTTGTCATATAGATGAACATGCATAACAAAAGCTAAAATGCACAAGATAAGATGCAAACAGAGATATGGATGGCATGAACAGATTCCTTGCAATTTTCTGATTGGAAAACATATTTTACTTGTTGAAATTGGAATTAGAATGAATTAGTTATGAATTTGGCAATTTAAATTGCAGTAAATAAGAGGTGAAACAATTATTCAATTTAAATGTTGCAAACCAGAAAACAAAGTTGATATTTGCAAAGTTTAGAGAATTTTGATTGGAAATCATATTTTACTTTTCAAATTTGGAGTTAGAATGACTTGGTTATGATTTATGCAATTTAAATCAATTTAAATTGAGCCAGAAGCCCAACATTTAATTTAGGAGGTTCGAGTTATTTATTTACCCACAAAAATGCAATGCAACACATGAATGAGGTGACATTTTAATTATAGATGATATGTTATAGAAAATAGGGCGTAGGTATAGGGGTGGGGTTTTGGGTTCGCACGTTGGAATGAGGATCGCCGGGGTCAACGCCGGAAACTTCGGAACATGGAGGAAGTAGACGACGTCGAGGAAGTAGTGGAAGTAGTGGAAGTCGAGGAAGTAGGGGAAGTAGACGTTCGTTCTCATGTAGTCGAGGAAGTAGTCGTACTCGTTATCGGTGGTAGTTGTCGATCTTGTCATCGAGGTTCGAAGAGGAAGTAGACGTAGCCGTGGTCGAGGTACTCGCCGCGTCCGTATAGAAGATCTTGGTGGTTCCGATCTTTGTGGTCGATGGCGAACTGGGCGATTCTCCGGTCTTCGGGGTTCACGCCATCATCTCCCGGACACGCACGAAGGCGGCCAACGCAAAACGGACACGGTGGAGTAGACAAATACACGACGGAGATCATGTCGATGGTTATCATTCTTGGGTCGAAGGTCTTGGCGTTTGCTCATGGTCTTGCAATTGTCGATGAAGGCCTTAGAGGTTCCGATATTCGGGTGCGTGGGAGATCTTGTTGGCGGTCGTGGTAGTGGAGATGAGTGTCGACGCCGGGGTGGCAGTCGTGCACTGCCGTCCCGTCGGCATCGAAGGCGTTGCAGCAGCAACACCGCACCACGGAATAGATCAGCGTAGGACTTTGATCGACCCAACCATGATGGACTCGCAATATTTTGCGTTGCTTGTGAGAGCATCTTCAGGGACTAAAGATGTCGACGTTGAGGCTGGCCCCCGATCTGCCCCTTGTGCACCAGCACGGTTCAGATGCAGCCGAGGTCGCCGGCCGGCCCAGCGCCCGCGCCCGCCACCGTCGATCCAAGCACCCGCGACCGCTGCGGCCGGGCCGCCGTCCTCCTTGACGCCACCGTACCACCAGGCCGCCGTCCGAGGCTATCCTTTCAAGACCGAGGCCACCGGCCGCGCCGTCCGGCCGCGCCGTCATCCATGGCCGCAGCGGTTTCTCTATCGTCCACGCGCCGTCAGCCCATCCTCGTCAGGTGCGACGGCAGGCAGGGGAGGAGACGAGTTGGTGGCCGGGAGTGGGCTCGAGGGGAGAGGTCGGGGCAGAGGCACGCCGGCCAGAGAGAGGAGAGGGAGAGGAGATGGCGGCCGCCGGCGGGAGGCGGGGCGAGCTCGGAGGAAAGGGAGGAGATGGGGAAGGAGGGCGGCGACGAGCTAGGGAGGAGAGGCAGGAGGGGCTCCGGGGAAGGGGAGGTGGAGGGGAGCTTGAGCTCCTGGCGGCGGCGCCTCCAGTCGACACAGAAACGAGGAGGGGAACGAGCGAAGGAGAGGGACGGGTCGAGCGAGAGGAGGGGGTACCGTGCGTGCGGTTTGCTCTAAGGGGTGGGGGGACCTGATTGTAAAAACAAGAAACGGCGGGGGGCAAATGGAGGAGGGGGAGGGAGATTTAGGGTTTGGGTGGGGTTTTGGCCGGCTGGGCCTTGTTGGGCTGCTGGGTGGGCTGGCTGGCCTGGCTGCTGGGCTCTCTCTCTTTATTTATTTTTTTTTATTTTTTTTTTAGAAACTGGTTAGGCACCAATAAAAATAGATTTTATACACCAAACGAATTCCAGAAAGTTTTTATAAATTGGACTTGATGTAATTTAATTTGATTGCAAGTTTTAAATCAATAATGATGCATTATGCCATGAGGATGCTAAAAGGAAAACAACAAACAAAACCTAATTAGGGAAAACCCCGGCCGTTACAAATGTCTTCCATATGCTGAATTCTCCTACAACAACAGCTTCCAGGCAAGCCTAGGCATGGCACCATTTGAGGCTCTCTATGGCCGCAGATGCAGGAGTCCAATCAATTGGTCTGGAGCTGGTGAACGTTCACTCTTAGGCCCTGACATTGTTAAGGAAGCCGAAGAGAAAGTTCGCATCATTCGTGACAATATCAAGATTGCTCAGTCTCGTGAGAAAAGCTACTATGACAGCAAGCATAGGGACATGGTCTATGCAGCTGGAGACAAAGCATATCTCCGTGTAACTCCCCTCAGAGGCACTCATCGTTTTGGTGTAAAAGGAAAACTTGCACCAAGATACATTGGTCCCTTCAACATTCTCTCAAGGCGTGCGGAAAATGCCTATCGTCTTGAACTTCCAGAAAAACTATCCAAGGTGCACGATGTGTTTCACGTGTCACAGCTCAAGAGGTGTTTCAAAGATCCAGATCGTGCAGTTGATCATGATTCCATTGAACTGCAAGAAGATCTCTCTTATGAGGAACACCCTATTCGAATTCTCGATGAGACCGAGTGTAAGACTCACAACAAGAGCACCAAGTTCTTAAAAGTGCAGTGGTCTCATCATTCCGATAAAGAGGCAACATGGGAGACCGAAGAGGATCTTCGCAAGAAGTATCCGGACCTTTTCCCTTCTCAGTAGGAATCTCGGGGCGCGATTCCTTCAAGGGGGGGGCGTTTTGTAACATCCCAAGTATGAAAATCACCTTTAGAATGTTTGCTCTTTGTTATTTTATGTTTTGCATCATGGCATCTTAATCATTGCATTTGTTTTGCATTTGTTTTCATTTGTTTTTCCTTGTTTTTCTATTTGAATTTTCAAACCAAATTCAAATATTTGTTTCATACTTGTGCTGTCACAATTTTCAAAATAAACATAGTCAAATCAAAACATCAAATTGTTTCTATTTAATTATAAAGTTCAAACCATCAAATTGTTTAAGTTTCAATAATCCATTTAATAGCAAATTCACTCAAATTCAATTAATTTTACAAACAGCAACATAGTTTCAAATTTTAGGAAAACAAAAGTTTGCATTATGGTGCTGTTACAAAAACTAATCTATACAAATTTTTTCCCTAATTTTCTAACCCTAAAAACTAACCTTTTCTTTTCTTTTTTAAATCTGCACAAAAAAAGAACAGAACAGAAAAATAAAATAAAAAGAAACGCAGAGGGAGAGGCAGCAGGCCCAGCCCACCTAACCCACGGCCTGCTACCCCCCTCCTTTCTCCTACCTTCGTACGGCAGCGCATCCGCGCTGCCCACGTCGACGCTGTCGCTGATGGGACAGCCATCAGCTCCCCTCTCCTCCTTTTAAGCCCGATCCCCGAGCACCACCCCTAGCCCTAGTTCCCCTCCACCTTTCCCTCGCGCCGCCGTCGCAATTTCTCCTCCCTCTGCACCTCTCTCTTCCATCTCTGTACCTCCACCTCTGAACCGAGCACCACCTCCTGAACCTCCGGTGATCGTCGCCGCCATGTTCCTCCTCCTTGCTGGCTAGCAACGGGAACGAATCCCCCGTGATCCCCTCTTCTACCTCGACACCACGGAGAGGGCTAGACGCCACCGGTTCGCTGTTGCCGTCTCCGACCGTCGCCGCCGTTGTCTGTCCACCCCGGGCCTCTGCTTCACCTGCAACGCCGGTGAGCACCACGACGTCCACCTCCCTCTCTCTGTTCCTCCCTGCACATGCACACGAGCAGCACAACAGCCACGAGCAGCAGCAGCGGCTAGCCGCCGGCGACTGCCTTCCGTCGGGTTTCAGATAACTGAAACCAATTTCAGTTTCGTCAGTATTATACTTGAACACCACCTCATACCCCCCCCCCCCCGTGCACCTTACCTGATAAGAAACTCGAGCCATCGCAGTGGCAGCAGCGCTGCTCGCGCGAGCCCGCGGCCAGGGTTCGATCCCTGCCCCCCGCGGATTAATCCACCCTTTTCCGCCAACGAGCGCTGACAGGCGGGGCCCCCTGTCAGCGACTCTGCGTCCACGCACGCGCCACGTTGGCCCAGGGCCCTCTGTCAGTGGCCTGGGCTAGGCCACTACATGGTGGAAGTTAGTTTCTGCCCTTTTCTTTTTAATTCCAGTCCTTGCTAATTACAGAATAGTCCCTAAATTCCAAATGCAAATATCTTTTGAATTTCAACTCCAAATAATATAAACAAAAATATGTATCCTGAACCAAATTTAATTCTCTACCTATTTAAATCATTTGTTTTCAGTTTTGAACATTGAAAATGTTTGCTAAATTCAAATTTAAACAACTCATTACAAATTTGATTAAATTCATAACTAATTCAAACTTAATTCAAATGTCACATATGAAATATGTTTTCCATGCTAAATTGAACCACCTTTCCAAATATAAACTTTATTTTCCTGTTTTGAATAATTAAAAATGGTTAAATAATTTAAACCTTGTTTAAATCATTTAACATTGCTAATTTCTTAACTTGGTCAAATTAATTTCTTTTTGAGCATATAAAATATGTTTTCAAACCAGAAAATTATAATCTTTTCAAATATGAATTTTATTTAATGTTTTGAACAAATAAAATTCAAATAACATTAATACTTGATTTAAATCCAATTAAATCTTGTTTAAAATTGTTTAATTCATAAGTAATTCATTCTAATTCCTTTTTCAATAATTGAAACATGCTTTCCAACTAAAATCTTGTGTTATTTTCAAATATGAACTTTGTTATCTATTTTGAACAATTAAACTTGATGAAAACAACAAATGCTTGTGTAACTCATTTAAGAAGCCAAATTTCTTAACTTAATAAATAAAATTACAAACTTGGTAAACAACATATCAAATTGAATCCATTGGTGTTTCCTTTTTGTTTTCATCATCCATGCATCATGCTAATCCACTTTCACATGATGGTTAGTTGTAGATCATTTAATTCCACATTAATTCATGGGCCTTCCATATGCAATCCAAATTGCATATGGGCCCATTTAATTATGTTATCATGTCAACTAGTTTACCTTTGATGCACCAATTAAATTGTCATGCATCATCCCATGTTTGTGCACTATGAAATGTTATTGATTGTTCGTCTCTCTTCGTTGTTTGCTTGCTTCTTCTCGAATAGACGACGACGTTGAGACAGACGAGGTTTACGACTCTACTTCTGAGGAGTTAGCTCAGTACCAGGCTACTGAGTTGGCAGGCAAGTATTCACTCACATGAACCATTGTGTTCCTTTCCACACTGGATACCGATACTTTCCGTTGTCTATTCTGCTAGCCTTATGAATCGTTGCTTGTGTCCCGATCCTATCACATGTTATCCTATAACCCTGATATTGCCTCACCTCCACACCTATAGCCCCTTGCTTGTTGCCTTGGTCTTACTAGCATGCTTAGGGTTGCTTGTGCTCGAGTCTGATGTCCGTTAATCTTTTACCTTACTTATTTATGTTCTATGGGCTCGATGTTTAAACAATAACCTATTAATGCTATGGGTAATAATAATTTGATGATAAGGCACCGGCAGGAGGCCCGGCGTGGTTTTGAGGCCTGCTAGTGTCGACCCTAATTAGGGAAAGGGTCTTGTCTACTGATCCATGATGAGCGCACTAACCGCATGTGGGAAGCGTGTATGGGCGCCCCCCTCAATTTGATTCGATTCGCATCTCGTCCAAATCGCCACACTTAGTTCGGGCTTTCCATTTGTTGCACGCATATGCAGGTACGAACCCGAGGCCAAGGTGGAACTTTTGTAGTCGGCATTTAGGGCGGCGTGGTCTTCCAGTGCTATGAGGGTCCCCCTTCTCTTCGTGGGGGCTCGATTGGCCGCGCACGCACATCACGTGGTTCTTTGGGCTTGATGCGAAGAAGAGTTGAGTTGTGTTGAGTGCCCCGCTTGGTGGAAGGGCCATTCCATCTGGCGGGTTATTCTTACGTGTACGGCTACATTGGTGCATCCCTGCAGGGTTAAATCTTCTCGAGAAGCCGTGTTGTCCGCGGTTATGGATGACTTGGTGAAAGTACTGGCTAACAAGTACTCAGAAAACTTACACCTAACTATAATAACTTGTCTAGTAATATATATTACTTCCACCATAAGAATGATGTCACCCTAATCAACTGTGTGAGTTTTGTTGGGTTGCTTCCTTAGTAGGGGGTAACATTGGATGGGTTTGTTTGGAGTTAGTTATAGTTGGTTACGATACGCGATCTTATCTTCTTTCTGTTAGCCGGAAGTTGTAGCGTGTCTCTGTAGTTGGTTAGTGCAGCCCGCTGCAGCATCTTTTATATCACCTATTCTTCCGTTGAACCCAAAGCATCTGTGCTTGGTGTTTACGGGTACACTTTGGTATCTTGTGCCTCTTGCTTGCCAGTACTTGTATGTACTGACCCCTTTGGGGCTGTGGTTTCCGCAGACTATGTTTCCGAGGATCCCCATGGTGGCTACTACGTGGAGTATGACGAGACTGTTGACGAGTAGATAGCGGACCCGGGCAGGATCCGAGACTTCGTGGATGGTCTCCGTTTTCTTTTCATTCCCGGCCTCTTAGGCCTATTTGGATTTGTCTGTACTCAGACCTTTTGAATTCTTCCGCTGTGATGTAATGATGTACTGTTGGGACATGTGTCCTCTGCATGAGTGTATTTGCTATCTCTGCTCCAGTGAGAGCCATTTGCAACTTATTTCCATCTTTTGTGTCTTAGAGATCTGTTGTGCTATCATTTTGTTAAATGCCGTTGACGTACCATGTGTGTATGGTATGAAGTACGTCAATGGTAGTATCCTGATCTCTATGGGATGGTTTACATCAACGGTGGATAGTAGAGATTGGTTGTCACACTATATGTGTTGGCCTACTCGTAACAGGATGCGGGTGCAGGTAGGCCCCAGTAATCCAATCATCTACTATTCAACGGCCCGGTGAGTATCCTATAGAAGTCTGGGTGCGACACCCTTCTATTTCTTTCTTTTCAAATTGACTTAGTGTTGTTTGTGCCCATCCCATACCCAAACCAATTAGTGAAGTGAAAGCCATGAAGAATCTATCAAGACCAAGAGAAGAATCCATCCAAGGAACAAGAATACAATATAAGCATGAAGATGATCTTCAAGAAGACAAGCATGTGAAGACTTGGAGCAATCCATACAAGTTAAAGAATAACAAGTTGTTTTTGTCCCACCTTTGACCCAAATGGAAAAACCCAAGACTTTAACTTGTTATCTCCATTGTTATGAAGTTAGTTTAACCTAGACCTACCCTAAACCAAAATGGAAGGACTAACTTAGATCACTCAAATGTTTTCATGAAAACAACTAAGTGTTACACTTTATGATGTGATACTTTAGTTGAAATTGTGAGATCACCTTGGTGAAATCTTGGAACTTCCTCGACAAGTATGGTATTAATAAAGTTTGATCTCTTCAAACCCAACCAAGTCCAACCCAAGTGTTTTCTAGGAGCTTACTTATGAATCCATCATAGTATGAATCTTTTCAAACTCCAGCTTTAACCAACCCTGGCCATAGTAGATAACCATAAACCCTTTTGCTATGGTTGCTACTTTGTATGTTTTCTTCATTTTTTTGTATGATTGCTAGAATGCTTGTTTATTTTGTTATTGTGTTTTCAATGAATAGATTGCACGGAGAGCAACGATCTTTTGTGAAGAGAGTGTGATTTCTTCACCAACTTCAACAAGGCAAGTCACACACCATACAACTACCCATTATTTTCTATATGCATTAGTTGATTTTGAGTAGCATGCATGACAGGAAATTATACTAAGTTATGTTATGCTATGCTATATCCTAGTAGTGTGTAGCCATCCTTATACATTGTTATTTTGATGCCTTGGTACTTAGTAGATGCTTAGCCATGCTACAAATTTTTTTTTACTTGATGATGTGGAAGAATTATAAGTATAAACTTCAATGAACCCCCTGGGTGGAATTGGTTGTATGGATGATAAGAGTTGACTGTCTCCTTAGGGGTAATACCTGAGTTGTTCACTTGAGGAATGCCACCCAGGAACAAAGTGATTATGATGTTCCCCGAGTTTAGATTGCTTCCAGCGCAGCCTTTAGTCATATGGGCTCTGTCTTGATCAACTAAGTTGAATGAACTCACCAGGCTTACAAGCATATGTAGCATAATTATAGGTGGAACAAATAAGCCAAAAAGTGGTGGAATTTCTTCTGAAAGATCTCGTCTCAATCTTCTCCTTTCCTTAATGCACTCAGGGTGTATAGGATGTTTGGGCTGATTTGAGTCTGAAGGTAAAAGTGGACAAACTCTGCAGAGTCAACAAACTAAGATCTTAGCCGTGTCCCCTGTTATGGACAACTATGAGCAGCTGGACAAGGATGGACAGAAGAATCACATCACCTTTTTAAATGTAAAACTTGTAATCATAGGTATGGACATTTCGGGGTTTTACCGTAAAATGTCTGTAGACATGTCGGGGTTTTACCGTGTACTGTCGCAGGATCACTACGGTTTTACCAGTGAATCCAAAAACTTAGCAGAACAAAATTTTGATTTATAAAGAGATAGGAGAAAACTAGCTTTATGCAAACTTAGCCAAAACTCCACTCAGCCAAATAAGCATGTAGTATTATTCTTGCCATTTATATCCACCATACTGTTACTTGCCAATACATTAAATTGTATTGACCCCCTTTGTGGCTTCATATTCCATCCTGTCGATGATTCTGAAGACGAGTGAGGATTTCGTTTAGGATCTCGAGACTATCGCCAACATGTTTTTCCTATGGCACATGAAGAAGATGGGCTCAATGTTGTACTACGTTTTCCGATGTATTTATTTGTTTTCTGCTAGTCTTCTAAGACTATGCAAGTTGTAATACTATCTTGTAAAGACTGGATCATGCGATGTAATAGAATTTGATGCATTTTCATGGTATTTCATTTTGTACTGTGGTGCTAACAATTGATCCAGGGACTAGCACACTAAACACATATGTTCTTACATTATTTAAATGTGGGAACACTGCACAAATAGAAACTGGCATAGCTGTGTCTTCTCATCTTTGTTTAGGGTATAGCTTCCATATATCATTACACATTTATATTTCTCCGGGTCCACGTCCGGGGGCATTACCGGTGGATCCAGTTGCATTTTTTTTCTAATGCCAAGGGTATGAAGATCCTTCATGGCATTGACGGTGTCCTTATTCTTCCCTTCTAGTTCAAGGACGGTGCCAAGGATGCTGTCTAAGATGTTCTTTTCGATGTGCATCATGTCGAGATTATGCCGAAGTTTCAACTTTGGCCTGTAATGCAAGTCCCACCAACCAAGGCTACGCTTCCAGATCGGTGTAGGTTCTCCATGCTTCCTCTTCTTGTTGATGCTCTGGGGACCAATTCTTGGTTTTAGATGTCTAACCTTCTCCAGCTCAGCTTCTAACTCTTTATCAGTAAATGATTCTAGCCGCTCGTTCTTGACGAAATTTTTACCTTGAAGGTCTGTCTTTCCCCGCCACAAGTGTTCATGGGGGAGGAAATGATGGTGCCCAATGTAGCACAATTTGTTGGTTATGGGAATTGATAGAGGATCTTTGTCACAATGCAGGCATGCAGCATAGCCTTGAGTGGTACGCCCAGACATAGTGCCACAAGCTGGGTAGTCGTGTATGCACCAGAGTACCGCATCACGAAGATCAAACATTTCCCTAGAAAATGAATCATAAATCCGCACACCCTTCCAAAGGTCCTGCAAATCTTCAAGAAACGACTGAATGAAAAGACCAAAGTCCTTTCCAGGACTTGTTTTGCCAGGGATTAGCAAGAAAAGCATGAAGTATGATGGATCACTGAACTCCTCTGGTGAATAGTTCTACGACACGGAAAACACAGGCCACATCCTGTAGCTTGTGCTCATGGTTCCATAGGGATTGCTCGCAAATGCCGAGCCTTATGTTTCTAGGATCGCCCACAAATTTTTTAAATTCATCATCGAAAGCCTTCCACGCTGCACTATCAGCCGGATGAGTCAATATGTCCTTTTCAGGCTTCCTCTTTAACGCATGCCACTGCATGTTCTCCGTTGTTTTCCTTGAAGCAAACAATCTCTTCAGCCTCGGTGCCAAAGGAAAATAACGCAACACTTTAACAACAGATCTCTTTCTCTCCGGATACTTCCACCTTGATGCTTGACCCTCTGGGCAGTCGTCCTTATCAGCATAATCCCCTCTGAAAAGTATGTAGTTGTTTGGGCACACGTGTATGCTATCATATGAAAGACCCAACTCCTTCATATAAGCTTTTGGTTCTCTATATGATTTGGGCAGTGTATTGCCGTCCGGAAGTTCCTTGGCAAATATACGCATCCAAGCATCAAAAGCAGCATTGCTGACCCGGTAATATGATTTGTGATGAAGTAGCTTTATCATTAATGCCAGCCTACCGACGTGTTTATTTCCCGGGTAAAACGGGCGCTCTGACTCTGCCAACAATTTTTCAAATACTTTATCATACCCACCTTCGACCTCAGTTTCTGTTCCTTCATGGGTTGTTGCTCCCGTGAGGTCTTTCAACAGATTGTGCCGATTTAGTACTAAAATTGTACTCCATCTCGGTTTATTAGTCACTTTTCCAAAACCAAATAATATCAAGAGTTAGGCACAATTAGCATTAATGATCTTCTAGAGACCCTCCCATCCACATCCACTCCCCAATCGGCATGCAATTTAGCCAATGCTCCATTTAATTAAGCCAATGCATGCTCTTACTATTAAGCATTGTTGGTCTTTCCTAATTAATTGCCAAATTTAGGAGTGATTATCTTGACCAATCGTCACTTGCCTAGGTAGTATTTATGCAAATCATTAGTGATTTTATTTGTATAGCTGTATCATGGATTCTGTTCTAATTAATACGCTTGTTTTTTGAGTTTAAAAATCAGGAATGGCTCAAAACCTATGTCAGTTCTATTCTCATGAACCTGACATGTGTCTCCCCGGCAGTGAACTGCCATTATTGAATTTTAGAGTGATGATGAGAGTGTCTACAGAATTTTGTGATCAAGCGGCAGTAAGTATCCTAGACACTACAATTATGTTGTTCCTGAGCTTTTGACTTGTTGACGAATATATGTGTGTTTATTCTATTAAATTGTATATATGTGTACTATGTAGGATCTGCCTTGTTCTTTCCATAAGCGTATAGAGCAATTTGCTATTGGTTCACATAAGGCATGGATTGTCTGCAATGTCAATGAATACCATTTCTACGTGGAACGTGGGCCTGGAATGACTTATATATGTGGACCATATTGGACATCATTTTGTCAAGCTTATGACATTCAACCGAACGATCTTGTGAGGTTTGATTATGATGATCTATTCGGTATGTTTGACGTTCGAGTAACTAATGCAAACAATGAGGTCAAAGCTTGGGTTCTAGACCCTGGTATGTAATTGCACGTTGGCTTGTTTTCCTTACACATTAATTTACTAGCTAGTTAATATATATGTTTCAAACTTTCCAAGATGGCCTTGGTTATGTAATTGCACATTCACGTGTTTTTCCCTTTGCGATAAGAGTGTCCTCCTATCGTACCATCTTGCAAGATGACACTACAGAAGAGCCTATTTGAGTACCCATGTGAGGTCAGTGGTTCTGAAATGAATGCGATAACCTGGCTTTTTACAAGCAGAATAAGATGGACCTGGAAAATGGGGATCACATTATAGTCCCTCGGTTCTTTGTGCACAGGGTGGAGGATCAAGAAGAACTTAATGAGTTGGTTAGTTAATTACATGATCATTCCTTTTCTACTTAATTTGAAAAAAATGTCATTTAGCTATTTATACATTTCTGATATCAGTCTTAAATGTACTTTGCTCAGGATGTCCCTTTGAAATGCATAAATGGGTATATACTTCCAAGAGACGGGCAATCTCGTATATGCATGAAAGCTGGTGGGGACAACGAAGTGTTGGGTTCATATCACATTGATGAAGAAGAAGAACCTTATTACTTCAAGTTCACTGAGGGCTGGTCTGAATTCGCTGTTCAATCGCGATTGCAAATAGATGATCTCATCGTCATACAGGTAAAGGTGATGAAGGACTATATCATGCTGGTCGTAGAGGTGGTCAGTGACAATGTGGACGGCGACATTGAATCACAGGAGGATGATGGGGGCAGTGAACTTGGCAGTGTAGTTGATGAGAACTTCTGAGTAATTTTAGAGAATGATAACAAACTTGTGTTGTTGTTTTATCAGCTAGTTTTGTGGTTAGAACTTGTGTTAAATTGTTTAATTAATTAGCATGTATATTCCTCGTGTATAGATGTAGTAGTACCAAAAATGTTGTCTTTTGTTGTCCTACCAAAACTATCTCATATAACCTTGTAGTAGTACCAGAAATGTTGTCTTTTGTTGTCCTACCAAACTATCTCATGAGAAATGTTGTTGAAAACTATCTCCTTTGTAGTGATTACTTTCAAACGTACTCCAAATATTCCTGAGCATTATTAAGAAACAAATTATTGAGATAAACTATAAAATTAGTAAACACAACTTAAACATAGTTCGACACAAGTCTGCGATAAACTTGCCAGTGCACACACAACAGGTCTTAAACTGAAAGAAATGGATAGCAGGTAACCTGGGACAAGCCCCAAACACGCTCACGCAGGAGCAATGGAGCTTAATTTGAAGCCCCGCTCTGGGAGGAACGCCCCTTTCTTGGCCAGTTCGAGTTCCCTGCGAAGGAGAACAATTTCCCTGTCTTTCAGCTCAATCTTCTTTTCGAGGAATGAGACCGTGCTAAGTATGTCGACGTATTGCATCAGCTTCTCATTTAGCTCACGGCATATTTCCGACGCAGCCCTTTCTGCCTCCTGATAGCAGACAATAGCTGCTTTAGCCTTGCAACCATTCTCCCTACACCCCTCTTCCAGATTCCTTAACTCCTCGTCCAGTTCTGTCAAATGGGTCTTGAGCGAATCGACGACGCCCACCAGCCCCAACAGCGAAGAAGATCCGGTGCGGACACTGGAACCACCGGCGCTGCACGAAGGGGAACCAAATGTTGAAATAAATCCAAAGGAATTGAAAAGGTGGAATTGAAATGAAGGAAGAAGAACTTTTGAAACAAATCGTGTTGAAACCAATACCTTGTTGCAGCATAAGACGATATCGTCGGTGGAGACAAGCAGAAAGGCACGAACGAGCGGCTGAGGGACAACTGATTTCGCTTCAAGGAGAAGACCTGTTGGTTTCTGTGGAAGAAATGCAAAAACGAGCGGAGGGAGGAGAAAACCCTAAATAGAGCGGGGTGGGGGAGACGAAGAGGGGGGAGAAGACGAGGAATCCACCCACGAACCCACGCACGCAGCGGTACGTTGGCACGAACTGCACGCACGCAGCGGTACGTTGGCACGTACGCAACGTACATGCGTTGCCACGTAGGTCATATTCGTTGTGTGTACGTGCACAACCGGCGCGGATTCTCTGACTAACCTCTGGCCGTACTTTTTCTTGACTTTGAGTCATGGATAGCTGGATCCCACGTCTCATGGGATGCATCCACGAGCAATGCATGCAAGCAAGCTGCATGCAGAGTTGGCTTCTTTCTAATTTAACTCGTGGGAGCCTCTCCTTGGAATTTTTTGTACGTTCAAAAAAAAATCTGAAAAAACAAATTTTGCCAAGAACGCAAACTATATGTAAACATAGGGGAGTACTTCAATATATGTTCGGTCACAAAGTTCAACATTGGATGGCAGTACACACTTAGTCTTAATTAAACTGAAATAAAATCATAACACAAATACTACCTGGGACAAGCCATGGTGGACCGGCAGAATCTCAGCCATGCTGGTAGAAGCCCTCAAAGCTCTCTGCTTCTGCTCCAGCTCGAGTGCATAATATTTCATCTCCCGCTTGGAATTCGTGAGGATCTCTTTCGCGGTCTTGGCTATGTCCTGGTTCCGGATTTCGATCTGCCCCATGGTGACCTTGGCATCTAGAACCTGCCTCGAAAGGAAAGTCTGGTCCAGGATTGAACCAGGTTTTTCAGTGGAACAACCGACCCTGTAGGAACTTTTGTAAGAAGATGCATGAAAAAAAATCCAAAAGGTGGAATAAAAAATGAATGTCTGTATGTTGAAACTAATACCCGGCTGCTAGGGAATCCTTGGTCCTCCTCTTCTTAGACGCAGAGGAGATCGGTGAAGACGACATCGTTGGTGAGAAACAGAGGAGTAAGCGAACTTATTTCGGCATGGGGATCGAGAGGGGGAAGAAGAGATAAAATGCAGGCGTGTGAAAGTGGCGATATTAACTCGGTTGCAACTGCACTGCTGACACGCGTGTGGAAGTGGAGACGGCAAACTGCATTCACTCCTCCCACGCGTGGGATTAGCCCACCTTTTCAGCATGTACTATACGCTGTATTTGCATCTTGGCACGTTCAAGTTGTGTTGGCATGTAGGCACACTCGAGGGGTACGTACATGGACGACATTCGAAAGAACAACACATGGTATGCCAGGGGACTAGGGTTTTTCCGGAGAGGGGCTCCGGAGCGTCTAAATGCCACCACAACACATGGTATGCGATATCATGTGTGTTAGAGTGTGTCATGGGTCTTGGATGCCAAATATTCTCTCACCCTCTGTGTTAGGGCTTCACCGGCGTCAGATTCTCTCTAGCGGGTTCCACGACTACTTAGAGCCCGAAACTCCCGGATCTGACAGAAAGGGGGAAATATTGCCAAGAGGTTGGCCCTACCATTGACTTGGGTGTTCCTTGGGCCTTATATAACACAACCAAGAAATTGGTTCCACCGTGCTACCACCATCCGGCTCACGTAGAGGGGCCAGAACTGCAGTTCCGTCTTTTTCCCCAAGGGGCTATGGTTTCTCCGAAGATAGGCTTCGGAGCGTCTGAATGCCAGCACATGGTATGCCATACCATGTGTGTTGCCATACCTTGTGTGATATGTAGTGTGTAAAGTGTCTTGGATTACCAAGATTCCCTCATTCTCTTTGTTAGGGCTTCATCGGCGTCGGGGTTCTCTCTGGCGGGTTCCAGGACTACTTAGAGCCGAAACTCCCGGATCTGGCGGAACGGGGGAAATCATTCCAAGAGGTGCCCCCTACCATTTACTTTCATGTTCCTTGTACCTAGCCTAACACAACCAAGAAATCGATTCCAGTTTTCTACCCCTTTCCGGCTCATGTACGCGGAGAGGCTAGAGCGGACGTTCCGTCTTTTTCCCCAACAGGGCTAGGGTTTCCTCGGAGAGGGACTCCGGAGCGTATGAATCCCACCACAACACATGGTATGCCATACCATATGTGTTATAGTGTGTAATGGGTATTGGATGCCAAACATTCCCTCACTCTCTGTGTTAGGGCTTCACCGACTTCGGATTCTCTCTAGTGGGTTCCACGACTACTTAGGGCCCGAAACTCCCGGATCTGACAGAACGAGGGAAATCTTGCCAAGAGGTTGGCCCTAACATTTACTTGGGTGTTCCTTGGGCCTAATACAACACAACCAAGCAATTGGTTCCACCTTTCTACCCCTTCCGGCTCACGTAGAGGGGCCAGAACGGCAGTTCCGTCTTTTTCCCCAAGGGGCTAGGGTTTCTCCGAAGAGGGGCTCCAGAGCGTCTGAATGCCAGCACATGGTATGCCATACCATGTGTGTTGACATACCATGTGTTATATGGAGTGTGGAAAGTTTCTTGGATGACCAAGATTCCCTCATTCTCTTTGTTAGGGCTTTATCGGCGTCGGGTTCTCTCTTGCGGGTTCCAGGACTACTTAGAGCCGAAACTCCCGGATCTGGCGAAACGAGGGAAATCTTGCCAAGAGGTGGACCCTACCATTGACTTTGGTATTCCTTGGACCTAACCTAACACAACCAACCAATTTGTTCCACTTTGATACCCCCTTCCGCTTCATGTACGCGAAGAGGCTAGAACGGCGGTTCCGTCTTTTCCCCCAACGGGGCTAGGGTTTCCCCGGAGAGGGACTCCGGAGCGTATGAATGAAACCACATCACATGGTATTCCATACCATATGTGTTCATGGGTATTGGATTCCAAACATTCCCTCACTCTCTGTGTTAGGGCTTCACCAACGTCGGATTCTCTCTAGCGGGTTCCACGACTAATTAGAGCCGGAAACTCCCGGATCTGACAGAACGAGGGAAATCTTGCCAAGAGGTTGGCCCTAACATTTACTTGGGTGTTCCTTGGGCCTAATACAACACAATCAAGCATTTGGTTCCACCTTGCTACCCCCTTCCGGCTCACGTAGAGGGGCCAGAACGGCAGTTCCGTCTTTTTCCCCAAGGGGCTATGGTTTCTCCGAAGAGGGGCTTCGGAGCGTCTGAATGCCAGCACATGGTATGCCATACCATGTGTGTTTCCATACCATGTGTGATATGGAGTGTGGAAAGTGTATTGGATGACCAAGATTCCCTCATTCTCTTTGTTAGGGCTTCATCGGCGTCAGGTTCTCTCTGGCGGGTTCCACGACTACTTAGAGCTGAAACTCCCGGATCTGGCGGTACGGGGGAAATATTGCCAAGAGGTGGCCCCTATAATTGACTTTGGTGTTCCTTGTACATAACATAACACAACCAATAAATCGGTTCCACTTTGCTACCCCCTTCTGGCTCATGTACACGCGTGGAGAGGCGAGAACGGTGGTTCCGTCTTTTTCCCCAACGGGGCTAGGGTTTCCCCGGTGAGGGACTCCGAAGCATATCAATGCCACCACAACACATGGTATTCCATACCATATGTGTTAGAGTGTGGCATGGGTCTTGGATTCCAAATATTCCTTCACTCTCTGTGTTAGGGCTTCACCAGCGTCGAATTCTCTCTATCGAGTTCCACGACTACTTAGAGCCCGAAACTCCCGGATCTGACAGAAGGTGGGAAATCTTGCCCAAGAGGTTGGCCCTACCATTATCTTGGGTGTTACATGGGCCTAACCTAAAACAACCTAGCAATTGCTTTTACTTTTCTAACCCCTTATGGCTCACGTAGCTAGGCCAGAACGACAATTCCGTCTTTTTCCCCATCAGGGCTAGGGTTTCTCCGGAGAGGGGATCCGTAGCGTCTGAATGCCACAAAATCACATAGTAGGACATACCATGTGTGTTAGATTGTGTCATGGGTGTTGGATGATTGTAGCACCCTACCCTTTTACAAAGGTAGAATACTTGTGTACCTGCTATTCCCGGGATCTCTGATAGCATACACATGACAAAAGGAAATATTCGTTGCAATAACATCATTCTACATCGCTGATCCAGTGGGTAAGAAATTAAATAACCTTACAATTGGCATAGTCATCATGGACTAGCCAAATAACAATATTTCAAAGTAAACACAGCGAAAACAATACATCAATGAGCCTTCTTCATCTTCATGCGCCACAAGCAGAACATGTTGGCGATAGACTCGAGATCCTAAACAAAATTCTCACTCGTCTTCAAAATCATCTGCACGTTGGAATATGCAGTCCCCACGGGGGAGGAAGTCAGTACAAACAATGTACTAGCAAGTGACACTTGTATGGTGGCAGTTTTGAGGAATAACTATCTACATTATATTTGGCTGGTGGAGTCTGGGCTATTTGCATAAATCCAATTTTGTCCTATATTTGATAGATCATTGAAAAATCTTTGAAAACCAACATGGGTAGACACACCATGTAGTTTGGTAAAGGCATCATGGGTAGACACACCATGAAGTTTGATAAAGTCATCATGGGTAGACACACCATGAAGTTTGAAAATCATCATGGGTAGACACACCATGAGTTTAAAAAGGTAGCACAGAGGGGTAGACACACCATGTGCTCTAGGAAAAGGTTACTACCAAGTTTTAATTCATTCAGAAAAGATGAGGAGATCCTTCAGCACCAACTATGTCTAGTTTTCTCAACTGGCCCATAACAGGGGACACGGCTAAGATCTTAGTTTTTAACTCTGCAGAGGTTGTGCACTTTCACCTTGAGACTCATTTTCCCCGAGAGAAAAATGAGACAAGATCTTTGGGAAGAGGGATTCAACCATACCAGCATGACTCGACGCTCCTAAAATTCTACCACCCCATGTCATACAAAAGGATGAACCCCCACAACTTACTTGGGGTAGAACCATACAAGAGCCCATATTACCTCAAGGCTGCATTGGAAGCTAACTATACATGGAAGACCTACAGATCTCTTTAGTCCTGGGTGGCAATCCACAAGTGTACCCTCAGGTGACAACCACCACATCCATGGCCCTGGAGTGACCCAGGTGACAACCACCATAGACACGGCCCTGAGTAGCCACTCAACATAATCCAAGCAATTACCAATCCACCCAGGTGTTTCATTGGGTTGTTAAATTTTAATTTTCAAAGTATCACAACCCAATAAATAGCAGCAGCAGTTGTGATATTGTTCTAGTAAAGCTAAACTAGTACCTAGCAGGGGTTTCAGGTTGGCTACACACTACTAGGTGTTCTGAGCATAGCATATACTTTGGAAAATAAATAAAATCACCTATGATGCATACTACTGAAAACTCTAATGCAATAAAAAGTGGGACATGAGAATCACTTGCCTTGTGAAAGTTGATATAGAGACACTCTCTTCACAAATGGAACGTTTCTCTCCGTACAATCTAAACAATACAAATATATAACAATAAACAAGCAATTCACCAACAAGCAAACAAATACAACAAAATATACAATACATAAGCATAACAAGTTATTCAACTTGATTGGTGTTAACATGGGCAAGGTTTTGACACATACTTCAATATGCAAAAATAATTATGATGGGATGGTTGTTGTTTGGTCTTTTGTGGACAAGTTCAAGTTTAACACAATAATTCAATTCATGTAAAGGAACTGTAGTGGTTTGAGTTAGGATCAACACATAATTCAATTTACTAAAAAGAATTATGGGAAGAGGGGTTTAGGTCTAGCTTAGGATATGGGTTGATCAAGGAATAAAATTTTACTCAATATACAAAATAAGTGTATGTGATATGGTTTAAGGTTTTAAAAAACAAATCCATAATCAATATGATTCATTTCATGACTTTGGTTAGTAGGGTTGAAGCAATTTACAATATGGCTTGTAAATTTACAATATGTTTTGGGCTATGTTTTCTGGTCCAAAATTTACTTTCCATGTGGTCAACATGAAAGGGGGTTGGTTTTGATCAAAAGATCACACCGCAATTTTCCTAAGAAGGGGTTTCATCAAACAACAGTTGAAGTATGATGATTGACTATTATGGGTGGTTTATATGGAAAATATTAAATGGAATGGGTTCTATGGTCACAAATAGTTTGGGTACTGGTTTCTATGGTCCAAGGTTACTAAATGGAACAATTTTCCAGAAGGAAACTAATTAAAAATATTTATAGAATTAAAACTAGGTGCAAAATACCCAAATGGTTATTTAAATTCTAAACTCCATTTTAATTTGTTCAATTATTATTTTGGGACAGAGGGTATAAAATTACACATCCTAAGGATTCCAAAAATATTTTATTTGCAATTTTTGGATTTATAGAATTTTAATTATGCCAGAATTCATCAAACAAGCATATTTGAATTTGAGACAATTTAAGTTTTCAAATTTGAATTTGTACAGTGCCAAAAGTTTCTACATGTTGTGCTGATTTCAAAAAGTCCAAGTTTGCTAAACTTGGGCTTATGGATCAAAAGTTATGATGGTTGCAAGTTGCAGGGCTTTTCTGTAAAACTGCCAACTAATTTCTATTCGGTATAAAACAGAAAAATGGCCAGCCACGTGGCTTCTCCTGATTGGCTGAGGCTGGCTGACTCGGCGCTGATGCGGCAGCTGACTAGGCGATGACGTGGTTAAGTGAGGCGCGCCGGGACGTTGGATCTAGATCCAACGGGTGCGTACCCCTTCATCTAGTGGATCTAATCTAGGCCATCTGTTTTGGATCGGACAGCAGGAAGAGAGGGGGAAACTCACCGGCGATTTACCCGCCGGAGATGGCTCACGGCGGCGTTGTGCTCTCGGGATCAAACCACGGAGACGGTGAAGGGGGTATCCGGACTCAGGGAGACCAGAGGGAGATGCAGCTCAACACAGCGAGATTTATGGTGTACTCTGTGCACCTCCTCGCTTCCGAGGACGGCGGGAGGAGCTCGACGGAGACGACGCAGCTCCGGTGAGGTTCAGGCATGCTTGGCGTGGTTGTTCTGAGGCACCAAAAATTTCGTAAATAGGCTCACAACATGCGCAAGTAGAAGGGGAGACGAGGGAAGGTAGTATCGGGCTAGGGCGGTGGCTTAGCTCGCCGGAATTGAGCAAAGACGGCGGCGGCAGAGGGGATTCCGGCGAGCAAATTGGAGTGCCAGGGGGCACGAATTCGAGGGGAGAAAGAGGGGAAGAAGAGAGGACTTCCGGGGATAGCTATAGGGAGGCTCCAGAGGCGAGGAGCGGCGTAGAGTGTGGAGATCGTGGCTCGGGCGATCGGCCAGATCGTGAGGTACGGTTGGTGTTGACGACGCTGACGTCATGCTGACGTCTGCGGGGCTCAATGGCCAGTGAGAGAGAGAGGTCATGCGGCTGGGCTGGCCTGCTGCTTTTCCGCCGCGCGTTTGGTAGACAAGGAGATGGGCCCATGGGCTGCTGTGCGGGGAGAGAGAGGGAAGAGAGGGGCGAGTTGGGTTGGGCTGCTCGATTTTTTTTGTTCTCTGTCCTTTTTTCTTTTTCTGATTTCTTAATTAAAGCATATCTTTTAAATTATAGATCCAATTTTCCTCAAATTTGTTTCTGTAGTTTTGTAAAAAGTAAATATTTTAAAATAAAACTATTTGGTGTTGTTTCCAACATATTTAATTTTTTTCTATTTTGAAAATACAATTAATCTACTAATAGTACTTAAAACCATTTTGAAATAGAAAATAGAAATAATTAGAAATGGGGTTTTATAAATTACAGAAAAATTATAGTAGTCAAATACTATTTTTGACACCCATTTCAACTCATTTTCTTAATTTTATATTTTTAGAGAATGAGGGATTTACAAATAGCAGCTTATTGTCATTTTTCCACATAGAGGATAATTAATTGAAAATATGGTCAAATATAAATTAGAAACACAAGACCTTTGAGAATATGATAATAGTCACATAGAAAACAATGGCTTAGTTAAGGTTTTCTATAAAGAAGCAACCATTTTGAAATAAGAAAACTTATTTGAAAAGATTTAGGCTTTATGGAAAACAGAGGCACTTGGATTTTATTCCCAATAACAATAAAATATGTATTGTTTTGTTTTGTTTCTTTCATCTCATTTGGTTTTTGGTGACATGCATAACATGAACACAAAAAGTTTCAAAATTTTGTGTTTTTTGCAGTTTCCAAAAATCAGGGATGTTACCATGATGAATATTCCCTCACTCTTTGTGTTAAGGCTTCACCGGCGTCAGATTCTCTCTAGCGGGTTCCAGGACTACTTAGAGCCCGAAACTCCCGGACCTAACGTAACAGGGGGGAATATTGCCAAGAGGTGGGACCTAACATTGACTTGGGTGTTCGTTGGACCTAAACCTAACACAACCAATCAATAGATTCCACTTTTGCTACCCCTTCCGGCTCACGTAGTGGGGCCAAAACGATAGTTTTGTCTTTTCCCCCAAGGGGCTAGGTGTGACGCCCCGAGATCGGGCACTATGCAGATTTCAGCATTCCCGCCAAAATCCACATAATAACCGATTCCAGGTTGCCATTTATGATAACATTACAATAGTTCACGGATAATCCACAATTACAACAGAAACAGATAGATACAAGATGACTCGAACGAGCCAGGGATACAACTGATACAATACAAAGATCCAAATAACAGCGGAAGAAACAAACGTCCGGCTATGGACAAGATACAAATTGGACTAAGAGTCCTGAAGATAACCGGAGGCGTCCAATCCCTGCCCAGGCCAAGCCGGAGGGATTCCCAAGCTAACGTCGTCAGACTTCAAACCTGTTGACTGCAAGTTGGAATTTGCAGCCACGAAAGAGATCCGTGGGTCAGTACGGTTAAGTACTGGCAAGGGGGATAAAACCCATACTCACAACATACCGGCGTAGCCAGTCATCACAAGATACAAATACCTTAGGATCAACGGAAGGAAGGGGTTATTGCAAATAAGCGACAGCGGGCTGCACTAACCAACTACAGGGAGATTCTACAACTTCCGGCTAACAGAAAGAAGATAAGATCGAGGATAGTAACCAACGGAAAGTAACTCCAAACAAACCCATCCTGGATCTCGCCCCTTATCCAAAGAAGCGATCCGAGGATAACTCACATAGTTGGCTTAATGAATAATGGATCAGGTTGTTGTGTCAATAAGACTATTACTAGACAAGTTATTATCATTAGGTGTAAGTTGTCTGAGTACTTGTTAGCCAGTACTTTCACCAAGTAATCCATAACCGCGGAAAACACGGCTTCTCGAGAAGATTTATCCCTGCAGGGGTGTGCTCCAGTACCCGTACACACTCAAGCCACCAACTAAAACTCAGGTTGGCTTGACACGACCCAAACCATCTCTACAACCCATCCTCAGAGCCACGGAGCTATAAGGTCCCAGCCACGCAGCCGAATACTCAGCGCAGGTGTGCAAAACTCCCGCAGGACACAACACCCCGGCACTACAGGCCTCGCCCTATATGCATCATCATCATCAGTAACCATGGGGGGCCAACCCATTATGCATTGTAGCAAATGGAACACCCGAACTAAGTGTGGCTCTTCGGACAAGCTGCAGATCAGATCTAAGTCGAGGGGGGTCCCATACTACCACCCGGATGCGGTGAGCACGCTCATCATGGATCAGTAGACAAGACCCTTTTCCTATTAGGGTCGACACTAGCAGGCCTCAAAACCACTTAGGGCCTCCTGCCGGTGCCTTATGAGCATATTATTAATAACAGGTTGATTGATTAACACCGAGCCCCCAGAACATAATGAAATAGTAACAGAAAGTAACGGGTAACAGACTCGAGCAAAGCAACCTAAGCATGCTAGTAAGACACGGGCACAAGCAATGGTTATAGGTGTGGATGGTGAGGCAATAACAAGGTTAAGGGATTCATGTGATGGGTTTGTAACAGAAACAACTACTACTAAGGCTAGCAGAAAAGAACAACAGAAAGAATCGGTAACAAGTGATGAAAGGCAGCCATATGGCAGCAAGTGAGTATACTTGCCTGAGATCCCGCAAGGTAGCAGAACTTGTCGTTGCTCACATCATCTCAACGTCCTATCCGGGAAGAAGCAACGAACCTCGAACAAACACCGGAATGCAACAATTACTACTACGGCAAAAGATCCAGCATGATCCTATTTATATGCATGACATGGCAAGATGCAACAGGGAAAACAACTTAAGCAATTTAATCGGAACCGGAGTCCGAAGAAATAGGAATTGGTTCAAGTTGTTTATCTAACCATCAAGTTAAATGTTGTTTAGCATGGAAAACAATAAAGTAGATGAGTTAGGCAATTTAAATGGAATGGGGCAACAGTTGGAAATTATTAGCCCACACACTCCATATGTTGTCATATAGTTGAACATGCATAACAAAACCTAAAATGCACAAGATATGATGCAAACAGGGATATGGATGGCATGAACATGTTAAAGATATGAAACTGATTGGAAAACATATTTTATTTGTTTGATTTGGGATTAAAATGAATTAGTTATGGATTTTGGCAATTTCAGTTGCATTAAATAAGAGGTGAAACAATTATTCGATTTAAAGGTTGCAAACCAGAAAACAAAGTTGATATTCAAGTGTGGCATGTGATTTTGGATGAAAAACATGTTTGGAGTATTTAATTTGGAGCAACCATTTGAAAGGTATTAATTATGCCATTTAATTAACCAATTTGAGGATTATTAGATAACATTAATTTCAGTTGCCCAGATTGCAAAACAAAGTTGATAAACAGAAAGTACATTGAATTTGAACTGAAAAACATATTTGATTTGTGTGATTTGAATTAATTATGAATTAATTATGGAATTAACCAATTTTGAGATGAATTGTTTAAATTTGAAATTTGAAACAATTTGAATTGTGCAAAACAGATAACAAATGTTATATTTGAAAAGTTCATGGAATTTTGATTGGAATACATATAAAATTTGTGCAAATTGGAGTTACCAATTAAAAGTTATGATTTTTAGAAAATTCACTCGTTTTCTGGAATTTTTGGAAAAACAGAAAAGGGCCTGGAACTTTCTGCACCCGGGGAGAACAGACCCATGCTGGATGACAGATGGGCCCAGCGCCCGCGTGGCGCCACTGTGGCGCGGGTGGAGGCTGACTGGGCTTCCAGCGAGCATGACAAGTGGGCCCTGCGCGGGTGTGGGCAAGGGAAAAAAATTTGGGGAGGCAAATGCCTCCCCTGGGATTTGATCCCAGGACCTCCCCCTTGGGCGCACGGGACTTGGCCAGTTGGGCTGTGAGCGCTTCGTGTTAGATACACGTTGCGAATGGAAATAAGGTCGTTTTCCGTCAGTTAAACTTTTTTAACTGAACTTTTCTCCGTACAGGAACCAGATGCGATGGCGTACAGGGAGGGGATCGCCGGCGCTCTGCTGCTCGCGGTGAGCTGCCGCGGTGGCGCGCGGCGGCGCGGATGCGGCCGGTGCACGGCCGGGCGGTGGAGAGGGAAGGAGGCGAGGGGTGAGGCGGGCGAGCTCACCTCGATGAGGGGCGGAGGGAGGCGGACGTCTGCAGGTCGGTTCTGACGGCGGCGAACTCGCGGACGGCGCCGGAGTTCCGGTGGTCGTCGAGGGAGATGGAGGGCGCGGCGAGGTAGAGGGCGGCGAGCCGGTTCCGTTCCCGGCCCTAGCGCGGCCGGGCGGGCACCGTGGCGGCGGCGCCTCGCCGGAGAAGGAGGCGTCGGTGATGATGGTTTGGTGGAGCTCGGTACAGAGAAAGGAGGAACAGGGGGAGAGAAGAGAAAGAGCGGCGCGAGGGAGGAAGAGGAGGAGGGAAAATTAGGGTTAGGAGGAGGAGGCTCGAGGTCTTAAGGGGGGAGGGGAGCTCGGGATCACCGTTGCCTCCTCTGATCTGCAAACGTGGATGCCATGGATGGTGTTCGTACAGTGTACGGAGGAAGAAGACAACGTGGTGGGGGGTTACGGGCCAGGGACAGTTGGGCTAGGAGGTTGGTGGGCTTAGGGGAAGAAAAAGGAGAGGATGGGTGGGCTGGTTCTTCTCCTTGGCTATTTTTATTTTTTCCCTTTTCCATTTTTTTTTGCAAGAGATCAAAGAGAGAGAAAGGATAGAATTTTGGGGGTTTTCCTTTTAGGAATTATTGGTGATAATTTCCCAAAACAACAACAACAAGGTGGTATAAAATATTTTCAACAATTTGAAACTATTAATTGGATATTAATTTGTTATGTGATTTTGTTGTAAATGGGGTTTGGTTTTGGAAGTTTGGAAAATAAACAAATGGTATTTAATGAGTTCAATCAAACATTATTGAATTTAATTGGTTTGCAAAATTTTAATATTTAAACCCATATTGAAGTATGATAATTAGGAGTGATTTGAATTTTTGAATTAGTCATTAGGGTTTTAAACAATTTAAATTGTTTGTGAAGTTTTGAGTGGTTTGGAAAACATGATGCAATGCTTATGATGCATGGGATGCAAAACAGAAGAAAACAAACAACTTTCTATCTAGGGTAACACCCCAGGTGTTACACTAGGGTTTCTCCGGAGAGGGGCTACGGAGCGTCTGAATGCCGCCACAACCCATGGTATGTCATAAAATGTGTCTTATAGTGTGGCATGGGTCTTGTATGCCCGATATTCCCTCACTCTCTGTGTTAGGGCATCAGCGGTGTCATATTCTCTCTGGCGGGTTCCAACACTACGAGCCTAATACTCCCAGATCTGATGGAACGACGGGAATCTTTCCAAGAGGTGTGCCCTACCATTGTCTTGGGTGTTCCTTGGGCCTGAACTTACAATAGTAAGCAATTGGTTCCACTTTGCTACCCCCTTACGGCTCACGTAGAGGGGCCAGAACGAAAGTTCCGACTTTTTCCCCACTGGGGCTAGGGTTTGTCCATAGAGGGGCTACGGAGCGTCTGAATGCCACCAAATCCGATCCCATGGTATGCCCGAAACTCCTAAATCGGAAAGAACGTGGGGAATCTTTCCAATAGGTGGGATCTACCATTGTCTTGGGTGTTCCTCTGGCCTAACCTAACACAACCAAGCAACTGGTTCCACTTTTCTACCCCCTTCCGGCTCATGTACGTAGAGAGGAGAGAACGACAGTTCCGCCTTTTTACCCCAGCGTGTGGCTAGGGTTTCTCCGGAGAGGAGCTCCAGAGCGTCTGAATGACACCATAAAAAATGGTATGACTTAACATGTGTGTTAGAGTGTGGCATGGGTCTTGTATGACGAATATTCCATCACTATTTGTGTTAGGGCTTCACCAGCATTAGATTCTCTCTCGTGGGTTCCAGGACTACTTAGAGCCCGAAACTCCCGGATCTATCTGAACGAGGGGAATCCTGCCAAGAGGTGGGACCTACCATTGAATTGGGTGTTCCTTGGGACTTAACTAACACAACCAAGAAATTGGTTCCACTTTTCTACCCCCTTCCGGCTCATGTAGAGGGGCCAGAACAACATTTCCGCCTTTTTCCCCAACGGGGCTAGGGTTTCTCCGCACAGGGGCTCCAGAGAGTCTGAATGCTACCACAACACATGGTATGCGCCATACCATTCGTGTTAGCTAGAGTGTGGCATGGTTCTTGGATGCCCAAGATCCCCTCACTCTCCGTATTAGGGCTCACCGTCGTCAGATTCTCTCTCTAGCGGGTTCCATGACTACATTAGATCCCAAAACTCCCGGATCTGACAGAACGAGAGGGGGGGTGGGTGGGTTGAATCTTTCCAATAGGGTGGGCCCTAACATTGCTTTGGGTGTTCCTTGGGCCTAACCTAAGACAACCAAGCAATAGGTTCCACTTTGGTACCCTTCCGCCTCACGTAGAGGCGCCAGAACTACAGTTCCGTCTTCCCCTAACCGAGCTAGGGTTTCTCCAGAGAGGGGCTCCGGAGCGTCTGAATGCCACCAAATTACATGGTAGGACATAACATGTGTGTTAGAGTTGGCATGGGTCTTGGATGCCAAAGATTCCCTCACTTTCTGTGTTAGGGCTTCACCGGCGTAAGATTTCTCTAGCGGGTTCCAGGACTACTTAGAGCCTGAAACTCCCGGATCTGTCGGAACGGGCGGGGGGGCGGGGGATATCGCCAAGAGGTGGGCTCTGCCATTGTCTTGGGTGTTCCTTGGGCCTAACCTAACACAACCAAGCAATTGGTTCCACTTTGCTACCCCCTTCCGGATCACGTAGAGGGGCCAAGGGCAGTTCGCCTTTTCCCCCAACGGGGCTAGGGTTTGTCCGGAGAGGGGCTCCAGAGCGTCTGAATGCCACCAAATCCCATGGTATTCCATACCACATGTGTTAGAGTGTGGCATGTGTATTGAATTCCCAAGATTCCCTAACTCTCTTTGTTATGGCTTCACCAACGTCAGATTCTCTTTGGCGGGCTCTAGGACTACTTAGAGCCCGAAAGTCTCGGATTTGTCGGAACAGGGGGAACCTCACATAATATTTGTATAGATATGATAGGGTTACATCTTGTTAGTCTTAGGCGGGATTCTGACATTCCCCAATTTTAATTACATAGTCATTTAATTACATAGTCATTCGATAACCAATTGCATAGATTGTCAATTTGTTTGTCACCCATCATGCATCCGACGACCAGCAATGTTTCTGTCCATGCCCACACGAACTCGCGCGCGCAGAATTTTCGTGCCGCACCCACCCCAAATTATGGATCAAATTTTGGCGCCTCCCCCATTGTGCGCGTGACGCCTCTTGCAAAATTTCGCACCTTCCTCTAACCACCCGCGGCCTTTCAACGAAATCCCTCCCGCGACCTTTTTTCCATTGACGAAGTTTCCCTCTTTCCTCTCTTCCAACCTTGCCGCGTAGCTCTCCCACCTTGCGTCCTTGCCGTGTAGATTTTCGTTCCGCTCCCACGTGTCACCGCGTAGCTTTCCGTCCCGCTCTCCCACCTCGCCGCGTAGCTCCGTCCCGGTTTAACATTCCCCCGTGCGGGTCTTCCACCTTGCCGTGTAACTGGCCGGTCGCCGCCCAGCTTTTCCATCTCGCCGTCCAGTTCTGCCACCTCGTCGTTCAGGTCTCCGTCCAGATCTTACACCTCGCCGCCATATCAGCCACCTCGCCGCCAGATCTGCCACCTCGCCGCCTCGCCGCCAGCTTTGCCACCTCGCCGCCAGATCTCCACCTCACCGCCAGATCTCCCACCTTGCCTTCCAGGTCGCCGTCAAGCTCTTCCACCTCGCTGTCTAGCTCACAGTTCGTCCACCTCGTCACCACCCTCACCTTACATCTAGGTCTGCCACCGCCTAACTAACCTCGCATCAACTTCCTGTCGAGGTCTGCCACCTCGTCACTAACCTGAAGGCAACTATCTCGTCAAGGCCTGCCACCTTGACTCCTGGAGAGATGGTTTCAGCCATGGCAAGCAGTAAGAAAAAGCACCTATATCCTTAGGCGATCTCGAGATAATTATTTCAGCCTGTTTGATGCTTATTCCCCGCACACTTTTGTTTATGTTTTAGTTCCTGATATCGTAAAAATTGTCTGTTATGTGTTTCTTTATGTTTGACGAGTTCCTATGGTCAAAATTTGCTTATTTTGTACATAGATGCACTCATTTTACTATGTATGTTGTTAAAATTGAAATGGTAAGTAGCGTGCCTTATAAAAGTGAACGGAGGGAGTAGTACAGAACAATCAACACCAGCACTATATGTCAGAACATCACTCCATGAAAGATACCCAAATCTTACCCTATAGCTTTAATGGGTTCTTATAGTATCTAGTGTGATGTTTATAGATTACGTTGAGCTCTTGATTTATGTTAGAACCACATGTAAAATCCATTGACGAAACACAGATCAATAATGTCCTGAGAAACCATCCACGGCTTGGTAGTGTACTAGCACATGCTCTTGCAAGCCCGACCGTACTCTCCCCTAAAAAGAGCAAGAAGGAAAGCTATGGATCCAAGTATGATCTTTTACTGAAGAAGCTGAACCCTTACCTTCTAGCACAACACCCTTTCATGATAGCTCAACAGTGAAGGTGCTACTTACTTATCTCATGTGGGACTGGTGGCCTAATTACTGCATTTACATATATGTTGTGCTACCATCCCCATTGATCTATACATGTGAACTGTTGATGACTCCCAGGTGCAGGAGATCAATTGTAGTACCTTTCAATAAGTATTTGAGTGTCGAACCCACGAGGAGATGAAGGTAAGCTATCTATTCTCTAAAGCCCTATAACCCTCTTATATGGTTGTTTATGCAAAGCAATAAGTTTGACTAAAAGGAACTAACTAATTAAAAGCAAGTGACGTGGAGTGTGGTTTGTCTAGTAACTAGTGAAGCAAGTTTAAAATGCAAGTAATCCTAAAGCAAGTTTCTAAAGCAAGTTTCTAAGCAAGCAAGTAGCAAGCAGCAGATATCTCAAGTATCTCAAGGGAGCAAGTGTTCTAGCAATATGTGTTTCGTTCTTGTGGTTGTCACAATTAGTAAAGCACATGTTTTAGTCTTAGTTGTTTCTTCTAGGAAGGAGCCATGAATAGGTATAGTCAAGTAAATGATCTACAACCCCTTATGATGGATCATGTGGCCAAGTAAATGACTGCACAAGATTGATTAAGACATAAAGTCCCACCATAGCCTTACGTTCTAAGGTCCCCTATATATATCCCCCAATAACTTAACTTTGTGGCTCGGTCTCAGGTTACTGTCACTCCCAAGTCACCACCACTCCATTATGCTACCGGTGATCACCTTACATGCATTCCCCAACATATGCGTGCACTCATATATTGTACATAAAGACAATCATAGAAGATAACAAACTTGTATGCAAGCAATCAACGAACTATTTCACCATTGCCAAGAACAATTCACTACTCAAACATAGACGGGGAGACACAATACATCAAGGGAATATAGTATTGCATCATACATCGTGTTTGCCAAGAGATTACAGTGGAGAGATGGAGCTGATCTTGCTGTAGATGTTGATGATGAACACGCCGGAGGGGGGTGGAGCCCTCCGGAGGTGATCCCGGCGGTGTTTCCCCCCTCCGATCTTCTCCGGCGGCAGCCTTATGTCTCTATGTTTCGTGGTTTCGTCTCTCTGTGCCGCCCCCTTCTCGAAAAGGCCAGGGCACCCTTTATATAGTCGTTTTTAGGTCACGAGACACTCGGGAGAAGAAAGATCGATGGCATCGGAGCCACGGGGGCAAAAAGGGGGCCCCACACGCGGCCAAGGAATCTGGCCGCTGTAACATCCCAAGTATGAAAAAAAAACCTAGAATGTTTGTTTCTTGCTTTATTATTGTTTTGCATCATGGCATCTTAATCATTGCATTGTTTGCATCTGTTTCTCCTTGTTTTCTATTTGCATCTGTTTCTCCTTGTTCTCTATGTTACAATTTTCAACTAGAAATATTCAAATAAAAACAACCATTTGTTTCCATTAAAATAGAAAGCTCAACTATTAACTTGTTATTTTAATAACTCACTTAACTCAAATTTCATTCAAATTCAATTAAAAATTCCACACAACAACCATTTGAAATTTATAAAAATTACAAAACACTTCCAATCAATTTGTTACAAACAAACATGAAGTTCAAACTAGTTAAGCTAATACTTTCAATATTTCAACAAATTTTCATTCAAATTCAAATGAACTACCAACAGCAACCAATTTGAATTATTTGGAAAACTAAATTTGGCAAATTGGTGCTGTTACAAAATCTATCCTATACAAATTTTTGCTAATTTTTCTAACCCTAAAACTCATTCATTTTCCTTCCTATTTCTTTTTAGCAAAAAAAAAACAGAAGGAAAAAAAAAACGTTTCAGAGAGGGGTGGGCAGGCCAGCCCAGTTGGGCCAGCCCACCTTCCCCCGGCCTGGTACCCCTTCGATCCTTCTTCTACCTGTACGGCAGAAGATCTGCCGTGCCCACGTCGACAGTAGCGGAGCAGCAACGGCCGTGAGCAGCTCCACCTTCCCCTATAAACCTAGCCGCGAGCCCTAGCTCTTCCCTAACCCTAGACCTCCACCTACCTCCCACATCGCCACCGTTTTCCTCCATCCACCACCTCCATCTTCCCCTCTGCATCTCACCGCAACCGAGCCACCACCCTCTGAACTCCGATGATCACCGGCGGTATGGGCCTCCACCGAGCAGGGTAGGCACGGGAATCAAACCCCCGTACCTCCCTCTCCCTCTTCGACACCTCCACGACGTCCAGGAGCAACCACGTCGACGCCGCCGTCCGTGCTCCCGCCGCCGTCGTCTGTCCACCTCCACCCCGAGCCGCTGCTACGCCTCCATCGAGGGTGAGCCTCACCATCCCCCTCTCTCTTCGTCCTCTCTGAGCCCCGCGAGCACGCCAACTCCTTGCACACGCACACGAGCACGAGCAGAGCGCAGAACGCCGTCGGCGACCACCGTCTCATCGCCGGTTTCAGTTAACTAAATTTCATCTTCAGTTAACTGACGCTATCGGAAGCATATCCCCCCCGCGCGCTGCTTACCTGACAAGATCGATTCAGTAACGCAGTGGCTGTGCACTGCGCGCGCGCCCGAGGTCGAGGGGTCGAGCCCTCGCCTCCGCGGATTAATCCGCCACTTTTTTCCTTTGCCACGCGGGCATCCGTGGCCCACCTGCCATTGGCTTGGGTTGCCACGCGTGCTGCCACGCAGGCCATGGTGGCCCAGGGGCCCCTCTGTCAGTGGCTTGGGCTAGCCACTGCGGGGTAGAAAATGATTTCTGCCCAGTTTTCTTTTAAGTCTAAGTCCAAATCTTTTACAGATTAGTCCCTAGAATTAAAATGCAAATAACTTTTAAATTACAAATCCAAATAATACAAATAAAATATGTGTACTTGTCGTGGTGGTGTCACGGCAGATGCCATGGGATGGCTAAAGATGTGGGAACGATGGACGCTGGAGGTATTCGGGGAGGGATCACGCGACGAGTAGCCGCGTGAGGTAAGAACAGCACACTGCAAA
Source organism: Alopecurus myosuroides (assembly GCA_028641055.1). NCBI lineage: Eukaryota > Viridiplantae > Streptophyta > Magnoliopsida > Poales > Poaceae > Alopecurus > Alopecurus myosuroides. The sequence goes on from CM054058.1 coordinate 462,339,299, forward strand.
CAACACGATGTACCCAGGTTCAGGGCCCTCGTGAGGAGGTAAAACCCCTACTCCTGCCTTTCTTTGTGTATTATGATGTCTCTCCGAGTAGCCACAGTACAAAGGATCTTGCTACCGAGTAGCCACTCTTCCCTCTACGTGATGAACTAGGTCAAGAACTTAGGGTTTCTAGGGTTCGATTCCAACGTGCCTCGCGCAGGAGGCGGCGGGGCACCTTATATACATGGTGCCCAGCCGGATACGTCCAAACATGGACAAGTGTCGACATAGTGTGCACATCGTCCTTCTTCCGAGTTCCCGCTGACAGCTTTGGTTCCTAATCTTGGCTGCTTCTGTAAAGTCGTTGGGCAAAACCAAGGGGACAGACTGGTATCACTGTGCCAAACACAGAGTAGGGCCCCCCTATCCTGCGACCGCCTGCTTCCACACTGTCACTGTCAGTCAGCCGGCCCCAGGTGAACAGTGGTTCAAATAGTGCCAAGTACGGACCCAGGATACGCGGGATCCTGTGTCAGAACGGCTCCTTTGACTTTCTGGCCCGAGTAGGTTCCCGCCAATTCTACTCGGACCAACTCTTCTACTCGAGCGGACAGAACTTGGTTGATTCCTTCTTCTAGCCTTCTTTCCGTAAGACCGAGTAGCACTCGACCGGGTAGCAAGGTACCGGGTAGAAGGCTACTCGACCAAACCTCTATTCTGACCCTTGTCTTTACCACTTGCCTTTACCCTACTCGGGGGTAACCCCCCGACATTAGTCCCCGAAGCTGGTAGAGTCTTGCGAACTCGTTCACTAGGCTCTGCCAGCTTAAAACCAATCTTTGCCATACAGCCCTTGAACCTCAAGGTGCCGAGTACAGCCTCCGAGTAGCTCTCTGAAAAGTACCTTGAGTTTCTTCTCTTCCGAGTAGCAGTTGCTTTCTACTCTGCAGCCGAGTAAAAAGACTTAGAGAATTTTCTCACTTTGAGCCTTTGCAGCACAGAGCACAATCCAGCCCTTCGCGCAGCAACTGCACACGTGTCAAGCATCCATGGCCCCGTCGTCTCGTTGCCCAGGACACGACGTGCCACGCGCCCAGTTTTCACGCTGTGGGCCCACTGGCCGTCATGTCCCATCAAGCGTAATAATAGGCCACGATCCGGTGGTGGGATCAATTGCGGCCGTTACGCGCGCAACCCGCGCTTGTGTGCGTTTCCAGCCGGCCACAAACCCCACCACACGCCACGATCGATCCCACTTCCACGATGGTAACGGTAAACCCGCGGAGAGGGTATAAATACCCCCGCCGGTAACTTCCTTTTCCCCTCCCTTCGCACTATTCCTCTTTCGTCCTCTGCTTTTCTCCGCCACCGAGCTCTCCGCCGCCGCGCAAGCTTTTGCGCCGCCGCGGACTCAATCCACCCAACCAACTCCTTTCGATTCCTTCCACTCCTCCTTCTCGCAAGCATGTCTCGCGCCGGCTGGGCCGGCTCGGTCGTCAGCACTCAAGATTGCGCCTGGCTCGTGAACACCCGGAGGGTTCCTCCCGGTGTGGAGTGCCGGGCGCCTGACGGCGAACTCGTGCCAACCCCGCGGGAGGGTGAGCACGTTGTGTTCATGTCGCACTTTGAGCGCGGCTTCGGATTGCCGGCCTCCGACTTCCTCCGTAAGTTTCTCGACCACTTCGGCCTTCAGATGCATCATCTGCCACCCAACGCCGTCGTCTTCCTCGCCTACCACGCCGTGGTGTGCGAGGCCTTCCTCGGCATCCACCCGACGACGGATACCTGGCTGAGGTACTTCCACCTCCGCCAGCAGACCACCGGGAAGAAGGACACCGCGGGCGTCGGCCGCGCAACCGACACCGGCTGCGCCATGATGGTGCAGCGGTCGGGGACCAATCACTCCCGTGTCAAGGGGCTGGACTCCGTCCGAATGTGGCAGAAGACGTTCCTCTACGTCAAGAACATCCCCGCCGCGAAAGGAGCCAAGGTAAATGACCGAATTAACTTGCCCGCTTGGAGCACTCATGCTCCGACCGGGATGAATTGGAAGGAGAAGCCCGCCAACGACGACAACGCCATCGAGATAGAGAAAAGGCTTGGTTGGCTGAAAGAGCAAGGCCTCAAGAATGATGATCCGGTGGCTTGCTGGATCAAGAACCGAGTGCTGCCTCTGCAGGAGCGCTGCCATCTCATGTGCTACATGGGAGGCCCCCGCGACTGCACCAGGACAACCACCATCGAGCTCGACAACATTGATGTTCCCGGGCACGCAAGGACCATCTTGATGATGAGCCTTGGTGACAATTGGCAGTATGGGTTCGTCCCATACAGCCGCACGAAGCCGATTGAGCGGGTACGTCCTCCTTACTCTGTTTTCTGCATATGCTTTGCGAGTAGATAATTCCTCTTCTTGCCGCGAGTAGCAATTGCCTTCTGCACCGAGTAGGATACTTAGCCGAATCGCCTAGGCTTAATATGCTTTGTGCCTGCACGCCTTGTCGGGTAGCCCACTCGGGAACAACTCTTAGGCTTAATATGCTTTATACCTGCACGCCCTTCCGAGTAGGATATTCAGCAATCATGCTTAGGCTTAGTATGCTTTGTGTTTGCACGCCTATCCGGGTAGAATACTTAGTAGGTTGCCTAGGCTTAGTGTGCTTTGTGTTCGCACGCCTGTCCGAATAGAATTCTTTCCTGCTACTCGGCTAACCCGTGACTCTTCTCTGTTCTTCAGGTCCTCAATCGCCAGCTCGTTGAGAGCTGCGAGCGTTTTGACGGCAACTGGTTTGCCGATCGCGAGGAGGACGATGTGCCCTCCTTCGATGCCGCGGATCAGATCAACCTCCCACACTCCCCCACAATGGAGAAGCGCGACGCCGAATCATCTCTTCGCAGCTGGTCTGATGACGAGTTCGAAGGTAATAGCGTATTCACTTTGTTTGTTTCCGAGAAGCACCAATCCCTTGTTTGCTGTTTCTGATTCGCTCTTCTTCTCTTTTGAATCCACAGATGATGTTGCTGAGGAGAATGATGGTGAGGATGGAGATGAGAACGAGGGCGATACGGCCCTTGTCGTCAAGCCTCTGTCCGTTGCCGCTCCTGACACACGCAAGCGGACTGGCAGTGGCGCCCAAGAGCCTCCCGCCAAGAGGAAGAAACCAGCCGAGAAGAAGAAGCAGACCAAGACGGTCGTGAAGAAGCCGAGGCGAAAGCTCCCCTCCACCACCGCGTAAGTTTTCTTCTCGGTCGTCTCCCCTCTCGCGCTGTGCTGTTTTCCCCAATCTTCTTCTAATTTCTGAATTTTTCTTTCTCGGCAGACCTCCCATGGACGCGAATGCTGTTCTCGCGCCCGACCAGGCTAAGAAGCCAGCAGTGCCGCTTATCAACCTCGATGATGACGAGGATGACGCCGCCAATGCTCAAGGAGCAGGATCAGAGCAGCAGTCCCGTGCGGAGTCAGCAGCACAGGGCACCGCTGCTTATCAGGAAAGAGCGCCTTCTCCTCCGGCCAGCAATGCCGAGGAGAATCAAGACCAGGAGATGCAGGACACCGCCGCCCTTGAGCGGCCAGAAGCTGAGCAAGAGCAGCCCACCACAGGGGCTGCTGAGCTAGAAAATCCCGCTGCCGAGCAGCGGGTAGAAGATGCCACCGCCACAGATGCCACCATGACGGATGCCTACCCACTGAGCGACGCGCACTCAGGCGCCGCGCAGAGTAGCGCCCAAACAGATGCTGCACAAGGTGACGGATCCGTGGCTCCACTCACTGTGCAAGGCACTACCCCGCCAGTTTCCTCCTCGGTGCCGCAGACTAAGGACACAGCCAGCCCTCCTGCCGGGCGAGTAACCAGGCAACATGCCCTAGACGCTCTGAAGGAAGCGGTCGAGAAGAAGCAAGCCGAGAAAGAAGCTGCCGAGAAGACAGCAGCTGAGAAGGCCAAGGCTGAGAAGGAAGCAGCCGAGAAAGAAACTGCCGAGAAGGCAGAGAAGGCGAAGGCTAAGGTTGATGGAAAGAAAGCCGAGGAGCCCGAGAAGCAGAGGGCCGAGAAAGAGAAGGCGAGGAAGCGGGCCAGAGAGCAGATGCCGCCGCCAGCCTCGGGTGGACCACTGGTGATTCGCGAGTCTGGCCCGATTGCCGCTGCGATCTCTGCTGACGCTCGAGCCGCTGGCCAGCCTTGCTTCCCGGAGTACATGGTGCAGGTTAGCCAACAACACTTAATCGGCTTCCCTCCCAAGGATAAAGGACTAGCCCTTCAGAAAGGAAGGAAGGTCGTAGCCGTGAACTCCCCTCCCCCAGATCCAAGCCAGAACCAGCCCATCAATATTGCTTCTCGGGGAGTCCAAGATCAAACGATAACCTCAAAGGGCCTTGAGCAGGTACTGGACACCATTGGCTTCATCGACGCCAAGTGGGACAGCAGGGTTCTCGGCACGGACCACTGGCACGGTCTCAGTCTTGGCCCAATCGACCACATGCGCGTCGACTGGAACAAAGTTGATCTGGGACACAAGCCCATGCATGTTTCCACCGAGACCGCGACCCTGGCTGCCAAGATGTTCCTGCACCGCAAGAACGCCGAGGACATTGAGCAAGCCTATGCAGTAAGTCTTACTTGTCCTTTTCGAGTTGAATTTTTCTTCTCTTCTATTCGCCTTCATTTTCCTTTACCATCACCCAGTCCCCGAGATTCTGGCCGAGTAGGCGGATACTCTCCGAGTAGCCTCCTACTCGGGTTGAATCTTTACTTCTTTGTCTAACTTGTTTTCTTCTCGCTTCTCAGGATAGCGTTCTGAAGCGGACCAATTTGTATCGCGTGCTTCTTTGGAACCATGCTATCGCCAGGAGGCGGATTGTTGCATTGGAAAAGGAGAAAGCAGCTGCGGAGGCAGCGAGCAAGAATGCCAGTGACAGCACTCAGCAGCTGGCTGAAGTAAAAGGTACGCTTTTAGCTGCGCGGTTCATGCGTTTTCTGTTTACGCCCGCTCCTGCTTTCTTTTGCGCTAACCATTCCTTCTGTGCAGAGAACCTGAAGGCCCTATCTGAGGAGCACGAGAAATGCCGTGCGTTTGTGGAGAACGCCGAGGCCACCATTAAAAGACTAGAGGGTGAGTTGTCGTTTACTCGGTTTGACTCTTGTTTCCTTTGCTTTTCTGCTTCTCTGCTAACCTTGTCTGGCTCTCCGTAGAAGATCACAAATTGTTTGTTGAAGCACACCAAGACTGCATCAATCCTGAAGAGGTGCAGAACCAGCTGTCCACCCAGGCCGTTGCACTGGTGAAGGAGCACACCACTGAAACGGAGAAGTTGCAACTCCAGCTGCAGAAAGCACTCCAGGATGCCATTGATATCGCTGCCGAGAGGGACAGAGTGATCGCCGAGAAGGCCAAATCCGAGACAACATTCCGAGCCAAGGAGAAGGCCCTTGAGCAGGAATGCGAGACGCTGAAGAAGACCAATGTCGGGCTCTTTGCTCAGATGAACACTCTGCGCCATATCCAAGAGAGGCACATTTCCAACGAAGAATCCTGGAGGACCCAGCTGCAGCAACTGCGCCACGAACTGAACCGTAAGTCTTTTTCTTCCTGCATCTTTTCTTCTCAGTCTTATTTCTTCTCGGTTCATCTCTTCTTGGTTCTTCTCTTCTCGGTTCTGAATCTTTCCCTTGCTATTGCAGAAATCTTTCCTCACCTCGCTTCCGCTTGCGCGCCTGCTGTGGCCAAGGCCCAAGCAGCTCGCCTTGAGAAGGGTGAGGCAGCTGACACTAGAGCTGAAATCGAAGACAGCCTGCTGGTGATGCGAGGTCAGTTTGAACGCCTAGCCGGCGTGGGAACTGACCTGGTTCGCGTTGGCTTCGAGCTGCACAAGCTGTTCTGGCCAGAGGACTCCCCACCGACAACCATCTCTGGCCTTGCTTTCAAGCTGCAGAATGTGAAGGCCGAGCTGAAGAAGTGGCGCGCTTCGGGAGCTCGGGCAGGCGCGGACTTGATGCTTCTCTGCATCGCTTCCTGGTACGAGAATCTCAACATGCAACTCATCCGCGGGAAGCGCAACAATTACAAGTGGGAGGAAGACCCCAACTGCGTGGCCACGCGCAAGCTAATTGCGTACGAGGTCGCGGAGTGCGCTGAAACAGATGTCTTCATCGACGGCCTCCCCGAGCCCGACACCGAGGTGGAGGAGGACGAGGAAGAAGATGAAGAGACCGACTCCGAGCTGGGTTTCTTTGATTCCCCCAGGAGCAAGGCCGGGAAGGGGAAAGCCACGGCCATCGCGAGTAGCGATGAGGATGAGTACGAGCACATCGACACCGCCGCTCTCGGCTTCACCACCTCCTCGGGAGCTGCTCTCGACGACACGGTACTTGCCCCTGGCCAAGCTTCTGGTTCTTCTTCGGCTCCAGGGCCCATCTCGGTGGCCACGGCCACTTCTGACCAGGTAGCCACCGAGCACGACGTCGAGATGGAGGAGTCCGCCACCGTCCAACCGGAGGCGGACGCCACCAACGCCAGTACTGAAGAAGTAGCCGCCAAGACCGCCACAGAAGATGCAGCAGCCAAGGCCAGCACCGACAACACTGCCTCCTCCACATGATTCTTCCTGCAAACTTTTTTACTCGAACATTTATCAGATCCCCGGGATGCCGGGAGCAAATGTATCAGACTATATTTGTTTTGCTTGCTACTCAACTTTTATCCCCACTTTGTTTGATATGAATTTAGTCAATTTGAGCAACTCTGGCTCGATGCCGAGTTGCGTTTCTATGCAAGTCCCCGAGTTGCATTTCTTATTCACTCTTTCTTCTCGTCTCAGCTCTACCCGCAGTTTACTGCTTCGTTGGTATTCGAGTCACAAGAGTTCGAAGACAGAGTTGCAAATACTTAGCCACTTGGAAAACGATCATAGTAACGCAGCCCACCAGTTAGCCGAAAAGAAATGACACGTAACAACAGTAAACTACACCCTACTCGGTTCCTGCACTCCTTTTTCCTTAGCCATTTTTGTTGTGCTCATTGACCTTGTGCTTGTTCTCTTGCTTGCCATGAAGCCGGGTTTCGGACAGCAGCGAAGTCGAAGAGTTGGCATGTAGATTTAAACACATTACTCAATATGCTTATGAACTTTGAAGCAGAGCAACCGAGTAGGCAAAAAGTAAAGTCGAGTAGAAACACTTAGAGCAATTCGGACGAGGGCAGTCCCCGAGTTCAATTTCAGATTGCAAAGTAGAAAAGAGAATACATACACATTTTGCTCACGAATGAAAGCGACGGAGTAGAGCTACATTCCAGGGACGCTTGGATTCCTCTCCAGCTTTGTCTACCCTGTTCTTCTGAGATGGTTGTACGTCGACTAGATAGTATGGATCATTGTGCAAAGCTTTGCTTATGATGAAAGGTCCCTCCCAAGGAGGAGAGAGCTTGTGCATCCCGGTTGTGCGCTGCACGAGCCTAAGGACCATGTCTCCTTCTCGGAAAACCCTTGGGTTCACCTTTCGGCTATGATAGCGCCGCAGGTTTTGCTGGTAGATAGCCGAACGTGACAGAGTCAGCTCTCTTGCTTCTTCAAGCAGGTCAACGTCGTCTTCTCGAGCTTCTCTCGCCTCCACCTCAGTGTAGAGGCTTACTTGTAACATCCAAGTATGAAAACAATCCTTAGAATGTTTGATTCCTTGTTTATTTTCAAGCAATGCATCATGGCATCATGTTTATTTATTGTTTGCATTTGTTTCTATCTGTTTTATCTTGTTTTCACAACTCAAATTCAAATCTTTTTCAAACATTGCTTTCATACTTGCTATGTTACAACTTTGGAATAAAAATAACAACTAAAAACAACCATGTTATTCCTTTTCTCACTTATTAAATTGTTGCTTTAAATCCAACCAATATTTCAAACAATAATTCTCAAATCACCTTTTAAATTTCAAACCAAGTTCAAATCAGTACTTGTTTTGAATCCATCAATTTCACCACACTTTGAAATTGTAAAATCATGTTTAAACAACCTAGGGGTAACCCTATTCAAATGGTTATATTCAATAAATAAATTTAATATGAAAATACCCCAAATTTGATTTCAAACACTAACTATGATTTTAAAATTTCATTTTTGAAATCCAAGTTGATAATGTGGTTTCTATTTAACTAAAAAGCTTAACCTAATTTTTCTAGATTTTTCCTCAAATAAAACCTTAACAATTTTGTTCCAAAAGCAAAATACAAAAAAAAATAAAAACCAGAAAAGAATAAAAGCAGCGCGCGCGAGCAGCAGATAGCAAAACCCAGCCCGCTAAGCCTACCCGCGCGCGCCCCAGCCCAGCACTTAAGCCCCGTACCGCTTCGGTGCGTGGAGATTCGTGCGCCCCGCCTAATCGGCCTTCTCTCTCCCGTACGGCGCGCATCCGCCGGTGCCACGGCGGCCCGCGCGCGACTCCGGCGGCCGCACCACGCCTCCGGGCCTATAAATCCCCCTCTAGCCCCTGGGAGAAACCCTAGGCTCCTAGGGTTCCCCCTCCGTCTCGCCAACGCCGCCGATCGGCTCCTCCCCGACGCCAATTCCTCACTGCCTTCCTCACCGGCGGCGGGATCTCTGAATCCCCGTCAATGGCCACCACCGTAGCCACGCACACACTCACCTGAGTGCTGGAAACGCACCACCACTCTCCCAGCTACCGTTTGAACACCCGAGAGAGCCCGGAGAGCAGCCAGAGCCGCGCCGCCGTCTTCGTCACCGCCGCTGTCGCCGTCTCCGTCGAGCCCCTGCAACCACGACGACTCGGTGAGCGCCACCGTTCCCTCCCCTCTCTGTTGCGCGTCCAGTACTGCATCCGCTCGCGTCCAGCAGCAGCGCAGCAGCCCATCAGCACGAGCACGTCGTCGTTGCTCGCCGCCGGCGTCATCCTCTGTCAGGTTCAGTGCGAGCGCGCGCGAGATTCAGTTAACACCTGAACCAGCAACGATATCCTCCCTGCGTCGCTCCTTCTGTCACGAAACGAACAGCAGCGCTTTGGTTCAGTGCAGTGCAGCGCAGCGCAGCGACGCGGGTTCGATCCCCCCGCAAAGCGCAAACCTTTTTTTGGTTTTTGGCCGCAGCGCAGTAAGGCCCACCAGTCGGTGACTGGCCTGCCACGCTGTCGCGTGTGCGCCACGCTGGCCGCGCTGGCCCGCAGGGCAGCGGCTGGTGTGTAGGTCCGTTCGGTAGCAAAAGTTTAAACATGAATCTGTTTAATTCTAATTTCTTTTAAAATGGCAGAATAATGAATAAACTTCAAAATTCCATAGCTTTCATTTTACAATTCCAATAAATACAAACTTGATATGTAATCTGATCCAAATTTCATAACCTTTCCAAATATGCAATTTGTTTTCTGGTTTGAATTTTCAAAATGCAATTTAAATTCAAATCCAAATAATTCAAATGCAATTTGAAATAATTCATAACTAATTCATACTGTTTTCAAATAATTCAACTAAAATATGTTTTTCACACCTTTTTGAATGCTCTATTCAAATATAAATTTTGTTTTCTGGTTTGAACAATTTAAATTGCCTAAACTAATTAACTCATGTTAATTCAATTAAAAATTGTTTAATCTTGTTTAATTCATAACTAAATAATCCAAAGTCCAATTTCAAATTGTGAAACATGTAATCCAACCAGAATTGGATGTTCTTTTCAAATATCAACTTTGTTATTTGTTTTGCACATTTTAAAAGGTTGAAAACAACAACTACATGTGTGATACCTTTAATGCACCCAAAACTTTCCTAAAATAATAACAAACTTCTAAATTGCTACAACCTTTTCTAATTTGGTTCTAATGTTGTTATTTTGCTGTTATCCTGTTGCATGCATCATGCTAATCCATTATCACCTGTTGATCAGTTGGAAAACAAATAATCTAACCAAATTCCATGGGCTTTTCATATGCAACTCACAGTTGCATATCAGTCCATTTAAATTGTGTTATCATATCAAGTAGTTTATTTGGTTGCATCTATTAAATTGTCATGCATCATATTTGATTGTGCATAATGCCATGTCAATGTTTGTTTACATACCTGTTTTGTTTGCTTCTTCTCGGTTAGACGACGACTACGTTGAGACCGACGATCCTTACGACACCACTTCTCAGGACCTAGCCCAGTACGATACTGAGCTGCCAGGCAAGTTATCACTCACATGAATCATCGAGTTTCCTTTCCACACTTGTTGTCGATACTATCCTTTTGTCTACTATTGCTAGCCATATGTATCGTTGCTTGTTCTCCGAACCTATCACATGATACCCTGAACCAATGATACTGCCTCACCTCCCTACCTACAGCCTTTGCTTGTGCCTGTTCTTACCTAGCATGCTTAGGGTTGCTTCACTCGAGTCTGTTGCCGGTTATTACTTTTATTATCTTATTATTTGTACCGGGGCTCGATGTTAATCAATCAATCCTGTTAATTGCTAATGGTAATAATAATAATTTGATGATAAGGCACCGGCAGGAGGCCCATGAGAGGTTTTGAAGCCTGCTAGTGTCGACCCTAATAGGAAAAGGGTCTTGTCTACTGATCCATGATGAGCGCACTACCCGCATTTGGGAAGCGAGTATGGGCGCCCCCCTCAACTTGACCTGATACGCATCTCGTCCAAATCATCTCATTTAGTTCGTGCTTTCTATTTGCCGCATGCATGTTTTTGCGAGCCCAGCGCAGGGTGGAACTTTTGTAGTCGGCATATAGGGGGACACGTTCTTAGAGTGCTATGAGGGTCCATTTTCTTCTGGGCTCGATTAGCCGTGCGCCCAAGGTGCTTTGGGCTTGATGCGAGGAATGGTTGGTTGTGTTGAGTGCCCCGCTTGGTGGGAGGCATCCCATCTGGCGGGATATTCATGAGTGTACGGCCAAATTGGTGCAACCCTGCAGGGATAATCTTCTCGAGAAGCCGTGTTTTCCGCGGTTATGGATTACTTGGTGAAAGTACTGGCTAACAAGTACTCAGGACAACTTCAACTTAATGATCAATCATGATTCACCCACTGTTTAATAACTTGACTAGTAATATGTTATTCACACAATAACTTGATTCACCTTATCATAACTGTGTGAGTTATCCTCGGATTGCTTCTTTGGATAAGGGGCGAGATCCAGGATGGGTTTGGTTGAAGTTATCTTTCAGTTGGTTACAATCCTCGATCTCATCTTATTCTGTTAGCCGGAACTTGTAGTTATCTTCTGTAGTTGGTTAGCGCAGCCAGCAGCAACTTTTATATCACCCCCTTCCTTCCGTTGATCCCAAGCATCTATGCTTGTGTTGACGGGTAACTCTTTGATGAACTGTGAGTCTTGCTTGCCAGTACTTGGATGTACTGACCCCGTTGGGGCTGTGGTTTACGCAGAGTACGACTACGGCTACGATGCTTCTCAGGACGGCTACTTCGTGGAGTTTGACGACGCTGCAGACGAGTAGATAGCTGGACCAGGGCAGGATCCAGAACCTTCGTGGATGGGCTTCGTTTGCTTTATTTTCCTCCGGCTTCTTAAGCCTTCAGTTTTGTCTGTACTCAGACACCTTTGTTTGCTTCCGCTGATGTAATGAATGACATGTTGGGACATGTGTCCTCTGGATGATTGTATTTGCTATTTCTGCCTTAATGAAGGCCAGTTGCAACTTTATTTCAATCTTTTGTGTCTTAGAGATATGTTGTGATCATCATTCGTTCAAAGCCGTTGACGTACAGTGCGTGATTGTTATGAAGTACGTCAATGGTAGTGCCTGTGATTTCTAGTGGATAGTTTACATCGACGGTGGAATAGCAGAGCTTGTGGTGTCGCGCATAAGCGCAGGCCTACCAGGAAGCTGGGACGTGGGAGCAGTTATGCCCCATAATCCAAGCATCTGCTATCCAGTTCGTGCGGTGAGTATCCCTTAGAAGTCAGGGTGCGACAAATGGTATCAGAGCCTGTCTGCCTGTAGGATTCCTTTTTTTTTTTTACTGGTCGCAGTTGAGTCTAGAAACTATTTTGTAGCTATATAGGAAAATTGAAACGTGAGAGTAGGAATTCTGTCATTTTTCTTCTTTCCCCACCCACCCGCCCTTTTCTGGTAAGGAAGTGCAACGTGTTTTCTGTTCTCACCTAAACTTTCAAGTTAGGATTTCACGTGTTTTGGGTTCTCCTTAGTACCTCAGGACTTTTTGGTCAAGTTTTCCCAGTGTTGCTTCGATATCATGTTCTTTCAACATTCTTATCGTCCATTGAACCTTGTTGAGTTCCACATCCTTTTCTTCTACCGGAGCCTAATCAAAACCTTTCCCGATCATCTGCAGATGGATCTCAGGTTCTACCCGCAAGTGGTTAGGATGACTCGCTGTGAGGACACCGCCGGTTATCCGGAGATGCTCAGGGATATGGTTACCTATCTGGGGTTCCGTTGGGCACCAGAGTACCAGGTCTACGAGCACCAGCGCGAGTTCGAGCAGACTTTCTACCGGGCCATCGTCTACATTCTGTCGGATGATGGCAGGAGCTTTGTTCACCAGTACGAGGCAGTAGGTTCCACAGTGGATATGGCCGTGCAGCAGGCAGCGTACGTGAGTCTCACCGTTCTCCGTGCAGACTACTGGGGATTTGATGATTCCATCTATCGTCACATCCCCCGTGGTTACATCACGGCAGCGGGAGTTCACTTCACTGACCATCGCGACCTGGATACCTACGAGTCTGATAGCTCCAGGCTGCACACTACTGCCCAGTTCTTGAGACACAGTGACGCAGCTGTTTCCGCACTTTCTCAGGAGTTAGCCTCAGTCAGGGAGCAGCTCCACCTTGCTCTCACCCGTCTGGCGACGTACACCACAGACTTTGTTGGAGACGAGCGCTTTGCACGTATCGTTCAGTCAGCTGGTCTTCCGTTACCAGATGCTGGAGGTTACGAGCCGGTCAGAGGTCCACTTCTCCACCTCGGTGCAGGTTACACGGGGATCCCTCGATATGGAGCACAGGAAGAGGATGCCTTCTACTTCACCACTCTGAGAGTTGCTCTCAGAGCCTTTCCTATTTACAGGGATCGTCGTGATACCTACTTCCGTGGGGTTCCTCCTCACCGTATCTCTCGTCGTACTACTCACCGCCGTCCTGCGTGATGAGCATGGGAGTACCGATGTATCCGTTCCTAGCTATGTTTAGTTATCCTTGTCTTTCGAACCATGTGTTGGTCTGTTGGATATTCTGATGTATTTGAACATGTGATGATGTACCTGTTGGTTATCTATTCATGCGTCGGAATAATCTATCTTTCGGTTACCAAGTCTATCCTGTTGTATTGTTGTGCTAAAATGCATTTCTGTTCAGGATGCCTCCAACCAGGAACACCCCGCCTCCACCACCACCAATGGGGGAACTGTTGGCTCAGATGACCCAAGTGGTGACTCAGATGGCCCAGATCCAGGCTAACCAGCACAACAACCAGAATGCTCCGCGAGTCAGTATCAAGGAGTTTCTGAGCGTGGGTCCGAGGGCTTTCGTGGCAACACGTGAGCCTCTGGATGCTGATGACTGGATCAGGGAGATCAACAGGGCTCTGGAGATTGCTCATGTTGCTGAGGAAGATAAGGTCAAGTATGCCACCTACCTACTGAAGGGTCAGGCAGCTACTTGGTGGGAGAACTACCAGACCATGAGAGCTGGCTATCCTATCACCTGGGGATGTTTCAAGGATGCCTTCCTGAAGCACCACATCCCGGATGGTCTCATGGAAAGGATGCGTGAGGAATTCTGCTCCCTCAGACAGGGCAAGCTGGACGTCCTCGGCTACCAGAACGAGTTCAATCGTCTCGCTCGGTATGCTGGTGACGAAGTGTCCACCGAGACCAAGAAGATGGCAAGGTTCCGCAGAGGCTTTAACCCAGAACTGAAGTACGCTCTCACCAACATCAAGTGCAAGGACTTCGTTGAGCTCGTGAACACCGCGCTCAATGAGGAGAATGGGCGCAAGGCGTTCGAAGAGTCCCGCAAGCACTCGCGCGAGGGTGGTTCCTCCTCCAACATGACCACCCCTCCGCAGAAGCGCCGCATCTGGGTGCCAAATGGTGCTGTCACTCGGGCTCCAAATGCCCAAGCTCCTCCAGGCTTTGGTCCCCGCCCGCCCAACCCACCTCAGATGCAGGGTCAGAGGATTCCAATGGGGCAGCCAAGGCCAGGTCCTCCTCGTGTCGTCACTTGCTACAAGTGCAAGGAGACTGGGCACTACGCTGATAAGTGCACTCAGAGGCAGCTACCTCCACCTCCTCGCCCCAACACCAACCAGTCTATGGTTCGTGCTCCCCCGGCTAAAGCCTTCAACTCCAACAACAGGCCTGTCGGGAGGAACGCGAGGGTGAACCATATCAAGGCCGACAAAGCTGAGGAAGCCGCTGACGTCGTTCTCGGTATATTACCCGTAAACTCTATTCCAGCTAAAGTGTTGTTTGATACTGGAGCATCGCATTCATTCGTGTCAAAGATTTTTGCAAAAGCATACAACCTAGTTCTGGTTCCGCTAAGCAATCAAATGACTGTTCACTCTCCGGGACCGCAAATGTTGACTTCCCAGATAACCATGGACAATGAAATCCTAATTGGAGGACGCATATTCCTTGCTTCACTCATGTTGCTGGGAAATTCTGACATTGATGTCATTCTGGGTATGGATTGGTTGAAGACCCACAAAGCTAAAATTGACTGTGCTCAAAAGTCAATAACTCTTTCTCACACTTCAGGCCAGATAGTCTATTCTCCATATGGATCAAGTTCTGTTCAGCTGTTCAACCTCGATGCCAAACCCCTTCCTGAAATTGAAAATGTGTCGGTGGTTTGTGAATTCCCTGACGTCTTTCCAGAAGAATTGCCAGGGATGCCTCCGGACAGAGCAGTTGAGTTCGTGATCGAGCTTGAGCCAGGTACTGCTCCAATCTCTAAGCATCCATACAAGATAGCTCCTCCTGAACTGAAATTGTTGAAGGAGCAAATCGATATGTACATGGAAAAAGGTTACATTCAGCCTAGTTCTTCCGCTTGGGGTTGCCCAACTCTGTTTGTTGCCAAGAAGGATCAAACAAAAAGACTCGTGGTTGACTATCGTCCTCTCAACGAGAAAACCATCAAGAACAAGTATCCACTTCCTCGTATCGATGATCTTTTTGATCAACTTGCTGGAGCCTCAATATTCTCAAAGTTGGACTTGAGGATGGGTTACCATCAGATAAAGATCAGAAAGGAAGATATTCCTAAGACAGCCTTCACCACTCGTTACGGTCTATATGAATTCACCGTCATGTCCTTTGGTCTCACCAACGCACCGGCAACGTTCTCAAGACTCATGAATTCCGTCTTCCATGAATACCTCGACAAGTTCGTTGTGGTATATCTTGATGACATCCTAGTCTACTCAAAATCCGAGGAAGAGCATGGAGAACACCTTCGTCTCACTCTCATGAAACTTCGCGAGCATCGTCTGTATGCCAAGTATTCCAAATGTGAGTTCTGGATTCCAGAAGTTGCATATCTTGGTCATATCATTTCTGCCAAAGGCATTGCCATTGATCCTGAAAAGGTTAAGGCAATTGTTGATTGGAAACCCCCTAAGACGGTGAAGCAAGTTAGAAGCTTTCTTGGCTTGGCTAGCTATTGCCGTCGGTTCGTCCAAAACTTTTCCAAGATTGCCAAACCTCTCACTGATCTCACAAAGAAGGACAAAAAGTTCGTTTGGACTCCACAATGTGATGAGAGTTTCAACCTCCTGAAAGCTAAACTCACTTCCACACCTGTTCTGGTTGGCCCAGATACTACCAAACAATTCCAAATATTCTGTGATGCATCTCTCCAAGGCCTAGGAGCAGTTCTTATGCAAGAACGGCAAGTTGTGGCTTATGCTTCACGTCAGTTGAACCCACATGAGCAAAACTATCCCACTCATGATCTTGAACTTGCAGCAGTTGTGTTTGCCCTCAAGAAATGGAGGCAATACTTGTTGGGTAACAAAACTGAAATCTTTTCCGATCATAAGAGTCTGAAATACATCTTCACTCAGCCAGATCTGAACCTCAGGCAAAGGAGATGGATTGAGAAGATTAAAGACTTTGATCTCACCATTTCTTACACTCCAGGCAAGGCTAATGTTATGGCCGACGCTCTCAGTCGCAAATCCTATTGCAATAATCTCATGATCATGGAAAGCCAACCTCCACTTCATGAGGAATTCCAGAAGCTAAACCTTGGTCTTGTTCCTGAAGGATACCTTGCTAGCTTGACAGCCAGCCCAACTCTCGAGGACAAGATTCGTTCTGAACAGCTTCGTGATAATGAAATCAAGAAGATGGTAGAGCAAATCAAGGAGGGCAGTGATAAATTCAAGTCCTTCTCAATTGATGACAAGGGAACTGTGTTCTTTGAAGGACGCATTGCAGTTCCTCAGATTCAAAGTCTAAAGGATATCATTCTCAAGGAGGCTCATGAAACTCCTCTATCCATTCACCCTGGAAGTACAAAGATGTACCAGGATCTTAAGACTCTGTATTGGTGGTCTGGCATGAAACGTGAAATTGCTCAATACGTTTCTGAATGCGACGTTTGTCAACGTGTTAAGGCAGTCCATCAAAAGACAGCAGGTCTACTCCAACCTCTGAAAATTCCTGACTGGAAGTGGGACATGATTGAAATGGACTTCGTTACTGGGTTTCCAAAGTCCAGGAAAGGCAACGATGCAATCTTCGTTGTTATTGATCGTCTCACTAAGGTTGCTCACTTCTTTGCTGTCAAGGAAACTATCTCAGCTAGCCAGTTAGCAGAGCTCTACACAGCAAGGATTGTCCCTCTTCATGGTGTACCATGGGAAATAAGCTCAGATCGTGGAAGCATCTTCACTTCTCATTTCTGGAAAAGCTTTCAAGAAGCATTGGGCACTAAACTTCTGTTCAGCACAGCTTATCACCCTCAGTCTCAGGGGCAAGTCGAAAGAGTCAATCAGATTCTCGAGGATATGCTCAGAGCATGTGGTATCTCTTTTGGCATGAAATGGGAGGATTGCCTTCCATATGCTGAATTCTCCTACAACAACAGCTACCAGGCAAGCCTAGGCATGGCACCTTTTGAGGCACTGTATGGTCACAGATGCAGGAGTCCAATCAATTGGTCTGGAGCTGGTGAACGTTCACTCTTAGGCCCTGACATTGTTAAGGAAGCCGAGGAGAAAGTTCGTATCATTCGTGACAATCTTAGGATTGCTCAGTCTCGTCAGAAGAGCTATTATGATAGCAAGCACAGGGATATGGTCTATGCACCTGGTGATAAGGCATATCTCCGTGTAACTCCCCTCAGAGGCACTCATCGTTTTGGTGTGAAAGGAAAGCTTGCACCAAGATACATTGGTCCTTTCAACATCCTCTCAAGACGTGCAGAGAATGCTTATCGTCTTGAACTTCCAGAAAAACTATCCAAGGTGCACGATGTTTTCCACGTGTCACAACTCAAGAAGTGTTTCAAAGACCCAGATCGTGCAGTTGATCATGATTCCATTGAGCTGCAAGATGATCTGTCTTATGAGGAGCACCCTATTCGTATTCTCGATGAGACCGAGCGTAAGACTCGCAACAAGAGCACCAAGTTCTTGAAAGTCCAATGGTCGCATCATTCCGATAAAGAGGCAACGTGGGAGACCGAAGAGGATCTTCGCAAGAAGTATCCGGACCTTTTCATTTCTCAGTAGGGAATCTCGGGGCGCGATTCCTTCAAGGGGGGGCGTTTTGTAACATCCAAGTATGAAAACAATCCTTAGAATGTTTGATTCCTTGTTTATTTTCAAGCAATGCATCATGGCATCATGTTTATTTATTGTTTGCATTTGTTTCTATCTGTTTTATCTTGTTTTCACAACTCAAATTCAAATCTTTTTCAAACATTGCTTTCATACTTGCTATGTTACAACTTTGGAATAAAAATAACAACTAAAAACAACCATGTTATTCCTTTTCTCACTTATTAAATTGTTGCTTTAAATCCAACCAATATTTCAAACAATAATTCTCAAATCACCTTTTAAATTTCAAACCAAGTTCAAATCAGTACTTGTTTTGAATCCATCAATTTCACCACACTTTGAAATTGTAAAATCATGTTTAAACAACCTAGGGGTAACCCTATTCAAATGGTTATATTCAATAAATAAATTTAATATGAAAATACCCCAAATTTGATTTCAAACACTAACTATGATTTTAAAATTTCATTTTTGAAATCCAAGTTGATAATGTGGTTTCTATTTAACTAAAAAGCTTAACCTAATTTTTCTAGATTTTTCCTCAAATAAAACCTTAACAATTTTGTTCCAAAAGCAAAATACAAAAAAAAATAAAAACCAGAAAAGAATAAAAGCAGCGCGCGCGAGCAGCAGATAGCAAAACCCAGCCCGCTAAGCCTACCCGCGCGCGCCCCAGCCCAGCACTTAAGCCCCGTACCGCTTCGGTGCGTGGAGATTCGTGCGCCCCGCCTAATCGGCCTTCTCTCTCCCGTACGGCGCGCATCCGCCGGTGCCACGGCGGCCCGCGCGCGACTCCGGCGGCCGCACCACGCCTCCGGGCCTATAAATCCCCCTCTAGCCCCTGGGAGAAACCCTAGGCTCCTAGGGTTCCCCCTCCGTCTCGCCAACGCCGCCGATCGGCTCCTCCCCGACGCCAATTCCTCACTGCCTTCCTCACCGGCGGCGGGATCTCTGAATCCCCGTCAATGGCCACCACCGTAGCCACGCACACACTCACCTGAGTGCTGGAAACGCACCACCACTCTCCCAGCTACCGTTTGAACACCCGAGAGAGCCCGGAGAGCAGCCAGAGCCGCGCCGCCGTCTTCGTCACCGCCGCTGTCGCCGTCTCCGTCGAGCCCCTGCAACCACGACGACTCGGTGAGCGCCACCGTTCCCTCCCCTCTCTGTTGCGCGTCCAGTACTGCATCCGCTCGCGTCCAGCAGCAGCGCAGCAGCCCATCAGCACGAGCACGTCGTCGTTGCTCGCCGCCGGCGTCATCCTCTGTCAGGTTCAGTGCGAGCGCGCGCGAGATTCAGTTAACACCTGAACCAGCAACGATATCCTCCCTGCGTCGCTCCTTCTGTCACGAAACGAACAGCAGCGCTTTGGTTCAGTGCAGTGCAGCGCAGCGCAGCGACGCGGGTTCGATCCCCCCGCAAAGCGCAAACCTTTTTTTGGTTTTTGGCCGCAGCGCAGTAAGGCCCACCAGTCGGTGACTGGCCTGCCACGCTGTCGCGTGTGCGCCACGCTGGCCGCGCTGGCCCGCAGGGCAGCGGCTGGTGTGTAGGTCCGTTCGGTAGCAAAAGTTTAAACATGAATCTGTTTAATTCTAATTTCTTTTAAAATGGCAGAATAATGAATAAACTTCAAAATTCCATAGCTTTCATTTTACAATTCCAATAAATACAAACTTGATATGTAATCTGATCCAAATTTCATAACCTTTCCAAATATGCAATTTGTTTTCTGGTTTGAATTTTCAAAATGCAATTTAAATTCAAATCCAAATAATTCAAATGCAATTTGAAATAATTCATAACTAATTCATACTGTTTTCAAATAATTCAACTAAAATATGTTTTTCACACCTTTTTGAATGCTCTATTCAAATATAAATTTTGTTTTCTGGTTTGAACAATTTAAATTGCCTAAACTAATTAACTCATGTTAATTCAATTAAAAATTGTTTAATCTTGTTTAATTCATAACTAAATAATCCAAAGTCCAATTTCAAATTGTGAAACATGTAATCCAACCAGAATTGGATGTTCTTTTCAAATATCAACTTTGTTATTTGTTTTGCACATTTTAAAAGGTTGAAAACAACAACTACATGTGTGATACCTTTAATGCACCCAAAACTTTCCTAAAATAATAACAAACTTCTAAATTGCTACAACCTTTTCTAATTTGGTTCTAATGTTGTTATTTTGCTGTTATCCTGTTGCATGCATCATGCTAATCCATTATCACCTGTTGATCAGTTGGAAAACAAATAATCTAACCAAATTCCATGGGCTTTTCATATGCAACTCACAGTTGCATATCAGTCCATTTAAATTGTGTTATCATATCAAGTAGTTTATTTGGTTGCATCTATTAAATTGTCATGCATCATATTTGATTGTGCATAATGCCATGTCAATGTTTGTTTACATACCTGTTTTGTTTGCTTCTTCTCGGTTAGACGACGACTACGTTGAGACCGACGATCCTTACGACACCACTTCTCAGGACCTAGCCCAGTACGATACTGAGCTGCCAGGCAAGTTATCACTCACATGAATCATCGAGTTTCCTTTCCACACTTGTTGTCGATACTATCCTTTTGTCTACTATTGCTAGCCATATGTATCATTGCTTGTTCTCCGAACCTATCACATGATACCCTGAACCAATGATACTGCCTCACCTCCCTACCTACAGCCTTTGCTTGTGCCTGTTCTTACCTAGCATGCTTAGGGTTGCTTCACTCGAGTCTGTTGCCGGTTATTACTTTTATTATCTTATTATTTGTACCGGGGCTCGATGTTAATCAATCAATCCTGTTAATTGCTAATGGTAATAATAATAATTTGATGATAAGGCACCGGCAGGAGGCCCATGAGAGGTTTTGAAGCCTGCTAGTGTCGACCCTAATAGGAAAAGGGTCCTGTCTACTGATCCATGATGAGCGCACTACCCGCATTTGGGAAGCGAGTATGGGCGCCCCCCTCAACTTGACCTGATACGCATCTCGTCCAAATCATCTCATTTAGTTCGTGCTTTCTATTTGCCGCATGCATGTTTTTGCGAGCCCAGCGCAGGGTGGAACTTTTGTAGTCGGCATATAGGGGGACACGTTCTTAGAGTGCTATGAGGGTCCATTTTCTTCTGGGCTCGATTAGCCGTGCGCCCAAGGTGCTTTGGGCTTGATGCGAGGAATGGTTGGTTGTGTTGAGTGCCCCGCTTGGTGGGAGGCATCCCATCTGGCGGGATATTCATGAGTGTACGGCCAAATTGGTGCAACCCTGCAGGGATAATCTTCTCGAGAAGCCGTGTTTTCCGCGGTTATGGATTACTTGGTGAAAGTACTGGCTAACAAGTACTCAGGACAACTTCAACTTAATGATCAATCATGATTCACCCACTGTTTAATAACTTGACTAGTAATATGTTATTCACACAATAACTTGATTCACCTTATCATAACTGTGTGAGTTATCCTCGGATTGCTTCTTTGGATAAGGGGCGAGATCCAGGATGGGTTTGGTTGAAGTTATCTTTCAGTTGGTTACAATCCTCGATCTCATCTTATTCTGTTAGCCGGAACTTGTAGTTATCTTCTGTAGTTGGTTAGCGCAGCCAGCAGCAACTTTTATATCACCCCCTTCCTTCCGTTGATCCCAAGCATCTATGCTTGTGTTGACGGGTAACTCTTTGATGAACTGTGAGTCTTGCTTGCCAGTACTTGGATGTACTGACCCCGTTGGGGCTGTGGTTTACGCAGAGTACGACTACGGCTACGATGCTTCTCAGGACGGCTACTTCGTGGAGTTTGACGACGCTGCAGACGAGTAGATAGCTGGACCAGGGCAGGATCCAGAACCTTCGTGGATGGGCTTCGTTTGCTTTATTTTCCTCCGGCTTCTTAAGCCTTCAGTTTTGTCTGTACTCAGACACCTTTGTTTGCTTCCGCTGATGTAATGAATGACATGTTGGGACATGTGTCCTCTGGATGATTGTATTTGCTATTTCTGCCTTAATGAAGGCCAGTTGCAACTTTATTTCAATCTTTTGTGTCTTAGAGATATGTTGTGATCATCATTCGTTCAAAGCCGTTGACGTACAGTGCGTGATTGTTATGAAGTACGTCAATGGTAGTGCCTGTGATTTCTAGTGGATAGTTTACATCGACGGTGGAATAGCAGAGCTTGTGTTGTCGCGCATAAGCGCAGGCCTACCAGGAAGCTGGGACGTGGGAGCAGTTATGCCCCATAATCCAAGCATCTGCTATCCAGTTCGTGCGGTGAGTATCCCTTAGAAGTCAGGGTGCGACATTACTCGGGGGGAGTCATGCTCTAAGTCTATTGGCAATACGGCCTCAGCCCCATATACCAAGAAGAATGGCGTGTAGCCGGTTGACCGGTTAGGGGTAGTCCTTAGACTCCACAATACCGCTGGCAACTCATCAAGCCAACACCCAGGTGTTTTCAACAGCGGCTCAATCAGCCTTGGCTTTATACCGGCTAACACCATGCCGTTAGCCCTCTCAACTTGCCCATTTGATGCCGGGTGCGCGACTGACGCAACGTCTAGTCGGATATGCTTGTCTCTGCAGAACCGCACCATTGCTCCCTCTGCAAAGTTCGTGCCATTATCCGTGATGATGCTGTGCGGGTAGCCGTATCTCAGGATCACATCCTTCAAGAAACTCACAGCTGTGGCTCCATCACACTTCCGAATAGGCTTCACTTCTATCCACTTGGTAAATTTGTCAACCATGACCAAGATGTGAGTCATGTTGCCTCTAGCCGGCTTGAAGGGACCAACCATATCCAAGCACCAAACAGCGAATGGCCAAGTAATGGGAATGGTTTTCAACTCGGAAGCAGGCAAATGAATCTTACTTGCAAATCTTTGGCAGCCATTGCACTTTCTCACGATATCTTCAGCTTGCTTCAGGGCAGTGAGCCAATAGAAGCCATGCCGAAAAGCCTTCTTGACCAATGCCCGAGAAGAGGCGTGATGCCCACATTCTCCTTGGTGTATCTCCACCAGAATCTCTTCTCCTTCTTCAGATGATACGCAGCGTTGCAGTACACCAGTGGCACTTCTCTTGTGCAGCTCATCTCGGAATATGGTGTATCCCTTGGATCTTCTCTGAATCTGCCTTGCAGCAACTTCGTCTTTGGGCACAGTACCGTCCTTTAGAAAGGATAATATGGGCATGGCCCAACTCGGTGTCTCCCGTGTAGGAAACACTGGTTCGTCCACTTCCATTGGAACAGGTACTTGCTGCTGCTCGGGAGGATTAGGAGCACCTCTCTGAAGCCCTGATCGGTTGGCGAGAACTTCTTCAATGAATGCAACAGCCTCTGGGTCGAGAGGGGCAGTCCCCGAGTAAGGAAGGACAGTCCCCGAGTAAGGAGCGGCAGTCCCCGAGTAGGGAACGGCAGTCCCCGAGTAGGGAGTGGCAGTCCCCGAGTAGGGAGCGGCAGTCCCCGGGTTCTGTGTTGCATTCTCCCAGTCAATTTCCATGGGCTCAGCTTCCTCGCTTGGCAGAGAAGGAACGAAGATAGACTCCGAGTTGGGGGATGGCTTGATAGATAGCTTTCTCAAATGTTCCAAGGCAACCCCCGCCGGGATGTACTGCCGAGAAGATCCCAACTTGGACAGCTCGTCTGCTGCCTCATTCTCTGCTCGGTGGATGTGCTGGAACTCGCAGCCTTCGAAAAATCCAGTCATAGACTGCACCAGGAAGCGATACGATGCCATGTTGGCATCCAACGCATCCCAAGTGCCAGAAACTTGCTGCACCACCAGATCAGAATCGCCATAGCATATGATGCGCTGCACACCCACCTCCTTGGCTACTCGCAAGCCGTGCACCACGGCTTCGTACTCTGCAACATTGTTGGAGGCCTTGAAATGTATTTGCAGTACGTACTTGAGCTGATCTCGCTTGGGTGACGTAAGCACTACGCCAGCACCGAGCCCTTCCTTCACCTTCGAGCCATCAAAGTGCATCTTCCAATAGTTAGAAACTGGAGCAGGAGGTTCATACTGCACCTCGGCCCAGTCCACTAGAAACTCCGCCAGAATTTGAGACTTGATGGCATCTCTTCTCGCGTACGCGGGAGCGTACGCGGCTAGCTCAATCGCCCACTTTGCTACTCGGCCACTCGCCTCCTTGTTGCCCATGATATCAGAGATGGGAGCAGAGCTCACCACAGTGATAGGATGCTCTTGGAAGTAGTGCTTCAGCTTCTTAGCGCCCAGGTACACGCCGTAGGTCATCTTCTGATAGTGCGGATAGTTTTGCTTGGAGCTCGACAGCACTTCACTCAGATAGTACACGGGGCGCTGCACACTTTTTCCTTCCTCTTCTCGCTCCACCACAATCACCACGCTGACTACTCGGTTAGTAGCAGCAATATATAGCAGCATAGGCTCCTTGGGTAACAGACTAGCCAAGATGGGAGCGCTACCCAACATTGCCTTCAGCTCATTGAATGCCACGTCCGCTTGCGGAGTCCAGACAAACTTGTCACTCTTCTTCATCAACTGGTAGAGAGGCAGGGCCTTCTCGCCCATTCGGCCGAGAAAACGGCTCAGAGATGCCAAACAACCAGTAAACTTCTGCACATCCTTCAAGGATCTCGGTAAAGACATGCTCTCAATAGCTTTTATCTTTGAGGGATTGGCCTCAATGCCGCGACTAGAAACTAGAAAACCGAGTAGCTTTCCAGCTGGTACACCAAAGGTGCACTTACTCGGGTTCAGCTTCATTTTGTACTTGCGTAGGTTAGCAAAGGTTTCCTCAAGGTCGGCAAGCAGAGTATGTGTTTTATTCGTTTTGATGACAATGTCATCTACGTACACCTGCACATTCTTGCCGAGCTGATCATGCAAGCATTTCTGCATGCATCTCTGATAGGTTGCACCCGCATTCCTCAAGCCAAAACACATGACACGATAGCAATAAGCCCCGTACGGGGTAATAAAAGCAGTCTTTATTTGATCAGTAGGGTTGAGAGCGATCTGATGAAAGCCCGAGTAGGCATCAATGAAAGACAAAAGCTCACAACCAGCAGTGGAATCGATAACCTGATCGATGCGAGGTAGCGGAAAAGGATCCTTGGGGCAGGCCTTGTTCAGGTCGGTGTAGTCGACGCACATGCGCCACGCAGTAGCAGCCTTGGGGTCCTCCTTCTTCTTCTCGACCATGACCGGGTTGGCTAGCCAGTCCGGGTGCAGAACCTCCACGATGAAATTGCTGACCAACAACTTGGTGATCTGATCACCGATAGCTTTCCTCCTCTCATCTCCGAAACAGCGCATAGCTTGCTTCACCGGCTTGGCGTCTGGACGCACATGCAAAGAGTGCTCAACCAACTCCCTCGGGACACCTGGCAGATCTTCATTGGACCAGGCAAACACATCCCGATTCTCACGGAGGAAGTGGATGAGCTCGCCTTCCTATTTCTCCGACAACCCGGAGCCAATAATGGCTACTCGGTCGGGGAACTCGGGGTCAACCTGGACCTTCTTCGTCTCCTTGGAAGCCTGGAAAGCAGTGCCGTGCTGGGAGCTCGGCATCCCGGGCACAACACCTTGCGCAGCCTGCGCCATGGCCACCACCTCATGAATCTTCTTCTTCTCGGCAGCAATCACCATTGACTCCGCTAGCTGAGAACCAGCAGAGGCACACTCCATGGACTTCTTGTAGTCGCCAGCAATCGTGATCACGCCATTGGGACCAGGGATCTTCATCTTCAAGTATGCAGCGTGAGTGGAAGCCATGAACTTGCTCAGAGCAGGCCTGCCGAGTAGAGCATGGTATGGGCTTTGGTGGTCAACCACCTCAAACTTCAGCCTCTCTGTGCGGCAGTTCTCCCTGGTTCCGAATAGCACATCCAGCCACACTAGGCCCATTGGAGCGCAAGAGATCCCCAGCACAATGCCATGGAAAGTGGTCTTGCTGGGTAGCAGCATGTTCTCACCGATGCCAAGCTTCTCGAGTGTATCCTTGTACACAATGTTGATGCTGCTGCCGTTGTCGATTAGCACCTTGCTGAACTTCACGTTCTTCTCGGGACCCAGGAAGGTAGGATCCAGCACCAAGGCGTAGCTACCCGGATTGGGCATCACCTTGGGATGATCAGCTCGGGACCACGAGATCTCCACATTGCACCAGTGCATGTATTGAGGAACAGCAGGGATCACAACATTCACCTCCATAGCGCGCATGTGCTGCGACTGCTTGTCGACAGGCTCAGAAGTGAAGATCATGTAGCTCTCGTGGTGCTCTTGGTACTGGTTGCGGCCCCCATCCTCATCGTTGCCATTGTTGTTGCCTCGGAAGTTGTTGTTGTTGCCTCTGTTGTTGAGTTGCGGTTGTTGTTGTTGCGGTAACGCTCGTTGTTGAAGTTGCGGTTGGCTCCTAAAGCCACTTGGTTCACATTCTCTCTTCTCGGGAACACGGGAGGCCGAGCTGCGGGTGCGCGAGCAGGTTGCACAGGAGCATTCGCAGCTGGCAGGGGAGGAGGAGGAGGTAAGCCCACGGTGGGCGCCAACTGTCGTGGTGGTGTCACGGCAGATGCCATGGGATGGCTAAATATGTGGGAACGATGGATGCTGGAGGTATTCGGGGAGGGATCACGCGACGAGTAGCCGCGTGAGGTAAGAACAGCACACTGCAAACAACACGATGTACCCAGGTTCAGGGCCCTCGTGAGGAGGTAAAACCCCTACTCCTGCCTTTCTTTGTGTATTATGATGTCTCTCCGAGTAGCCACAGTACAAAGGATCTTGCTACCGAGTAGTGTGACGCCCCGAGATCGGGCACTATGCAGATTTCAGCATTCCCGCCAAATCCGCATAATAACCGATTCCAGGTTGCCACTTATGATAACATTACAACAGTTCACGAATAATCCACAATTACAACAGAAACAGATAGATACAAGATGACTCAAACGAGTCAAGGATACAACTGATACATTACAAAGATCCAAATAACAGCGGAAGAAACAACATATCGTCCGTCTACGGACAAGATCCAAACTGGACTAAGAGTCCTGAAGATAACCGAGAGCGTCCAATCCCTGCCCAGGCCAAGCCGGAGGGATTCCCAAGCTAACGTCGTCAGACTTCAAACCTGTTGACTGCAATATTGAATATGCAGCCACGAAAGAGATTCGTGGGTCAGTACGGTTAAGTACTGGCAAGGGGGATAAAACCCATACTCACAAGATACCGGCGTAGCCAGTCATCACAAGATACAAATACTTCGGGATCAACGGAAAGGAAAAGGTTATTGCAAATAAGCGACAGCAGGCTGCACTAACCAACTACGGAGAGATACTACAACTTCCGGCTAACAGAAAGAAGATAAGATCGAGTATAGTAACCAACTGAAAGATAACTTCAAGCAAACCCATCCTGGATCTCGCCCCTTATCCGAAGAAGCAATCCGAGGATAACTCACACAGTTGTATTAAAGATGAATCAAGTTATTGTGTGAATAACCCTATTACTAGTCAAGTTGTTAATCATTGGGTGTAACATGGTTGATCATTAGGTTTAAGTTGTCCTGAGTACTTGTTAGCCAGTACTTTCACCACGTAATCCATAACCGCGGAAAACACGGCTTCTCGAGAAGATTATCCCTGCAGGGTTGCACCAATTTAGCCGTACACGCAAGAATAACCCGCCAGATGGGAGATCACCCCACCAAGCGAGGTACTCTACACAATCCAACCCTTCTTCGCATCAAGCCCAAAGAACCTTGGGCGCACGGCTAATCGAGCCCCGAAGAAAAGGGACCCTCATAGCACTCTAAGACCGTGTCCCCCTATATGCCGACTACGAAAGTTCCACCCGGGTACCAAGGGCTCGCAAGATCATGCATGCAGCAAATGGAAAACCCGAACTAAATGAGGCGATTTGGACGAGATGCGAATCGAGTCAAATTGCGGGGGGCGCCCATACTCGCTTCCCACATGCGGGTAGTGCGCTCATCATGGATCAGTAGACAAGACCCTTTTCCTATTAGGGTCGACACTAGCAGGCCTCAAAACCACAAAGGGCCTCCTGCCGGTGCCTTATCATCAAATTATTATTTAACAATAACAGTAGCATGATTGATTGATTAAACATCGAGCCCCCAGAACATAATGAAATAGTAACAGAAAGTAACGGGTAACAGACTCGAGCAAAACAACCCTAAGCATGCTAGTAAGACACGGGCACAAGCAATGGTTATAGGTGTGGAGGTGAGGCAATATCAGGGTTAAAGGATTCATGTGATAGGTTCGTAACAGAAACAACTACTACTAAGGCTAGCAGAAAGGAACAACGGAAAGTATCGGTAACAAGTGATGAAAGGCAGCCATTTGGCAGCAAGTGAGTATACTTGCCTGAGATCCCGCAAGGTAGCAGAACTTGTCGTTGCTCACATCATCTCACGTCCTATCCGCGAAGAAGCAACGAACCTCGAACAAACAACGGGATGCAACAATTACTACTACGGCAAAAGATCCAGCATGATCCTATTTTATATGCATGACATGGCAAGATGCAACCAGGAAAACAAACTTAAGCAATTTAATCGGAACCGGAGTCCGGAGAAATAGGAATTGGTTCAAGTGGTTTAGCTAACCATCAATTTAAATGTTGTTTAGCATGGCAACCAATAAAGTAGATGAGCCAGGCAATTTAAATGGAATGGGGCAACAGTTGAATTAAATAACCCCAACACATTCCATATTTATTTATTAGGTGAACATGCATAACGCTACTACAAATGCAAAATGCAAGGTGCAAACATGAACATGGATGGCATGAATAGATTAAGTGCATTTTTCTGGTATGAAAACATATTTTATTTGTTGGATTTGGAATTAAAATGAGCAAGTTATTAATTTGGCAATTTTAATTGCATTAAATAAGAAACAGTTGTTTTCAGCAATTTAATTTATTCAAAACAGAAAACCAAGTTGATATTTGCAAAGTTTAGAGAATTTTGATTGGAAAACATATTTTACTTTTCAAATTTGGAGTTAAAATGAATTAGTTATGGTTTATGCAATTAAACAATTTAAATTGAGCCGGAAGCCCAACATTTAATTTAGGGGGTTCACGTTATTTATTTATCCACAAAAATGCAATGCGACACATGAATGAGATGGCATTTTAATTGTAGTTGATGTGTTATAGAAAATAGGGCATAAATATAGGGGTTTTAGGGTGCACACGTGTGGAAAGAAGATCTTCGGGTTCGGCGCCGGTGTCTTCGGGATGAAGAAGAAGAAGACGACAAAGAGGGGGATAGACGGCGGCGAGGAAGAATGGAAAGTAGACGTTCTCGCGTCGTCGTCGAGGTAGTCTAAGTAGGCGTAGTCGACGTCTTCGGGTAGAGGAAGTAGTCGACGTCGGGGGCGTAGGCGTTCCGATGTCGATGTAGTAGCGGAAGTAGTCGTTCACGTCGTCGTTCCCGTTCCGTAGCCGAAGTAGGCGTAGTAGTCGTGGGCGAACCGCTATATCCTTGTCTTCGAGGTCGATGGCGAACTTGGCGGCTCTCCGGTCTTCGGGCGCGCACGAAGGCGGCCAACGCAAAACGGACACGGCGAGGTTCACGGCGGTGTAGTCGTTCACGTTGCGGTACTTGTCGGGGAAGAGCTCGTCGTCGAGGTACAGTTCGGGGTCGAGCTTGGCGGCGTCACGATCATCCACGACACGGGCGCGAAGGCCTCGGCCACAACAGTTGTAACATGAGCATGTATGGATGCCCGCAAGGAGTCCCGCCTCTTGTGGTAATTGCGTCGAACACATTTGGTGCGTCCATGGTCGCTCGAGGAGGGGAGGTGGCCGTATGGGGCACATCGACCACACCACGTACAGAGGATGCCAGCGAAGTGCTCGGGCGTGGAACGGTGCAGCACGTCGGGCGGAGGAGGACCGAGGCTGGAGAGGAGCCCGGCGGGGCGTCGGTCGTCCACGGGGATGCAGCAGCGGCGGCGGCGTCCGCGGCCGCGGGAGGAGCAGAGGGCGGAGGTGACCTGCAGGAGGCGGGTGGAGGCGGAGCGGCGGCCGGAGGGGGCGCCGGAGAACAGGGAGGTGGGGGCGACGGGGACGGCGAGCTCGGGAGGGCGCCGTGGGGTGCTGCCGGGGCATGAGGTGGAGAGGGCGGAGCGACGGCCGGCGACGGCCATGGGAGAAGGGGGCGGAGCTTGGCGAGGGGAGGCCGGGAGGTGGCGGTGGACGTCTCCCTCCCGGTGGAGTTCGTCGTGCTCGGGGGTGGCGAGGTCGCCGTGGTGGTTGCCGGTGGGAGCGGCGGCGCCGGCCATGGCTGCGGGCCGAAGAGAAGGAGGGGCGGCGGAGCTTCGGGAGGGGCGCCGGCCGTCCGCGCGGAGCAGAGAGATGGAGGGGGCGGCGGAGCTCCTGTGGCCGGAGAGGAGCGACGTCCGACGGCGGGGCGAGGTGGAGGAGCACGGGCCGGCGGCGCACGCGAGGGAGAGGCGAGGGACGGAGGGGCTGGGCGGCGAGCGAGTGGAGGAGGAGGTCGGGGTGGGGAGCGACGGGAGGAGAGGGGCGACGGCGTCGGCTTGGGAGAGACGCAGCGAGCAGAGGAAGGGGATCGAGCGCTGCGTGCGGGAGTTGGGTCGATCCCCTCCCGTGCGTGTGCGGTTCTTTTTTTTTTTCCAGGTGGAGGGACTTAGAAGTAAATAACAGAAACGGCGGGGGGGTTTTGAGAGGGAGGAAAATTAGGGTAGGGAGGGGAGTGCGGCTGGGCCTTGTTGGGCCGGAAAATTGGGCATGCTGTGCTTTCTCTCTTTTTTTTTTTTTTTCTTTTGTTTCTTTTTTTTTCAGAAATTGGTTAGGCAAAAAGAAAAGAAAATAGATTTAGGCACCAAATAAATTTTCAGAAATTTTAGAGAGAAAACATTTGATGAATTTTAATTAGTTGGCAAGTTTTAAATGCATGCAGATGCATGATGCTATGACGCGAAAAGGAAACAACAATTTCTATTTGGGGGGGGGGGGGGGAACCCCCGGGTGTTACAGCCGACACCACTAACAAGGGGATTGCGCCCTCGCAATCCGCTCACAAACACGGGAGAGGAAAGAAGTTCGACTATCGATTCTTCATGCTTCCGGCTGATCTTCTCGACACCACTAACAAGGGATTCTTGCTCGGAGTGACGACGATGTTCTTCCACCAGGAATCTTCCGATGATCGAACCTATTAGGTTAAAGGCTCAGAAAACGTCCACCCACGTAGGATCCTAACACTTGAAAGATTGAGTACGAGAGTAGACTCCAAAACAAATAAGATGGGAGGGGAAATAGAATAGGGATAAGGAGAAAAACAAGAATCCTATTGAGATGTTTTTCCAAAATAGTTTAGCAGAAATAGTCTTTGACACTCTAGAAACAACGACCGTTAGCGAGGTTATCCTACAGGCTTTGCGGACCCGTTGCTTCGATAACCATTCGTATCGAAACAATATCGGGAATCGGAACCAAGGCTCTGATACCATTTGTGACGCCCCGAGATCGGGCACTATGCAGATTTCAGCATTCCCGCCAAATCCGCATAATAACCGATTCCAGGTTGCCACTTATGATAACATTACAACAGTTCACGAATAATCCACAATTACAACAGAAACAGATAGATACAAGATGACTCAAACGAGTCAAGGATACAACTGATACATTACAAAGATCCAAATAACAGCGGAAGAAACAACATATCGTCCGTCTACGGACAAGATCCAAACTGGACTAAGAGTCCTGAAGATAACCGAGAGCGTCCAATCCCTGCCCAGGCCAAGCCGGAGGGATTCCCAAGCTAACGTCGTCAGACTTCAAACCTGTTGACTGCAATATTGAATATGTAGCCACGAAAGAGATTCGTGGGTCAGTACGGTTAAGTACTGGCAAGGGGGATAAAACCCATACTCACAAGATACCGGCGTAGCCAGTCATCACAAGATACAAATACTTCGGGATCAACGGAAAGGAAAAGGTTATTGCAAATAAGCGACAGCAGGCTGCACTAACCAACTACGGAGAGATACTACAACTTCCGGCTAACAGAAAGAAGATAAGATCGAGTATAGTAACCAACTGAAAGATAACTTCAAGCAAACCCATCCTGGATCTCGCCCCTTATCCGAAGAAGCAATCCGAGGATAACTCACACAGTTGTATTAAAGATGAATCAAGTTATTGTGTGAATAACCCTATTACTAGTCAAGTTGTTAATCATTGGGTGTAACATGGTTGATCATTAGGTTTAAGTTGTCCTGAGTACTTGTTAGCCAGTACTTTCACCACGTAATCCATAACCGCGGAAAACACGGCTTCTCGAGAAGATTATCCCTGCAGGGTTGCACCAATTTAGCCGTACACGCAAGAATAACCCGCCAGATGGGAGATCACCCCACCAAGCGAGGTACTCTACACAATCCAACCCTTCTTCGCATCAAGCCCAAAGAACCTTGGGCGCACGGCTAATCGAGCCCCGAAGAAAAGGGACCCTCATAGCACTCTAAGACCGTGTCCCCCTATATGCCGACTACGAAAGTTCCACCCGGGTACCAAGGGCTCGCAAGATCATGCATGCAGCAAATGGAAAACCCGAACTAAATGAGGCGATTTGGACGAGATGCGAATCGAGTCAAATTGCGGGGGGCGCCCATACTCGCTTCCCACATGCGGGTAGTGCGCTCATCATGGATCAGTAGACAAGACCCTTTTCCTATTAGGGTCGACACTAGCAGGCCTCAAAACCACAAAGGGCCTCCTGCCGGTGCCTTATCATCAAATTATTATTTAACAATAACAGTAGCATGATTGATTGATTAAACATCGAGCCCCCAGAACATAATGAAATAGTAACAGAAAGTAACGGGTAACAGACTCGAGCAAAACAACCCTAAGCATGCTAGTAAGACACGGGCACAAGCAATGGTTATAGGTGTGGAGGTGAGGCAATATCAGGGTTAAAGGATTCATGTGATAGGTTCGTAACATAAACAACTACTACTAAGGCTAGCAGAAAGGAACAACGGAAAGTATCGGTAACAAGTGATGAAAGGCAGCCATTTGGCAGCAAGTGAGTATACTTGCCTGAGATCCCGCAAGGTAGCAGAACTTGTCGTTGCTCACATCATCTCACGTCCTATCCGCGAAGAAGCAACGAACCTCGAACAAACAACGGGATGCAACAATTACTACTACGGCAAAAGATCCAGCATGATCCTATTTTATATGCATGACATGGCAAGATGCAACCAGGAAAACAAACTTAAGCAATTTAATCGGAACCGGAGTCCGGAGAAATAGGAATTGGTTCAAGTGGTTTAGCTAACCATCAATTTAAATGTTGTTTAGCATGGCAACCAATAAAGTAGATGAGCCAGGCAATTTAAATGGAATGGGGCAACAGTTGAATTAAATAACCCCAACACGTTCCATATTTATTTATTAGGTGAACATGCATAACGCTACTACAAATGCAAAATGCAAGGTGCAAACATGAACATGGATGGCATGAATAGATTAAGTGCATTTTTCTGGTATGAAAACATATTTTATTTGTTGGATTTGGAATTAAAATGAGCAAGTTATTAATTTGGCAATTTTAATTGCATTAAATAAGAAACAGTTGTTTTCAGCAATTTAATTTATTCAAAACAGAAAACCAAGTTGATATTTGCAAAGTTTAGAGAATTTTGATTGGAAAACATATTTTACTTTTCAAATTTGGAGTTAAAATGAATTAGTTATGGTTTATGCAATTAAACAATTTAAATTGAGCCGGAAGCCCAACATTTAATTTAGGGGGTTCACGTTATTTATTTATCCACAAAAATGCAATGCGACACATGAATGAGATGGCATTTTAATTGTAGTTGATGTGTTATAGAAAATAGGGCATAAATATAGGGGTTTTAGGGTGCACACGTGTGGAAAGAAGATCTTCGGGTTCGGCGCCGGTGTCTTCGGGATGAAGAAGAAGAAGACGACAAAGAGGGGGATAGACGGCGGCGAGGAAGAATGGAAAGTAGACGTTCTCGCGTCGTCGTCGAGGTAGTCTAAGTAGGCGTAGTCGACGTCTTCGGGTAGAGGAAGTAGTCGACGTCGGGGGCGTAGGCGTTCCGATGTCGATGTAGTAGCGGAAGTAGTCGTTCACGTCGTCGTTCCCGTTCCGTAGCCGAAGTAGGCGTAGTAGTCGTGGGCGAACCGCTATATCCTTGTCTTCGAGGTCGATGGCGAACTTGGCGGCTCTCCGGTCTTCGGGCGCGCACGAAGGCGGCCAACGCAAAACGGACACGGCGAGGTTCACGGCGGTGTAGTCGTTCACGTTGCGGTACTTGTCGGGGAAGAGCTCGTCGTCGAGGTATAGTTCGGGGTCGAGCTTGGCGGCGTCACGATCATCCACGACACGGGCGCGAAGGCCTCGGCCACAACAGTTGTAACATGAGCATGTATGGATGCCCGCAAGGAGTCCCGCCTCTTGTGGTAATTGCGTCGAACACATTTGGTGCGTCCATGGTCGCTCGAGGAGGGGAGGTGGCCGTATGGGGCACATCGACCACACCACGTACAGAGGATGCCAGCGAAGTGCTCGGGCGCGGAACGGTGCAGCACGTCGGGCGGAGGAGGACCGAGGCTGGAGAGGAGCCCGGCGGGGCGTCGGTCGTCCACGGGGATGCAGCAGCGGCGGCGGCGTCCGCGGCCGCGGGAGGAGCAGAGGGCGGAGGTGACCTGCAGGAGGCGGGTGGAGGCGGAGCGGCGGCCGGAGGGCGCGCCGGAGAACAGGGAGGTGGGGGCGACGGGGACGGCGAGCTCGGGAGGGCGCCGTGGGGTGCTGCCGGGGCATGAGGTGGAGAGGGCGGAGCGACGGCCGGCGACGGCCATGGGAGAAGGGGGCGGAGCTTGGCGAGGGGAGGCCGGGAGGTGGCGGTGGACGTCTCCCTCCCGGTGGAGTTCGTCGTGCTCGGGGGGTGGCGAGGTCGCCGTGGTGGTTGCCGGTGGGAGCGGCGGCGCCGGCCATGGCTGCGGGCCGAAGAGAAGGAGGGGCGGCGGAGCTTCGGGAGGGGCGCCGGCCGTCCGCGCGGAGCAGAGAGATGGAGGGGGCGGCGGAGCTCCTGTGGCCGGAGAGGAGCGACGTCCGACGGCGGGGCGAGGTGGAGGAGCACGGGCCGGCGGCGCACGCGAGGGAGAGGCGAGGGACGGAGGGGCTGGGCGGCGAGCGAGTGGAGGAGGAGGTCGGGGTGGGGAGCGACGGGAGGAGAGGGGCGACGGCGTCGGCTTGGGAGAGACGCAGCGAGCAGAGGAAGGGGATCGAGCGCTGCGTGCGGGAGTTGGGTCGATCCCCTCCCGTGCGTGTGCGGTTCTTTTTTTTTTTTTTTGCAGGTGGAGGGACTTAGAAGTAAATAACAGAAACGGCGGGGGGGTTTTGAGAGGGAGGAAAATTAGGGTAGGGAGGGGAGTGCGGCTGGGCCTTGTTGGGCCGGAAAATTGGGCATGCTGTGCT
The DNA here is from genome assembly GCA_028641055.1 of Alopecurus myosuroides. Classification (NCBI taxonomy): domain Eukaryota; kingdom Viridiplantae; phylum Streptophyta; class Magnoliopsida; order Poales; family Poaceae; genus Alopecurus; species Alopecurus myosuroides. Next base: position 462,374,583 of record CM054058.1, read on the forward strand.
TTCTCTCTTCTTTTCTTTTTTTTTTCTTTTTTTTCTTTTTTTTTCAGGAATTGGTTAGGCAAAAAGAAAAGAAAATAGATTTAGGCACCAAATAAATTTTCAGAAATTTTAGAGAGAAAACATTTGATGAATTTTAATTAGTTGGCAAGTTTTAAATGCATGCAGATGCATGATGCTATGACGCGAAAAGGAAACAACAATTTCTATTTGGGGGGGGGGAACCCCCGGGTGTTACAAGTAGCCACTCTTCCCTCTACGTGATGAACTAGGTCAAGAACTTAGGGTTTCTAGGGTTCGATTCCAACGTGCCTCGCGCAGGAGGCGGCGGGGCACCTTATATACATGGTGCCCAGCCGGATACGTCCAAACATGGACAAGTGTCGACATAGTGTGCACATCGTCCTTCTTCCGAGTTCCCGCTGACAGCTTTGGTTCCTAATCTTGGCTGCTTCTGTAAAGTCGTTGGGCAAAACCAAGGGGACAGACTGGTATCACTGTGCCAAACACAGAGTAGGGCCCCCCTATCCTGCGACCGCCTGCTTCCACACAGTCACTGTCAGTCAGCCGGCCCCAGGTGAACAGTGGTTCGAATAGTGCCAAGTACGGACCCAGGATACGCGGGATCCTGTGTCAGAACGGCTCCTTTGACTTTCTGGCCCGAGTAGGTTCCCGCCAATTCTACTCGGACCAACTCTTCTACTCGAGCGGACAGAACTTGGTTGATTCCTTCTTCTAGCCTTCTTTCCGTAAGACCGAGTAGCACTCGACCGGGTAGCAAGGTACCGGGTAGAAGGCCACTCGACCAAACCTCTATTCTGACCCTTGTCTTTACCACTTGCCTTTACCCTACTCGGGGGTAACCCCCCGACAGTACTGAACCAAATTCAATTCTCTACCTATTTAAATCATTTGTTTTCTGTTTTGAACATTTCAAATGCATTCAAATTTTAAGTTCAAACAAATCATTTTCCAATTGGTTAAATTCATAACTAATTCAATATTAATTCAAATGCAACATATAAAATATGTTTTCAAACCAGAAAAACATAATCTTTTCAAATATGAATTTTATTTAATGCTTTGAACAAATAAAATTCAACTAATATTAATACTTGAATTAAATTCAATTAAATCTTGTTTAAACTTGTTTAATTCATAAGTAAACCATTGTAATTCCTTTTTCAATAATTGAAAACATGTTCTCCAACTAAAATCTTGTGTTCTTTTCAAATATGAACTTTGTTATTTATTTTGAACAATTAAACTTGATGAAAACAACAAATGCTTGTGTAACTCTTTAAGAAGCCAAATTTCTCAACTTGATAAATAAAATTCCAAACTTGGTAAACAACCTATCAAATTGAACCTATTGTTGTTTCCTTTTTGTTAACATCATCCATGCATCATGCTAACCCACTTTCACATGTTGGTTAGTTTTAGATCAATTAACCCAACCTTAATTCATGGGCTTTCCATATGCAATCCAAATTGCATATGGGTCCATTTAAACATGTTACCATGTCAACTAGTATATTTATGCACCAATTAAATTGTCATGCATCATCCCATGTTTGTGCACTATGCCATGTTATTGATTGTTCGTCTCTCTTCGATTGTTTGTTTGCTTCTTCTCGAATAGACGACGACGTTGAGACAGACGAGGTTTACGACGCTACTTCTGAGGAGTTAGCTCAGTACCAGGCTACTGAGTTGGCAGGCAAGTATTCACTCACATGAACCATTGTGTTCCTTTCCACACTGGATACCGATACTTTCCATTGTCTATTTCTGCTAGCCTTATGAATCGTTGCTTGTGTTCCGATCCTATCACATGTTATCCTATAACCCTGATATTGCCTCACCTCCACACCTATAACCCATTGCTTGTTGCCTTAGTTTTACTAGCATGCTTAGGGTTGCTTGTGCTCGAGTCTGATGTCCGTTACTTCCTTTACCATATTTTATTATGTTCTGGGGCTCGATGTTAATCAATCAACCTGTTAATATTTTGGGTAATAATAATTTGATGATAAGGCACCGGCAGGAGGCCCGGCGTGGTTTTGAGGCCTGCTAGTGTCGACCCTAATTAGGAAAAGGGTCTTGTCTACTGATCCATGATGAGCGCACTAACCGCATGTGGGAAGCGTGTATGGGCGCCCCCCTCAATTTGATTCGATTCGCATCTCGTCCAAATCGCCTCATAGTTCGGGTTTTCCATTTGCCGCATGCATATGCAGGTGCGAACCCGTGGCCAGGGTGGAACTTTTGTAGTCGGCATTTAGGGAGACACGTTCTTAGAGTGCTATTAGGGTCCCCTTTTCTTCGTGGGGCTCGATTAGTCGTGCGCTCAATTGCACGGGGTTCTTTGGGCTTGATGCGAAGAAGAGTTGAGTTGTGTTGAGTGCCCCGCTTGGTGGAAGGCATTCCATCTGGCGGGTTATTCTTACGTGTACGGCTACATTGGTGCATCCCTGCAGGGTTAAATCTTCTCGAGAAGCCGTGTTGTCCGCGGTTATGGATGACTTGGTGAAAGTACTGGCTAACAAGTACTCAGAACAACTTACACCTAACTAATGCTAATTTTGACTAGTAACATGATTATTGACACAACAACTTGAACATCACTAATCCAACTGTGTGAGTTATCCTTGGGTTGCTTCCTTAGTAGGGGGTAAGATTGGATGGGTTTGTTTGGAGTTAGTTGCAGTTGGTTACGATACGCGATCTTATCTTCTTTCTGTTAGCCGGAAGTTGTAGCGTGTCTCTGTAGTTGGTTAGTGCAGCCCGCTGCAACATCTTTTATATCACCTATTCTCCCGTTGAACCCAAAGCATCCGTGCTTGTGTTGACGGGTAACACTTTGGTATCATGTGCGTCTTGCTTGCCAGTACTTGTATGTACTGACCCCTTTGGGGCTGTGGTTTCCGCAGACTACGATTCCGAGGATCCCCATGGTGGCTACTACGTGGAGTACGACGAGACTGTTGACGAGTAGATAGCGGACCCGGGCAGTATCCGAGACTACGTGGATGGGCTCCGTTTTCCTTTCATTCCCGGCCTCTTAGGCCTATTTGGTTTTGTCTGTACTCAGACACTTTGAGTGCTTCCGCTGTGATGTAATGATGATATGTTGGGACATGTGTCCTCTGGATGATTGTATTTGCTATTCTCTGCTCTAGTGAGAGCCAGTTGCAACTTATTTTCATCTTTTGTGTCTTAGAGATATGTTGTGGTATCATTTCGTTTAACGCCGTTGACGTACCATGTGTGTATGCATGGTATGAAGTACATCAATGGTAGTATCTTGATCTCTATGGGATAGTTTACATCGACGGTGGATAGTAGAGTTTGGTTGTCACACATAAGTGTTGGCCTACTCATAAGAGGATGCGGGTGCAGGTAGGCCCCGTAATCCAATCATCTACTATCCAGTTCGGCCCGGTGAGTATCCTATACAAGTCAGGGTGCAACGAATGGTATCAGAGCCTGTCTGCATGTAGGATCCCTTTTACTGGTCGCAGTTGAGTCTAGAAACTATTTTGTAGCTATATAGGAAAAATGAAATGTGAGAGTAGGAATTCTGTTCTTTTATTTCTTTCCCCACCCACCCTCCCTTTTCTGGTAAGGAAGTGCAACGTTGTTTTCCCTTCTCATCTAAACTTTCAAGTTAGGATTTCACGTATCCTGGTTTCTCTAGGATAGTTATATCTACTAGACCATAGGAATGGAGGTGGTTGTGACATGATTTATCATGTTGCCTACTCACGATTGAGAACGGAGGCGTGTAAGCCCCGGAAGCAGATCCTCTATTCCTTAAGTAGTAGATATTTATCCTTTAGAAGCCTGGATGGGTTTTCCGTAGTACCTCAGGAGTTTTGGTCTCGTGTTTCCCGAATGTTGCTTCGATATCCTGTTCTTCTCAACATCCTTTTCGTCCGTTGAAACCTTGTTGTTGTTTTCCACTTCAGTTCTTCTACCGGCGTCTAATCAAAACTTCCCAAATCATCTGCAGATGGATCTCAGGTTCTACCCGCAGGTGGTTCGTATGACTCGTTGCGAGAGCACTGCCGGTTATCCGGAGATGCTGAGAGACATGGTCACTTATCTGGGTTTCAGTTGGGCACCAGAGTACCAGCTCTACGAGCACCAGCGAGAGTTTGAGCAGACCTACTACCAGGCTATCGTCTACATTCTGTCAAATGATGGCAGGAGCGTAGTCCACCGCTACGAGGCAGTGGGTTCCACAGTGGATATGGCTGTGCAGCAGGCAGCTTATGTGAGTATCACCGTCCTTCGTGCTGACTACTGGGGATTTGACGATTCTATCTATCGCCACATCCCCCGTGGTTACATCACTTCGGAGGGAGCTCACTTCACTCTCTACGACAACTTGGATGCTTACGAGCATGATAGCTCCAGACTGCACACCACCGCTCAGTTTGTGAGGCACAGTGACGCAGTTGCCACCACACTAGCTCAGGAGTTGGCTCCAGTCAGGGAGCAGCTCTACCTTGCTCTGACTCGTCTGGCGACTTACACCACAGATTATGTTGAAGACGAGCGCTTTGCACGTTTCGATCAGCCATTTGGGCGTAGTCTGCCAGATGCTGGATGTTACGAGCCGATCAGAGGTCCACTCCTCAACCTTGGTGCTGGTTACACTGGGATTCCCCGCTTTGGAGCACAGGGAGACAACGCTATCTACTTCACCACACCGAGAGTCGCTCTCAGAGCACTCCCGATCTACGTGGATCGTCATTCTACATACTTTTGTGAGCGTGCTCCTCACCGTACCTCTCGCCGTACTCCTAGACGTCGTCCCGCGTGATGAGCATGGGAGTACCGATGTATCCATTCCTAGCTATGTTTAGTTATCCTTTCGTATTCGAACCATTTATGGTGTGTTGGATATTCTGATGTATTTAAACATGTGATGATGTACCTGTTGGTTATCTATTCATGCGTCGGAATAATCTATTTTTCGGTTGCTAAGTCTATCCCTTCCTATTGTTGTGCTAAAATGCATTTCCATTCATGATGCCTCCAACAAGGAACAACACGCCTGAGCCACCGCCAATCGCGGAGCTATTGACTCAGATGACCCAAGTGATGATGCAGATGGCCTAGTTTCAGGCTAATCAGCACATCCACCAGACTGCTCAACGAGTCGGCATCAAGGAGTTCCTCAGTCTGGGCCCAAGAGCGTTCGTGGCCACACGCGAGCCTCTGGACGCTGATGACTGGATCCGTGAGATAGCCAGGGCTCTGGAGATTGCACATGTAGCTGAGGAAGACAAAGTCAAGTATGCCTCCTATCTGTTGAAGGGTCAGGCAGCTTCGTGGTGGGAAAACTACCAGGCCATGAGAGCTGGCATGCCAATCACCTGGGGTTGTTTCAAGGAAGCCTTCCTGAAGCACCACATTCCAGATGGTCTCATGGAAAGGATGCGTGAAGAGTTTTGCTCTCTCAAGCAAGGCAAGCTGGACGTCATCAGCTATCAGAGTGAGTTCAATCGCCTCGCTCGATACGCTGGAGACGAGGTGTCCACCGAAGCTAAGAAGATGGCAAGGTTCCGCAGAGGTTTTAACCCGGAACTCAAGTATGCTCTCACCAATGTCAGGACCAAAGACTTCGAGGAGCTCGTGAACACTGCGCTCAATGAAGAGAATGGGCGCAAGGCGTTCGAGGAGTCTCGCAAGCACTCGCGTGAGGGTGGTTCCTCCTCCAACATGACCACCCCTCCGCAGAAGCGCCGCATCTGGGTGCCAAATGGTGCTGTCACTAGGGCTCCATATGCCCAGGCTTCGCTCCCCTCCCACCCAACCCAGCTCAGATGCATGATCCAAGGGGTTCGATGGGGCAGCCAAGGCCATGTCCTCCTCGTGTCGTCACTTGCTTCAAGTGCAAGCAGACGGGACACTACGCCGACAAGTGCACGCAGAGGCAGCTACCTCCACCACCACCTCGCCCTAACACAAACCAGGCAATGGTGCGCGCTCCCCCGCATAAGGCCTTCAACTCCAACAACAGGCCTGTCGGGAGGACCGCAAGGGTGAACCACGTCAATATCGACAAAGCCGAGGAAGCTCCTGACGTCGTTCTCGGTACATTCCCCGTAAACTCCTTTCCAGCTAAAGTGTTGTTTGATACCGTAGCATCACATTCTTTCGTGTCAAAAATCTTTGCCACAACATACAACCTAATTGTGGTTCCACTAAGCAATCAAATGACTGTTCACTCACCGGGATCTCAAATGTTGACTTCCAAGATAAGTAAGGACAACCAAATCCTAATTGGAGGTCGCATATTCCTTGCTTCTCTAATGTTGCTGGGAAGTTCTGACATTGATGTCATTCTTGGTATGGATTGGCTGAAGGCCAATAAAGCAAAAATTGACTATGCTCAAAAGTCAATAACTCTCTCCCACCCTTCTGGCCAGATAATCTATTCTCCAAATGAATCAAGTTCCATTCAGCTATACACACTCGATGCAAAACCTCTACCTCTCCTCGAAAATGTTCCGGTGATTTCCGAATTCCCTGACGTCTTTCCAGAAGAATTGCCAGGAATGCCTCCGGACAGAGCAGTTGAGTTCGTGATCGAACTTGAACCAGGTACTGCTCCAATCTCTAAGAATCCATACAAGATAGCACCTCCTGAACTGAAACTGTTAAAGGAGCAAATTGATATGTACATGGAGAAAGGTTACATTCAACCTAGTTCCTCGGCTTGGGGTTGCCCAACTCTGTTTGTTGCGAAAAAGATCAAACAAAGAGACTCGTTGTTGACTATCGTCCTCTTAACGAGAAAACCATCAAAAACAAGTATCCAATTCCTCGTATCGATGATCTTTTTGATCAACTTGCTGGAGCCTCAATATTCTCCAAGTTGGACTTGAGAATGGGTTACCATCAAATAAATATCAGAAAGGAAGATATTCCAAAGACAGCCTTCACCACTCGCTACAGTCTATATGAATACACCGTCATGTCCTTTGGTCTCACCAATGCACCGGCGACCTTCTCTCGACTCATGAATTCTGTCTTCCATGAATACCTCGACAAGTTCGTTGTGGTATATCTTGATTATATTCTTGTCTACTCAAAATCCGAGGAAGAGCATGAAGAACATCTTCGTCTCACTCTCATGAAACTTCGCGAGCACCGTCTCTATGCCAAGTTCTCCAAATGTGAATTCTGGATTTCAGAAGTGGTTTATCTTGGTCATGTCATCTCTGCCAAGGACATAGCCATTGATCCAGAAAAGGTTAGAGCAATTGTTGATTGGAAACCTCCCAAGACGGTGAAGCAAGTAAGAAGTTTTCTTGGCTTGGCTAGCTATTGCCGTCGTTTCGTCCAAAACTTCTCCAAGATTGCCAAACCTCTCACTGACCTCACAAAGGAGGACAAGAAGTTCGTTTGGTCTCCACAATGTGATGAAAGTTTCAATCTCCTCAAGACGAAACTCACTTCTACACCAGTTCTGGTTGGCCCAGATCCTACCAAACCTTTCTAGATATTCTGTGACGCATCTCTCCAAGGTCTAGGTGCAGTTCTTATGCAAGAACGTCAAGTTATGGCTTATGCTTCACGTCAGTTGAACACCCATGAGCAAAATTATCCCACACATGACCTTGAACTCGCAGCAGTTGTGTTTGCCCTCAAGAAATGGAGACAATACTTGTTGGGTAACCGCACTGAAATCTTTTCCGATCATAAGAGTCTGAAATACAGCTTCACTCAGCCAGATCTAAACCTCAGGCAAAGGAGATGAATTGAAAAGATCAAAGACTTCGATCTTACCATTTCTTACACTCCAGGCAAGGCTAATGTTATGGCCGATGCTCTCAGTCGCAAGTCCTATTGCAATAATCTCATGATCATGGAAAGCCAACCTCCTCTTCATGAAGAATTCCAGAAGCTGAACCTTGGTCTTGTTCCTCAAGGCTATCTTGCAAACTTGACAGCCAGTCCAACTCTCGAGGACAAGATTCGTTCTGAACAACTTCGTGATGCTGAAATCAAGAAGATGGTAGAGCACATCAAAGAAGGCAAGGATAAATTCAAGTCCTTCTCAATTGATGACAAGGGAACTGTGTTCTTCGAAGGACGCATTGCAGTTCCTCAAATTCAAAGTCTCAAAGATATCATTCTCAAGGAGGCTCATGAAACTCCTCTCTCCATACACCCTAGAAGTACAAAGATGTACCAGGATCTCAAGACACTGTATTGGTGGCCTAGCATGAAACGTGAAATTGCTCAATACGTTTCTGAATGCGACGTTTGTCAACGTGTTAAGGCAGTTCATCAGAAAACAGCCGGTCTTCTCCAACCTCTGAAAATCCCTGAGTGGAAGTGGGACATGATTGAAATGGACTTCGTCACTGGTTTTCCAAAGTCCAAGAGGGGCAACGATGCAATCTTTGTTGTCATCGATCGACTCACTAAAGTAGCTCACTTTTTTCCTGTCAAAGAGACAATCTCAGCTGGCCAGTTAGCAGAGCTCTACACAACAAAGATTGTTCCTCTTCATGGTGTTCAATTGGAAATAAGCTCAGACCGTGGAAGCATATTCACTTCTCATTTCTGGAAGAGTTTCCAAGATGCATTGGGCACCAAACTTCTATTCAGCACAGCTTGTCATCCTCAGTCTCAAGGGCAAGTCGAAAGAGTCAATCAGATTCTCGAGGATATGCTCAGAGCGTGTGGTCTCTCCTTTGGCATGAAATGGGAGGAATGTCTTCCATATGCCGAATTCTCCTACAACAACAGCTTCCAGGCAAGCCTAGGCATGGCACCATTTGAGGCACTCTATGGCCGCAGATGCAGGAGTCCAATCAATTGGTCTGGAGCTGGCGAACGTTCACTCTTAGGCCCTGACATTGTTAAGGAAGCCGAAGAGAAAGTTCGAATCATTCGTGACAATCTCAAGATTGCTCAATCTCGTCAGAAAAGCTACTATGACAGCAAGCACAGGGATATGATCTATGCACCTGGTGACAAAGCATATCTCCGTGTAACTCCCCTCAGAGGCACTCATCGTTTTGGTGTCAAAGGAAAACTGGCACCAAGATACATTGTTCCTTTCAACATTCTCTCAAGGCGTGCGGAAAATGCCTATCGTCTTGAACTTCCAGAAAAACTATCCAAGGTGCACGTTGTGTTTTACGTGTCACAGCTCAAGAAGTGCTTCAAAGATCCAGATCGTGCAGTTGATCATGATTCCATTGAACTGCAAGAAGATCTCTCTTATGAGGAGCACCCTGTTCGAATTCTCGATGAGACCGAGCGTAAGACTCGCAACAAGAGCACCAAGTTCTTAAAAGTGCAGTGGTCTCATCATTCCGATAAAGAGGCAACGTGGGAGACCGAAGAGGATCTTCGCAAGAAGTATCCGGACCTTTTCTCTTCTCAGTAGGAATCTCGGGGCGCGATTCCTTCAAGGGGGGGGGGGGCGTTTTGTAACATCCCAAGTATGAAAACAACCCCTAGAATGTTTCTTTCTTGCTTTATTATTGTTTTGCATCATGGCATCTTAATCATTGCATTGTTTGCATCTGTTTCTCCTTGTTTTCTATTTGAATTTCAAACCAAGAATTCAAACCTTTGTTTCATACTTGTTATGTTACAATTTTCAACTAGAAATATTCAAATAAAAACAACCATTTGTGTCCATTAAAATAGAAAGCTCAACTATTAAGTTGTTATTTTAATAACTCACTTAACTCAAATTTCATTCAAATTCAATTAAAAATTCCACACAACAACCATTTGAAATTTATGAAAATTACAAAACACTTCCAATCAATTTGTTTAAAACAAACATGAAGTTCAAACTAGTTAAGCTAATACTTTCAATATTTCATTTAATAACAAATTTTCATTCAAATTCAAATGAACTACCAACAGCAACCAATTTGAATTATTTGGAAAACTAAATTTGGCAAATTGGTGCTGTTACAAAATCTATCCTATACAAATTTTTGCTAATTTTTCTAACCCTAAAACTCATTCATTTTCCTTCCTATTTCTTTTCAGCAAAAAAAAAAACAGAAGGAAAATAAAAATAAAAATAAAACAAAACGTTTCAGAGAGGGGTGGGCAGGCCAGCCCAGTTGGGCCAGCCCACCTTCCCCCGGCCTGGTACCCCTTCGATCCTTCTTCTACCTGTACGGCAGAAGATCTGCCGTGCCCACGTCGACAGCAGCGGAGCAGCAACGGCCGTGAGCAGCTCCACCTTCCCCTATAAACCTAGCCGCGAGCCCTAGCTCCGCCCTAACCCTAGACCTCCACCTACCTCCCACATCGCCGCTGTTTTCCTCCATCCACCACCTCCATCTTCCCCTCTGCATCTCACCGCAACCGAGCCACCACCCTCTAAACTCCGATGATCACCGACGGTATGGGCCTCCACCGAGCAGGGTAGGCACGGGAATCAAACCCCCGTACCTCCCTCTCCCTCTTCGACACCTCCACGACGTCCAGGAGCAACCACGTCGACGCCGCCGTCCGTGCTCCCGCCACCGTCGTCTGTCCACCTCCACCCCGAGCCGCTGCTACGCCTCCATCGAGGGTGAGCCTCACCTTCCCCCTCTCTCTTCGTCCTCTCTGAGCCCCGCAAGCACGCCAACTCCTTGCACACGCACACGAGCACGAGCAGCGCGCAGAATGCCGCCGGCGACCACCGTCTCATCGCCGGTTTCAGTTAACTAAATTTCATCTTCAGTTAACTGACGCTATCTGAAGCATATCCCCCCCGCGCGCTGCTTACCTGACAAGATCGATTCAGTAACGCAGTGGCTGTGCACTACACGCGCGCGCTTGAGGTCGAGGGGTCGAGCCCTCGCCTCCGCGGATTAATCCGCCACTTTTTTCCTTTGCCACGCGGGCATCCGTGGCCCACCTGCCATTGGCCTGGGTTGCCACGCGTGCTGCCACGCAGGCCATGGTGGCCCAGGGGCCCCTCTGTCAGTGGCTTGGGCTAGCCACTGCGGGGTAGAAAATGATTTCTGCCCAGTTTTCTTTTAAGTCTAAGTCCAAATCTTTTACAGATTAGTCCCCAGAATTAAAATGCAAATAACTTTTAAATTACAAATCCAAATAATACAAATAAAATATGTGTACTGAACCAAATTCAATTCTCTACCTATTTAAATTATTTGTTTTCTGTTTTGAACATTTCAAATGCATTCAAATTTTAAGTTCAAACAAATCATTTTCCAATTGGTTAAATTCATAACTAATTCAATATTAATTCAAATGCAACATATAAAATATGTTTTCAAACCAGAAAAACATAATATTTTCAAATATGAATATTATTTAATGCTTTGAACAAATAAAATTCAACTAATACTAATACTTGAATTAAATTCAATTAAATCTTGTTTAAACTTGTTTAATTCATAAGTAAACCATTGTAATTCCTTTTTCAATAATTGAAAACATGTTTTCCAACTAAAATCTTGTGTTCTTTTCAAATATGAACTTGGTTATTTATTTTGAACAATTAAACTTGATGAAAACAACAAATGCTTGTGTAACTCTTTAAGAAGCCAAATTTCTCAACTTGATAAATAAAATTCCAAACTTGGTAAACAACATATCAAATTGAACCTATTGTTGTTTCCTTTTTGTTAACATCATCCGTGCATCATGCTAACCCACTTTCACATGTTGGTTAGTTTTAGATCAATTAACCCAACCTTAATTCATGGGCTTTCCATATGCAATCCAAATTGCATATGGGTCCATTTAAACATGTTACCATGTCAACTAGTTTATTTTGATGCACCAATTAAATTGTCATGCATCATCCCATGTTTGTGCACTATGCCATGTTATTGATTGTTCGTCTCTCTTCGATTGTTTGTTTGCTTCTTCTCGAATAGACGACGACGTTGAGACAGACGAGGTTTATGATGCTACTTCTGAGGAGTTAGCTCAGTACCAGGCTACTGAGTTGGCAGACAAGTATTCACTCACATGAACCATTGTGTTCCTTTCCACACTGGATGCCGATACTTTCCGTTGTCTATTTCTGCTAGCCTTATGAATCGTTGCTTGTGTCCCGATCCTATCACATGTTATCCTATAACCCTGATATTGCCTCACCTCCACACCTATAACCCATTGCTTGTTGCCTTAGTTTTACTAGCATGCTTAGGGTTGCTTGTGCTCGAGTCTGATGTCCGTTACTTATTTTACCATATTTTATTATGTTCTGGGGCTCGATGTTAATCAATCAACCTGTTAATATTTTGGGTAATAATAATTTGATCATAAGGCACCGGCAGGAGGCCCGGCGTGGTTTTGAGGCCTGCTAGTGTCGACCCTAATTAGGAAAAGGGTCTTGTCTACTGATCCATGATGAGCGCACTAACCTCATGTGGGAAGCGTGTATGGGCGCCCCCCTCAATTTGATTCGATTCGCATCTCGTCCAAATCGCCTCATAGTTCGGGTTTTCCATTTGCCGCATGCATATGCAGGTGCGAACCCGTGGCCAGGGTGGAACTTTTGTAGTTGGCATTTAGGGAGACACGTTCTTAGAGTGCTATTAGGGTCTTCTTTTCTTCGTGGGGCTCGATTAGTCGTGCGCTCAATTGCACGGGGTTCTTTGGGCTTGATGCGAAGAAGAGTTGAGTTGTGTTGAGTGCCCCGCTTGGTGGAAGGCATTCCATCTGGCGGGTTATTCTTACGTGTACGGCTACATTGGTGCATCCCTACAGGGTTAAATCTTCTCGAGAAGCCGTGTTGTCCGCGGTTATGGATGACTTGGTGAAAGTACTGGCTAACAAGTACTCAGAACAACTTACACCTAACTAATGCTAATTTTGACTAGTAACATGATTATTGACACAACAACTTGAACATCACTAATCCAACTGTGTGAGTTATCCTTGGGTTGCTTCCTTAGTAGGGGGTAAGATTGGATGGGTTTGTTTGGAGTTAGTTGCAGTTGGTTACGATACGCGATCTTATCTTCTTTCTGTTAGCCGGAAGTTGTAGCGTGTCTCTTTAGTTGGTTAGTGCAGCCCGCTGCAGCATCTTTTGTATCACCTATTCTCCCGTTGAACCCAAAGCATCCGTGCTTGTGTTGACGGGTAACACTTTGGTATCATGTGCGTCTTGCTTGCCAGTACTTGTATGTACTGACCCCTTTGGGGCTATGGTTTCCGCAGACTACGATTCCGAGGATCCCCATGGTGGCTACTACGTGGAGTATGACGAGACTGTTGACGAGTAGATAGCGGACCCGGGCAGGATCCGAGACTACGTGGATGGGCTCCGTTCTCCTTTCATTCCCGGCCTCTTAGGCCTATTTGGTTTTGTCTGTACTCAGACACTTTGAGTGCTTCCGCTGTGATGTAATGATGATATGTTGGGACATGTGTCCTCTGGATGATTGTATTTTCTATTCTCTGCTCTATTGAGAGCCAGTTGCAACTTATTTTCATCTTTTGTGTCTTAGAGATCTGTTGTGGTATCATTTCGTTTAACGCTGTTGACGTACCATGTGTGTATGGTATGAAGTACGTCAATGGTAGTATCTTGATCTCTATGGGATAGTTTACATCGACGGTGGATAGTAGAGTTTGGTTGTCACACATAAGTGTTGGCCTACTCGTAAGAGGATGCGGGTGCAGGTAGGCCCCGTAATCCAATCATCTACTATCCAGTTCGGCCCGGTGAGTATCCTATAGAAGTCAGGGTGCGACAGCCGCGTGGAGGTTCCTATTTTCCACCTTGTTGGCCTTTTGTCCCTCTACTTTGGCCCATGGTCTTCGTCTCAAAAATTCTGAACCGTGCTCTTTGGCCTTGCCCTTTTTGGAGTCCCGAAGCTCCCGGAAAGTCTGAAACACTAAAAAGTACGTTTTCTGGAAAAAACAGGGTTAGAACCAAAAGAAGGGGGATTGTTCAGAAAATCCCCCAAATCATTATAAAACATGAATATAAGTTGCTAATATGTAGGAAAACCAAGTAATAACATGCAAAGTTCGTGTATGCATTTTACATGCATCAACATCCCCAAGCTTAACGCATACTCGTCCTCGAGTATGAAGGTGATAAAACTAACATGGACTTTGCATTTTAAAACAATCATGGAATATCAAAGAAGATTATTCATGCTACATATAATCAAATGATTCATAATGTAGATGAGTAGCAACATACAATTCATGTTATAAGAAATATCAAATATGCAAGCAAAGATGCTTCATGGAAGTTCACAAAGTGTATAATGAAATAAAAGCACTATGGACCAAATGCATACACAAAATGAAAAATAAAATCCTATATTGGTCAAAGAATAGCATAATGGAAAATAGAAAATATGGTGGACACTTTGGAGAAAATTGAGTATAGGTAAAATATGATCAAGTCTTATTTAGCCTCTAAATTATTCAACTAAAATTACTAATTGAAATGTGGCATCCATTGGTCTAAGACTCTCATTGCCCCTTTATCACTAGCATCTTAAATTGTGAATGTTGAAGTAATGTGATTGACAAGGTGTTGGTTGAATGCCTCATGCCCCGTGAGTTTGAAAACCTACTCCATGATTACTGAACTTAAGATTCCTAATAAGCTTTGTACAATCATAATAAGTATTAATGACATCATAGAGAACCGCAAAGAGGTACCTTTTGCCCCATGACATGGAAACCAGCCCATGTCACAATGACAAGATGAACAAACGGAGTAGACTCATCATCCTTTTTTATTTCATTCACTATATGCATAGCTTCTTATTTTATTGTAGGATGTGTTTGTAGAGTCCACTCTAGCTGTAAGTAATTTTCCACCATGATCAAGCATGGCTCGGGTTAGCGGCCCAATGCGTTTCTCTAGTCATAAATATACTTACTCATCAAAACTTACTATTCCTCTATTTCATTTTGGCATGGCAGGAGTCCAAAAACAAAAGTACATGATATCAACCAAATGTAAATTTTTGTGCAATGTTGAAAGCTTTCCAGTGATACACGTTTATAGCTAGCTCCCAACCAAACACTTGTCAAACGCAAAACTTTTAGCTCCCGTTATTGCGTCATGTTTATTAAGTGCAATGAAAAGTAAAGGTGTGCATTCAAAAGTTCGTGAGAGTCCTATCCCAAATTCAGCTCATGACAATTAATAAAGTGAATATCTTAATTTAGAACATAAATAACACTATAACATGGTGAACATACTCGGAATAGCTCCGATACTAATAGGTAGATATGGTGGACTCACTGGAAATACTTGGCTAAAAGGGTGTTGGAAACAAGTTTATACTTGTTGGAATTTTTTCTTTTTTGGCTAGCAAGAGGGAGATAGTTGACCGGCTACTATGAATGCATTAGTGTCCATATAACTACTCATTTCATGACAAACTAAGTAAACTAACAATTAACATCAAAAACATGAATAAGAGATAGCTCATGACAACACTATTGCAAATTTCTACACCTAAAACAGCATATAAATCATGCAACTATAAGTAGCTTTTATAATCAACTAAAGCATCCCTTTCCCAATAAATATAACAAAATCCAACTTAATTCAACCCATTATTCTAGTAGCTGATTCTCATAAAGATAATTGTGGTGGTGGTCTCACAAATAAACTAAAAAAACAAAACTAGACGCTTCAAGTTTCTGCGATAAATGCTTTGCTTGGAAAAACAGAAAGTAGAGGTGTGCTAACCAAAAGAGTGTTGGTCCAGGGGGGTGTTCACCAAATCACCAATCTTGTGGTTTTCACCACTCTTGGATCTCTCTTGGCGCAGCTCCTCTATTCCCTGTGAAAAAAACTTTACAAAACATGTTTCTCCCATTCTTTTTTCTGTGGGGTGAGATTAGCAAGGACAAACAAAACGTATGCATGCTACGCAAAATTCCAAAACAAATGCTCCAGAAGATAGACAATAAGGTTCATAATGTTGTATGTTCACTCTCTAGCTCGAAAAGATCAAGGAAATTCAAGTTCCAAACCCAAAGAGTGCATCCAACAAAAGAAGGCAAAATCTGTCCAGAAAAGCAATAGAAGCAAAACGAACGTTTTCCCTAAGCTAGACTCATCAAACAATTAATCCAATTTTTGTTCTTACAGAGTACGAAAAGTTGCAGAACATACGAAATAATTAGCTCAATCCGACTTACAGATAAAAAATGAAAAATCGTACGGTGAGCAGAATCGTGCTAAAACAGAAATTCCAAGCACTAGGATAGCAACTTTTAAATCCAAATGGGTGAAACTTGACACTTTATTGAAAACTCCAGAAACTAAACTAAAGACTAGGTCTCTTGTTACAGCAAGAGTACACTAGGAAAAACCAACTAAGAACAACCGGGTTGCCTCCCGTAAAGCGCTTTATTGATAGCCGTATAGCTAGGCTTTTCTTACTTAACATCATAATGGTTGGAGTGAGGTGGCTCGGCATCCCCAAGCTTGGATTCTTGTACTTATTTGATACATGTAGGGTGAGCCCAGGGGTACATCCCCAAGCTTGATTGGTTGTCCCTCTTTATCTTTGTTCATCTCACTCAACTCTTTCTCCTGAAAAATTCTTCTTACACAAATCTCAACATAAAACTTTATTAGAGGGGTTAGTGCCTCCATAAATAAAATCCACATAGGTACATCAAAGACACATCATGAGTTGATTCTAAATATTAACTACTGTTACTACAGTTGTGCTTTGCTCCTTGATCAAAAGAACCACACAAAACACAAGTAATGAGAGCAATGCAAAATAAAGACATAATCTGCCAAAAACTGAACATCCCGTAAAGAGTGAATTTTTAGAGGCACTTAAGTTGCTCAAATAAGAAAACTTAAATATAATGAAATATGTAGTGACAACTAAATATTTCTGTCGTAATTTACCAGGTCAAAATTCCACTTCTGTGATTTTAAACATTTTTCGCAGTGAAGTTCAGGAATCTGTTTTCTCGACAGCTAATTACTATTGTTTAATCCTATCTCTCATATAAGATTATTCTTGCCATTTATGATGAGAAATAAGACAGAAATGTGATGTTACAGTAGTGAACTAATATTTTTATTGTTTTTAGCTTTGGAAAAAGTTTTAATGATAGAGACTTTGCAATGGTTTCATTGGCATGAACAACACATGTTCAAGGTCGACCCCAACTTCTCCATTACTCATCCTTCTCATTTATTTTCCCAAAAATTTTATAAAATGAAAATCTTAAACTAAATGATAGATAACACTAGATAAAGGTATTTTACATGTTGAAAAGACATAAATGTGTGCTCAAACCGAATAGGAAATTAGAGCATAAGGAACGCACCAAAAAATATTAAACAATTTATTTTTAAGTCTAACCCCTTTCCTATGCATTGGCATTTTGTAATGAAACAAATAAAAGAAGCACATAATAGCAAGCATAGAAAGTTAGATCAAGTGCAACTTCAATACTTTCATCATAAAGAGGGGAAACTTAATATTGTTGAAATATGTGTAATCATGTTTCCCTCTCTCATAATAATTTTCAGTAGCATCATGAATAGATTCAACAATATGAATATCACATAAAACATTCTTATCATGAGCCACATGCATAAAAGAATCACTACTCTCCACATAAGTAAAATCCTCATTAGTGATAGTGGGAGTTAAACATTCATAATTTTCATTGCAATCATCATATATAGGAGGCATAGTATCATCAAAGTGAATTTTCTCCTCCAAGCTTGGGGAACTAGAAATATCATGCTCATCAAAACCAACTTCCCCAAGCTTAAAACTTTCCTTAGAATCAGCAAGTATATCATTTTTATCCTCAATAGTAGGGGGACTAAAAATATCATATTCATCAAGACAAACTTCCCCAGGCTCAAGGTTTTCCTTAGCAATAAAGGTGTTCAAAGAATTAGTACTACCACAAATATGATTGTTGTGCAAATAATTTTTCAATTTCTCCTCAAACACTTCATGTCCTAATTCAAGGTAGATATTATACAGTTCTAAAATTGTTTTTTAGGTTTATATGTTAGTATGCAATGCAAACAAGAATAAAATCTTAGCACAACGCTCCCCGACAACGGCGCCATAAAAGTGCTTGATGACTCCCAAGTGCAGGAGATCAATTGTAGTACCTTTCGATAAGTATTTGAGTGTCGAACCCACGAGGAGCTGAAGGTAAGCTATCTATTCTCTAAAGCCCTATAACTCTCTTATATGGTTGTTTATGCAAAGCAATAAGTTTGACTAAAAGGAACTAACTAATTAAAATCAAGTGACGTGGAGTGTAGTTTGTCTAGTAACTAGTGAAGCAAGTTTAAAATGCAAGTAATCCTAAAGCAAGTTTCTAAAGCAAGTTTCTAAGCAAGTTTCACAAGTAGCAAGCAGCAAATATCTCAAGTATCTCAAGAGAGAAAGTGTTCTAGCAATAGGTGTTTCGTTCTTGTGGTTGTCACAATTAGTGAAACACATGTTTTAGTCTTAGTTGTTTCTTCTAGGAAGGATCCATGAATAGGTATAGTCAAGTAAATGATCTACAACCCCTTATGATGGATCATGTGGCCAAGTAAATGACTGCACAAGATTGATTAAGACATAAAGTCCCACCATAGCCTTACGTTCTAAGGTCCCCTATATATATCCCCCAATAACTTAACTTTGTGGCTCGGTCTCAGGTTACTGTCACTCCCAATTCACCACCACTCCATTATGCTACCGGTGATCACCTTACATGCATTCCCCAACATATGTGTGCACTCATATATTGTACATAAAGACAATCATAGAAGATAACAAACTTGTATGCAACCAATCAACGAACTATTTCACCATTGCCAAGAACAATTCACTACTCAAACATAGACGGGGAGACACAATACATCAAGGGAATATAGTATTGCATCATACATCGTGTTTGCAAAGAGATTACAGTGGAGAGATGGAGCTGATCTTGCTGTAGATGTTGATGATGAACACGCCGGAGGGGGGTGGAGCCCTCCGGGGGTGTCCCGGCGGCGTTTCCCCCCTCCGATCTTCTCCGGCGGCAGCCTTCTGTCTCTCTGTTTCGTGGTTTCGTCTCTCGGCGCCGCCCCCTTCTCGAAAAGTCCAGGGGACCCTTTATATAGTAATTTTTAGGTCACGAGACACTCGGGAGAAGAAAGATCGACGGCATCGGAGCCACGGGGGCAAAAAGGGGCCCCACACGCGGCCAAGGAATCTGGCCGCGTGGAGGGTCCTCTTTTCCACCTGGTTGGCCTTTTGGCCCTCTACTTTGGCCCATGGTCTTCGTCTCAAAAATTATGAACCGTGCTCTTTGGCCTTGCCCTTTTTGGAGTCCCGAAGCTCCTAGAAAGTCTGAAACACTAAAAAGTACGTTTTCTGGAAAAACATGGTTAGAACCAAAAGAAGGGGGATTGTTCAGAAAATCCCCCAAATCATTATTAAACATGAATATAAGTTTCTAATATGTAGGAAAAATAAGTAATAACATGCAAATTTCGTGTATGCATTTTACATGCATCAACTGTGCAGGCTAGGAAACTCAAAGTCAAGATGACATCCGGTAGGGGGCAGATGCCTCCAGGTGGCAACTCCTTGACTGGCAAGAAGCGTGTCCGTGCTGACATATCTGACAACACATCACCTGTTACTCCGACAAGAGATAAAAATACACAAGAGATTGCACTGGCAGTTTCCGCACCCAGAACGGGACGAACAAGGAGTACGAGCTTGCAGAAACAGCCCACAGATCCAGTCAGGGCATCACCACCTCGGAACAAGAAGCCATCTAAGCCCCCCAAGAAGCCATCTGACAATGACAAGACAGCAAATGTAGAACACAAGCAGCCAACTGCGGTCCAAACCAAGGTGGTAGCTGTGGCGACCGAGAAGGCAACCGCCCCGCCTGAGCAGGAAGCTCCCCAACTTGGCCAGCAGGAATCTGCCCAAAACAAGCAGACAGTTGCCCATGGCCATCTGGAAGCTGCCCAATACAAGGATGCAGCTGACCACCACGAGGAGACACACACCCAGTACGGGAAGGATCTTCTCGTTGGCCCGCTGCCAGGTTCCCAAGTCGAGCTCCCACCATTCCAACATGCGGGGCAAGGTTCCCAAGTCGAGGAGGTAGATGCCCACTCCGAGGCACTGGTTTCTGACCCATGGTCTGAAGATCGGCATCACTTATGTCAGGAAGGTAACATGTTGCAGAACTGTGCTATCCATTTCCAGAATTAAATCTGAAATGCAGAACACTAACTCTAGCGCGGCCACATTGTTTTAGATAATCAACCTGGAGACATCACTATAAGTGGTGGAGGTGGGGTTGAAAGGGGAATAAACATGGGAAAGGGGCTGGACAAGATGTCCAGAGGAAAGAGGATCAGAATAGTTATTCCTCCTAGATGTAGGGTGACTTCTTTTAGGCTTATGCTTATACATAAGCTGGCTTATGAATTTCGGTGGGGAGAAACTGTGGTGGGAAGAAACCCCTAGAAACTGCTTAGGAGACTTCTTTTCAGATTCCGAAGTGTTTAGCTTATTTCTTGTGTTCGGTTGTATATTGTCTGTTTTATCCTTTAAAATAAATGTACGCGTCTCTTGTAGCAATGCCCAAAAAACCTTGAAAATAAAATACATTTACGTGCATATAAGTACATGCACATACTGCTTGTATCGGTGCTCAACAAGTATACAGAAAATAAAATAAAGATCGCTTCCGTGTATTGCGTTCGCGAGAACTGGTTAGCTAATCAGTATCCTGTCTATTGTGGCTACATGCTACAGTACCTTGCACAGGATTACATGCGCATCTGGCTGGGACAAGGTCCGTACGCGTGCAGGGCACGAGCGAGCGAGTACTAGCGCACCTTGCCGGGACAGCTCTGTACGCGTCGACGTCACAGCGAGCGAGCAAAGCGAAGAGCTGCGGTGGCATTGCTCTGTAAATAAGAGTGAGGAATAGGGGTAATTGAATATACCGTTTCGATTTCTTAGCAGCTTCTGCGGGAAACTGGTCTCACCCAGTTTCTTGGATTGCACTAGAGTTGGGCTTCTCGGTGAAAATAAGCCCAGTTTAAGCCGGAGAGTTCTTTTCAGTTTTTGCTGTGGGGGACCTCGAAGCTGGGTTAGAAGCCCAAAAGAAGTCCCCCTAGGCCAGGTGACGATAAGATTAGTGCCATGTATACCACTTCATGTTCAATTGTAGCCAAGGAGGTTGTCCCCGTCTTTCTCCATTGGAAGCAATACAAGAAAAGGACCGACATATTTAAAGCCTTTGCTGGCCATGTGGCTGTAAGTTTTGTAACTCTTGATTCCCGTTATGTCCACTGCTGTTCATAAAACTGAAGTATGTTATTTCTTTTGTTTCAGTCAAAGTTTTTGATGGATCTCGATGACCCCAATACCGTTTCCTCTCTTGAAATGCATCTCCAGAGCCGTACAAAGCACAGGCGTCATGTTCTGAAGAAGCAGTATTGGGACAGCGTCAAAGACAAGAGTAAGGTTTTTCCTAAAGCTCCACCAATAGAGAAGGTTGGAGATGCTGAATGAAATTTTTTACTAGCCAGCTGGGGCTCAGCCAAGAAACAGGACTATGTCTTTGCGAACTCGAACTACTATTGCATCAATTCTATAACCATGATTGTTTCTAATACTTCATACTTTGTTTGTGTAGACGGCCTGTCTGAAAGCTGCACAAAGCAGAGGCTGTGTCATGTACCCTGCTCATACGGGTTCTCTAAGCTATGAGATTTATTGCGACAAGGATAAAGATGCAGTTCAACTATTCAAAGCTACACACATAAACAAGGTGGATGGAACATACCCTTCGCCTTTGAAAAAAGAAATTGTAACCCCCCCAGAATTCTTCATATCTCTGTAATCAACATTTTACCTCAATAGGTTCTTGTAGGGCACCTTCCCTTTGTGAATTCTGCTGCAAACTTCTGTCATCAGCTATTTCACCCATGATTGTCATCTTCTAGTTCATGTACATGCATGCTTTAACTTGGTTGTCATCTGCTAGTTCATGTACAACGCATGCTTTAACTTGTTTGTCATCTTCTATTTTAATCTATGTTCTGTACATGCTTGTCATGTGCTATTTTCATCTATGTTCCTCGGATGCCTGTTTTTCCATAATCTATGTCCCTAAAAACTACTTTGGCTAAGATGTATGCCGCAGCGCATTTAATCAACTCTGTGCGAACTCTGAGCTTTGTTAAGTCAAAGTTGGGCAATAAAATGCCTTTTATCTACAAAAAAAGCTAGTTCGGCTGTTGTTGCATATATGCTTGTACATGCAGATCCCTTGTCATTCCAGCATCACCAGATACGTCTCTTAAAATATGCACTTGAGCGTGCTGTCATTTCAACATGGTTTCCAACTATGTTTTGTACATCCTTGTCGTCAACTAATTTATCTACGCTTGTCGCTAGTAACGTACATGCGTGTTTAATTGCTTGTCATCTGCTAGCTCATGTATGCTTGTCATCTTATATTTCATATCAATGTTCCTTATGAGCTAGTTCAGCCGCTATCTCATCTTGTCCTTTTGCATGCTTTTTAGGTTGAAATAGAAGCACAGATGGCGCTAGCTTTGCCGGGGGGCACTATCAGGCCACCTCTGTCTGCCGCTGAAGCTGTCGCTGAGGTGCTCGGGCAGGGGCAGCGAAACCCTACGTTCCTAAAGAACATAGGCGTGACAACCACCTGATTTAGAGCAACAAAGCTTGAGCTCCAGCGTCAGCTTAACCGTGAGATAAGCACGAAGGAGGAACTTGTCATGGAGCTGAAGGCAGCCATGGATCAGGCTGATGCAGACATGATCGCCCGCCAACAAGAACTGGATGACATTCGAAAGCAATCTGCAGACTATACCCAGGCTCAACATAAATCCAATGCCATTCTTCAGGGGCTACTGTTTAGGCCATTTCCGACACCCCAACACAACCCTGCGGCTGGCGAACTGGGTAGCTGATATGAAACTATGTCTCTTAGTGATGTATTTTGGTGGCTTTTTGGTAGGTGCCCTTGGTGATCTCTTTTGTGCCCCTTGTGAGGCTATGAACTATGGCAGATGGCATTCGATGCCTCTGCTGGTGGCCCTTGTGAGGCAATGAACTATTGCAGATGGCCTTTGATGCCTCTGCGGGTGGCCCTTGTGAGGCTGTAACCAGTCTTATTTGCTACATGTTTTTGCGTGTGCTTTTTTGTGAAAACTAGCAGTGCTAGAATTTAAAATTCGTCCGCACCGGCTAAACAGCCTTTCGAACCACGACGGAAAAAAACGTCGATGCACGATGACATCACCAGAGCACCCGGCGACGGATGTGATCCGTTACGGATACGAGAACACGTGGTACTATATGGTAGGTCCACGAGGCGGCACACTATTGGATGAAAATCGCGACGGAAAATCACGTCACGGATACGTTTCGACGTGGAAATGCTTTGTTGGTCCACGTGCTGGCTCATGATTCGCGACGTCTTACGACAAACGAAAACGTCTCACCGTCGGACAACGTTATAAATTCATCGATAATAAGCGTATGCGTGGAACTTTATGAGAGCGCCACGTGGCACATCTATAGTGATTGAATCCGCGACGAGAAAATGAACGTCGCACGTATTATGACGTCATAAAACGGGGTCGATGACGTCATAAAAAGAGGTAATGGTATTTCCAATCGCGATGTTTTAAAAATGTCAAGAAAATGATGACATAAGGAACAGTAGAATTGACGTAAGCGGCACCCGTAATGGGTAACGGAAAATACGATGCCACGTGTGCACACGCTGCGACGAAAAAAAACGTCGCTCCTTGTTGGGCCATGTGCTGGGCCGGCCAGTAGGTCGCGACGGTCGAATTTAATCATCGCAGAATCGTCCGTGACAGTCGATCAGGAACGTTCTCACTCCGTCGCGTAAACCGTCGCGGATTGCCCTTAGCGACGGTTTGGAGCCCATCCACAACGTTATTGAAATGTCCCTGATCGCGCGGAATTTGGTAGTGTGAGGCTATAAGGTCCCCCAGAACCACTGTTTAAGGACACCTTCGATATGCCTACATTCACGATCCCAGATCACACCAGTCATGAACAACATATAAAATTGGTACACAAATACAATATACATTACACGATTGCATAAAACACTTACAAAAGGAACATGGTCACATGACCAAGTCCAACACAGCTGCCACGCAGGGCAAACACACAACACACACATCGGAAGACTAAACACACAAACGTAGTAGAGCCCAAGTCACGCCTTAACCTACATGCTGCTGACCGGGAGATGATCCTAGTTCGCAAAAGCCATAAGCTCCGTACTCCTCTTTGTAGATCTCCTTCTGAGACTCCTTCTCGATGTCTGGCAAGTAAATACCAGGGACGAAACCAATATGAGTAAATTTTAATGTACTCAGCAAGACACCCATCATGTAGCTTACCAAAATGCAAGTATGCTTATATGGTGTAATAGGTAGGCTATACATAGGGTTCACTATCCATGATATATGAAATACATATCATAGTTGATTTTGAAAGTCTCTGTATCTTCATTGAAGAAGATACTTCAAAATAAAATAATATGGCTTTCTTTCTCTTGTAGATATCACATGTACAACAGGTTTTGTAAAACTTTGTTAAACGAAAGTTTTCTCTTTGCAAAACTTCTTGGAATCAACTTCCAGTTTTTGTTTAGAAAAGAAATATTTTCTTTGCGAAACTTCTTGTAAAACAACTTCCAGCTTTTCACCAACGGTACCTCCACGGTACAAGATTTCCTCCTTTAAATACTTCATGAGTCCAACACCTTTTTGAAAACTCCTTTTTGAATACATTGACACAATGCTTGCTACATGGCCATTCAACTGTCCATGTCCGAGGACGTGGCTATTCCGAATAGTTTGACTCTCCAGAGGTGTACACAATCCATCAGATCCAGTACATCCGCCGTGAACAACCACGAACTATAACAACAGTATGTGAACATCATATAACGGATCCTAACCATCCACTATATTCAAGCTAGAATATGTCTATCTCTTCAGTTGAGTGTAATATCCCCGGCAACAGGTCCCGCCTCGCAAGACAGGAGACTCAACTGTCGCACCCGTAGGAGAACTTAATCCCTCACTGTGTATGTCCCGTATACACCACCTAGCGAGAATCGGTTCGAGGGCTCGACGACCCTTATAGAATATTGAGGTAGAAGACACAACTAACAAGAACAAACTTCAAGTTAAGCCCCGTGCCCATGTTGGGGTAGGGTGGCAGTACGGTAAAGGTTGTCCGGCGAAGACTAGGTTATGTGTCATTTTTTTAAACACGTTTTTCCCAAAAATGATCACTTCCACAATCCTCCGGTGAATAAGGATTTGCCTTTCCACCAGGTTTTCCATAAAGTCTTTGTTTTTCAAAAAACACATTTTTAGGGTGTCCACTTAGGGACTTATACTTTGGTGGTAATAAATACCATATGGTGGCTATGGGCTTGGTAACACCAAGTATCAACTAGTGGCATAGTAATATTATATATATTAATAGTAGTAGTATTCACTCAAAAATAGTTTTTGGTAATCATAGTTTTTGTAAAACTTTTCATAAGTAAAACATGCATGATAGATAATGATAAGTGTAGTAACAACAAGCATCAGGATGGCTTGTCTTAAAACTCTTAGTGTCCCTGGCCTTGAAGTAACTTGAACTCACAACTCCACAACTGATGCTTCTTCTCCTTCGTTTTCTAACGCCGTAAAAGAATAAAAGACACACACTCAGAACTAAAGACCAAGTAACTAAACAAAACAACACATAAAACAAGCAAACTTATACTAGCGCAATCACTCAAACGTTATCGAGAAAATTATCTCACATAACTCTCAGGGTACAAAACTGGTGTGAGACAAATATATGGTTGAGAAACCATATCCCACATATTACATACCATATATGGAGTGGGTGTACCACTATCATAATAAGATATTAAAGAAGCTAAAAATATAGCTTGTGGGCCCAAAAGGTGAGGCTACTAAAATGATACTAATCTATCAAAGCAATATCAAAGGTAGTGGGTATTAACAACACACAAGAAATCATCACCAAACAAGTTCACTACCAAACCAATGCTTAGATAACAAGATACAGAACAACAACAACACTAGCACAACAATAACATGAGTACAATACTCATGCTAAGGCAATCACTCCGACAATCTCCAAACAACAAACAAACATACCACAGATGAATAGGCTAGTTACTGACTATACTTATGCCTACTCAAAGTAAAGGAATCCATCAATCATGAAAATAAACAAAACAAACCAGTATCTCAATAAATGATAACAAGTCTTAGAACATAATTTAAAACACACTCATCACAGGAGATAATACCCCCTAACAATTAACATAATAACAAGAGTGCACTAATAGCACACTAGTATGAGAATTCTACACAAGCATGCTATAAGAAATAATTGTATTCTACAACTTATAGAAACAAGAAACTCCACAAGTAATGTCATAATAACAGAAGTAATAACATACTAAACATGCTAGAATGATCATACACTTATAAAATAAAGAGACACAATACTAGAGCAGTTCATAATACCTAGTGGTGACACTAGTTCATCACTAGAGAAGCAATCATCACTACAAGGATGCATTTTCCTAAACAAGCAATACATGAATATAAGTGCATACTAACAGCACAGAAACACTATACATGCTAGTAAGCAAATACACAAAAATAATTCTATAAGAACATCTACTAAGCAAGCATCAATCCATTCTAGCAATACATGCTTTTCTATTTAATTAAATAGCAAGCAACCAAGGTACATACTATACAACCAGTAGCTATGCACTCAATACAAGCTCAACTAAATACTTTTAAAAATCCAAACACTCAATGCAATCCATTTACAAATAATTTATCAATCACTAGGAAAACATTCTATTTGCAAACAATATTCTATTTAAACAAAGAAATAGTGAAACACTTGTTAACATGATACTCCTAAGGGAATATTATGTTAACAAATGAAACACACCTAAACATATTAGGGTTCACAAAGAAAATACTAAACTCTTCACTTACATAAGTGAAACAAACAATCTATTTTCCTTGGTGGAAAATAATAATCAATCATATGGTACCACATGCTATTTTTACACAAGTGCATGGTAGGGGATTTGCATCCCTATCCAAGATGCAATGGGACCAGTGGGTTATGGGCCCACTAATACCAAGGAAAAAGAGGTAACAAGGCCTATGGTCACACATGACCAAATTAATATAACAAAGAAATCAATACTAGACTATTCATACTAGTGAAAACAATACTAGTGAAAACAAATACAAATCTTACACATGCTTTGCTATAAAATAAGTTGCAAGCTAACAGAGAAAATAACATCACAATAACAGTACCAAAATGGTACTGGACTCATAACAACCACATCATAACTTAGGTAAAACAAACCTACAAAGATTGGTCCACACAATAATCCAAATAATAAAACTGGGAAAATAACAAATGTTACTCATGCTTTGTTATAAGATAACATGCAAGTTAACAGAGATAATATCATAGAAAAAACAGTACCAAAATGGTACTGGACTCCACTCAAGAACAACACAACTTAGGTAAAACAAATCTACCAAGATTGGTCCACACAATAATCCAAATAATAAAACTAGGAAAATAACAAATGTTACTCATGCTTCTCTATAAAATAAAGTGTAAGCTAACATAGGTGATATCATCAAAACAACAGTACCAAAATGGTATTGGACTCACCACAATCATATCAAAAACTTAGGTAACAAGCACACAAAGATTTGGCTCACACAACATATTCAAGAATAAATACTAGAAAACAACTGAATGCTACTTCTATTACCATATGATTTCCAATCATGCACACACTTCCTAAGATAGTTTTATTGCAAGAACAAAACCTAATACCAATTGGTAACACATCTATAAATGCTAGGAACAAAGATCCACTCAATCAAACATTTTTAACTCAAACAAAAACACGCATAAATAAGAAAACAGAAAAGGTGATGTTTCTATTTTTGCTCACCAAAAATAATCTAGGGCTCCAAAATTCATCCAAGCTAGTATTAGATAGATTTAGTCATAAGAAAACTCATCCAATTGGATTCAGCTCAAAAATCATTTTTAAACGCCTTCTAAAAATCCGAGAAAAGCCTACTGGTCATTTACCAAAATGGATGACATTTCCATTTGGTAACTAACGTTGATGTGAGGACAAGTCCTATGGATATATATACTCATAGGATACTCAAAACAATTTGATTTGACCAAAATGGATACAGATTCCAAAAGTTATGACAAAAACATTTCCATAGACACTATGTGGAAAAACATTTGTTGTGACCAACATAAAAGTGCAAACTTGGATCTACCAACGGGACGTGGTTAGGAAAACATATACCTAGTGCTGTGAATTTTCGTAGAAATTAATTTGCAAGAAAACCATTTTTCACAAGCTCAAAACAACAAGCAAAAATCTGCAGGGATTTGAGGTTCCTCACCTCGGGTTCAAAAAAATGGCCGGCGACGACTTTGAGCTCGTGGACCTCACAGGGGCAAGTGCTTCGGTATCTTAGGCTTGGTGAGAGTGTGGGAGTGTGAGGGGATGTGGAGGAGGGAAGTGGTGCAAGGAACTAGCAAGAGGTGGGTTATAGCCATGGGTAAGAACAAAATGGCAAGGGGTGGTCTCGGGTTGATGCCAAGAGTGGCATTTGTGTTGCTCTAGGGGGTTTTGGGTCACACACAACAAGGAAAAGAGTCCAAGGGGCAAGAACACGAAGGGGAAAGTCAAGAGATGGCTTTTGGAGTAGGGAAAGACCATTGGTTTGGTGATCAAGGGTCAAAGCATGGTGACCCATACCTTGCCACATCACCATGTTTCCTCCCTCTCTCTCACTTGATTTGTTCACACACAAGGCTTCTAAAAGAGAACAAAAGCATCCTATGTCGAGTCCAAAGCCTAGTCAACGCACTAGATAAAGTCACACTTCAAAACTTGCAAGAAAACATAAAGAAAACATCTGCCCAAAATCGTATCTGTCACTGTTCCGAAAATTCAGAAAATTCTCTTAAATGTTGGAAAACAGAAGAAATGACCAAAAAGTTTGTAATGTTTTCAGAGAACAAATGGATTCCAATTTTTGTTTTACAAGTTGGAGTTTGTTAAAAATGTTATAAAATTTCAGAAAAATCTTTTTAAAACAAAATTGAAATAGTTTAAGGCTATGAAAACAATGAGGGAAAAGGTGTACTTTCTCTTTTTCTCTGTTTTCCAAAAATGCCTTTTTCTGCCTTATTTTTATACCACAAAGACAACAAGAAAAAGATCATTTTTATAAATCCAAAAATAAAACCAATCTTATGTATTTGTGGTACATTTATCAAGGAAAAAATAAAAGTCAAGAAAACATAAAATAACATTTTATATCCTAGTGTAAACAAAGGTTGAAAACAGGTACTTGGCTATATTTTCAGGGAATGTTTTCTATAGAAAACTTAAAAGAAAACTTTCATAAATCATTTTGAAATTTTGTTTTCTTGGATCCAACGAGGCTAAAATTTTATTTTAAGATTCAAACAAGAATGATCCAAGTCTTGGAATAAAATTCACCCAAGTAATCAACCGAGAAAACAACAGGGAAAAAATTATAAAAGTGTTTTCAGAAAAAAATGATATTGGTTTTATCAAGTAACAAAACTTGTGTTGAAAATATTATTAAGATCATAAACACATGTTAGTTTAAAAAATCATGTTTTTATAAAAAAAAAATTGTTGTCCCTAATTTTTGTCTTCTTGATCACAGTACAAGAATCCAGAAATTGGGGTGTGACAGACCTCCCCCCTTAAAAGAATCTCGTCCCGAGATTCGCAAGCAAGCGAAAAGAGGGTATGGTCAAAACAACAATGTTAGATCATTTGTTTACAAAAACATGTGCTGGTGGTTGGTAACATTAAGCACATGTGCTTCCCCCCTTTGATTAATCTTACCAAAATCCACCGGCAGGTTAGTTTTCCAAAGATCTGGGTGCCATTTTCAAAACCTCGAACTTATGTTCCTCAAAACCATGATATCAATCCAGTTTTTTATCCTTCAGACAAATATCTACTTGTTCCCATTCTAATAATATTATCATACCACTATATCTCCTTTGGGGCATAAACTCTCTCATCACTATATAGACCAATCAATCGGATATCCACCAATCTTTATTAAGCTTGAGCCTCCCATTGCTTAACTTCCAACAATCTAGGAAAATCCACTATCTTCCTCTTAATCTAATATAACTCCTAGAAATCGAGTCTCAAATCATTTGTCTCCCTCAAAGGTATTTCCTCAACGACCATGTTGCTAAATCTAAACCATCAAAAACAACAAGCACAAACCAACTCTGTACTACTTATATAAATCCTTTTCTTAAAATCTCCAAACTCATATCTCATGATCAATGCTAAATCAGTTTCCCCAAACAATCTCGATAGAGCGTGACAAGTTCCAAGAATATATCATCAAGAATAATCATCTACTAAATCCAAGTCATATTGATTTTTCCTAAAAATCCAAAATCATCCTTTATATCCACCAATTTCTTCCTATATCAAATCCAACATTTATCCAATCCATCCTTTATCAAAAACGAATATCTATCCCAATCCAACATAATCTTTTTACTACGATCAATATTTCCACTAAGATCCAGTATAAGAATCATCTATGCAAACCATTATCATCATCATTCCAATGTCACAAATTATTCTCAACATACTCCCCTAATCAATCCAATCTCCCTATATATCAATTGCTTCCTAAAATCCAATAATGAACACTAATCTTCCTAAACCTCAAATCATTCCTTCAAGGATACAAATCTTAGTTACCGATAACTTCCAAAGTTTTGGGGTCCACAGCTGGTTACCCCAGATAATATATCATACTCCATCTCACTACAATTATGTGATCCTCAATCTTTCACTCCTAAGCTAAACCTCAAATGAGTCTCCACAATCTCATATTCTAAAATCAGGTTCCTCCAAAATAGATACATGAGAGATCTTATTGTCTTGCAACAGTCATAGCTCATCAATTCAATATTTTTTTTCCAACCTTTCACCTTTCTTTCAAACAACTATAGAACATCCTAAGGCACCTTTCTCTTTGGTTTTGGAAAAGTTGGTTAGAAGTTTTAAAACTGGTGTTAGGTGTTAAGCTAAAGTTAGCTGAAGTTACGTTAGCATTGTTAATTTTAAAGATATTTTTTTCTAGTCCGACGTGACACTTTTAGTGTTCCATTTACGTCAGATTTCTCAGGGTACAAAGCCAAACACAACTAGGGGGTTCACATGTTTGGTTCGAAAACGTACCATTGGCTATGGCATGAGTCGCAGGTGCTTCTGCAACATCATCTGGGTCTCGAGGTCCACTCATCAAACTCTTGCGCTTCTTCCGGGTTGGAAGCTGGGTCTCGTGGGTTTCATCAGGACAAGCTAGATCATAATTCCTCTGGGAACAATAACGAGCGAATTGTTTGTCCTTTTGTAACACCTGGGGTGTTTACCCTAAGTTAGAAAAGTTGGTTGTTTTTCTTCTTTTTGCATTGCATCACATGCATCATGTGCATTACACCTTGTTTTCAAAACAACTCAAAAGTTTAAACCAATTTAAACTTTAAAACATATCCAAAGTTTTCAATTTAAAAAAATTGCAAACTAAACAACTCAAATTGTTTCCAATAGTTTTGAATTTGAATCAATTAAAAAATGCTTGATAATAAAACCCATTCTATTAACACCCAAATGGTAATTCCAAATTCAAATCAAATCAATCATACTTGGCATGTCCAATTGTGGTTTAAAATTGCAATCTTGCAAACATTTAAGCTCACTAAGTTTTCTTAGTGTTTGAGCTTATTGAATAAAATTGGTTATTTTAAAAATCAAAGCTATGTGAAACCCTATTTGAAATTCAACTAACAAATTCAAATCCATTAACATTTCAAATTTTTGAAATTAATGCTAACATGCTTTGACTTACTGTTTTGCAAATTAATAAAATTTATTCATAAAATAAAAACCCCAAACCCTATCCTTTTCTCTCTCTCTCTCTCTCTCTCTCTCTCTCTCTCTCTTTTCTACACAAAAAAAGTGTGCAAACAGAAAATTAAAAACAACAAAAAAATAAGCTAGGGGGGAGGCAGGCCATTTCTGGCCCACCTACAACCCCCTGCGGTGGGCTGGCCAAGCCCACCACCCCTCTTTGGCCCGGTACCCCTTCGCTGCGAGGAGATCTTCTTCCTCTACTGTCGTCACCGTGGTACGACCACCCCCACCACCGCATGATCTCCTTCATCCCCCTCCGATGCCCTGTCGTACAAGCCTAGGCCCTCCATAAAACCTCCTCCCCCCTCGCCCTAGCCTCTACCCTCTCTCTCTGCCGCCGCCGTCGCCCTTTTTTTTTCCACCTCCCACTCTGTTTTTTATCTCTCTGAACCTACACACCCACCGAGCGAGCTCCCTCTGTCAGAACCACCTCCGCCGTCGCCGCCTTGGGCCTCTTCTCACCGTGCCGTGACGGGGAATGGAGCCCCCAGGGCCTTGGCTTCCTCCTCGACGAAGATCTCGGGCCGGAGATGCTCTGGACGCCCCGCATGCCGCCAAGTTCGTCGTCGAGCTCGCCGGCCGTCTGCGAGGATTACCTCCAGGGCGTCCTTCTCCTCGGGCCGGTCGTCGTCGACGAACTTCACCACCGGACTCCCAGAGGTGAGATCCACCCCCTGGACCCCCTTTCCCTCCTCACCTTGTGCTCTGGACGCACCGCCATCGTGCGCCGTCTTGGTTGCTGCCGGCGATCGCTTCTGTTTCCGTCAGGTTCAGAGAAACCTCGCTGTCGAAAAAATTCAGTTAACAGTCGTAGACACCACTTCTTTCGTCAGTATCGTGTAGCATCACAATGCACAGAGCAGCGCAGTGGTACTGCACCTTGCACCGCGCCGCGAGCGCCCAGGTTCGATCCCCGCGAGCGCATTTAGCCAACATTTTGCCGTTTTTCTGCACGGAAGGGCGGGCCCCACTTGCCATACGCCGCGGTGGCCCAGTCACACCTCACCCGCGCCACGCGGGCACCAGCCTGGCGCTGCCCCCACCGGTCAGTGACACGGTGTTGACCCGCGTTGAGTAGGAGAAGACAGGGGCTTCTCTGCTATCCTTTTTCTTCCACACAAAGGCCCCTGTAAAATCACAATCAGGTCCCTGTCATTCAAATGCACCTAATAAATCCATTTAAACTCAAATTTCAAATATAAAATATGTTTTCCATCCAAAATTTCATACTCTTTCCAAATATAACAATTGTTTTCTGTTTTGGATAAATAAAACTAATGCAATTACTTGATGCTTTAATTAAATCAATTAAATGGTGAAATTCATAACTTGCTCAATTAAAATCCAATTTCAACAAATAACATATGTTTTCTAATCCAAATTTCCTATACTTTTAAAATATGCATTTTGTTTACTGTTTTGAATAATTAAAATTGGTTAAATATTTTAAACCTTGTTCAAATCATTTAAAATTGCTAAATTCATAACTTGGTCAAATTAATTTCTTTTTGAACATATAAAATATGTTTTCAAACCAGAAAAGTATAAACTTTCCTAATATGAATTTTATTTAATGTTTTGAACAAATAAAATTCAAATAATTTCATACTTGAATTAAATTCATTTAAATCTTGTTTAAACTTGTTTAATTCATAATTAATTCATTCTAATTCCTTTTTCAACAAATGAAACATGTATTCCACCTAAAATTTGGTGTTCTTTCCAAATATGAACTTTGTTATCCATTTTGAACAATTAAAATTTGTGAAAACAACAAATGCTTGTGTAACTCATTTAATAAACCAAAATTTCATAACTTAATAAATAAAATTCCAAACTTGGTAAACAACATATCAAACTGAAGCTATTATTGTTTTCTTATTGTTTTCATCATCCATGCATCATTCTAATCAACTTTCACATGATGGTTATTTGTAGATCATATAATTCAACATTAATTCATGGGCTTTTCCATATTCAATCCAATTTGCATATGGGCCCATTTAAATATGTTTACCATGTCAACTAGTTTATCTTTGATGCATCCTTAAACTTGTCATGCATCCATATCTTGATCATGCTGGATCTTTTGCCGTAGAAGTAATTGTTGCATCCGGTGTTTCTGTTAGCTCTTTGCTTCTTCGCGGATAGGGCGTTGAGATGATGTGATCAACGGCAAGTTCTGCGGATGTACCTCTACTTGCTGGATTCCAGGCAAGTATACTCACTTGCTGCCTATGGCTGCCTTTCATCACTTGTTACCGATTCTTTCTGTTGTCTTATTCTAGCCTTTTGATTCGATGCTTGTGTCTCGATCCTATCATATGTTTACCTTGCAGCCATGATATAAGCCTTACTTCCACTTCCTATCAACTGTTGTTTGTTTACCTTGTTGGCCCTCGTGTCGTAGTTGCATGCTTAGTGTTGTTTGCGCTCAAGTCTTGTTGTCCGTCTTATCACCTGTTTAGTTTGATAGTTGGGTTTCAATTCAATCAACAACATGTTAATGTTTTGGGTAATAATAATTTGATGATAAGGCACCTGCAGGAGGCCCGGTGTGGTTTTGGAGCCTGCTAGTGTCGAACTTAATTAGGAAAAGGGTCTTGTCTACTGATCCATGATGAGCGCGCTAACCACATGTGGGAAGCGAGTATGGGCGCCCCCCTCAATTTGATTCGATTCGCATCTCGTCCAAATCGCCTAATTTAGTTTGCGTTTTCCATTTGCCGCATGCATATGCAGGTGCGAACCCTTGGCACCAGGGTGGAACTTTTGTAGTCGGCATTTAGGGAGACACGTTCTTAGAGTGCTATGAGGGTCCCCTTTTCTTCGTGGGGCTTGATTAGCCGTGCGCTCAAGGTGCTTTGGGCTTGATGCAAAGAAGAGTTGGGTTGTGTTGAGTGCCTCGCTTGGTGGGTTTGATCCCCGTCTGGCGGGATACTCTTACGTGTACGGCCAAATTGGTGCATCCCTGCAGGGTTAAATCTTCTCGAGAAGCCGTGTTGTCCGCGGTTATGGATGACTTGGTGAAAGTGCTGGCTAACAAGTACTCAGACAACTTACACCTAACTATAACAACTTGACTAGTAATATAGATTACTTCCACCATAAGAATGATGTCACCCTAATCAACAGTGTGAGTTTCCTTGGGTTGCTTCCTTAGTAGGGGGTAACATTGGATGGGTTTGTTTGAAGTTAGTTGTAGTTGGTTACGATACGCTATCTTATCTTCTTTCTGTTAGCCGGAAGTTGTAGCGTGTCTCTCTAGTTAGTTAGTGCAGCCCGCTGCCGCTTCTTTGCAATAATCCCTTCCTTTCCGTTCTACCCAAAGTATTTGTATCTTGTGATGATTGGTTACGCTGGTATCTTGTGAGTATGGTTTATCCACTTGCCAGTACTTAACCGTACTGACCCACAAATTCATTTTCGTGGCTGCATATTCAACATTGCAGTCAACAGGTTTGAAGTCTGGCGACGTTAGCTTGGGAATCCCTCCGGCTTGCACTACTAGGGAAAAGCTTACCCGTGACGCACCATTTTGCTTATCCGTGACGCACCTGGGCGCGTCACGGCTATCACGCCGCGCCTATGGGTTTAGCCGTGACGCACCAAGCTGGTGCGCCGCGCCTATCTATACCCGTGACGCACGGGCCTGGTGCGCCGCGGCTACTTCTTGGCGCGTCACGCCTAACTCCGTAGGTGCGCCACGGCTATGAATACAGGTGCGTCACGGGTAAGCTAATGCCTCCACAGCTAAGTTCTCCGGTGCGCCACGGTTATCCACTTTGGCCCGTCACGGCTATCCTCCCAGGTGCGTCACGGGTTCTCTTTTTGGTGCGTCACGGCTATACTATGCTGTATTTTTTTTAAATACGCAGTACCGTATTTATACAGGTATATATAGCTCAAATACAGAGGAATATCAGTAGACAAAATGTATCAAAACAGTTCTTTGACAAACAAGTTATATATCATAGTTGATCATACTGCTTAGAATTCCTAATAGCTACATCAAACAGTTGATTATGAATACAAAGTGTTTATCAGAGTCAAATAGATACAAGTGACCTACATCACACGGTTAATCATCGGGACCGATTACATCGATTGATGATGCTTCATCATCGGGACAAGTGACCTATCTAGTCGCCGATAACCTAATCATCTAGCTAGGAACCATAGCATGACGAGCGAGGCGACGGCGACAAGAGCGGCTGCGATGGTCTTCATCCACTTGTTGTTGTTCTTCTTGATCTTCTTCTGTTCCTCCTCGAGATGGATGAACCACCTAGCTTCCGCCGCCACTCTCGTGTTGTAGGATTTGTAGGCATTCCCTTTGAACTTGTTCACCTGCTCGAAGCAGTCTTCCCAGTGATCGTAGACTCCTGGAACCCTGCCTCTAAACACCACGTAGCACCTCGGCATCTGTAATGACAAGAAAGAAAAACAAAAACAATAGTTTTAAACATGTCTGCAATAGTAGTAAGTGGAGAAATATGACATAAATAAGATGAAAGTTAAACACAAAGGAACAAGATGATCATCTTTTAACCATCGGCATATTTATTCAAAAGATCAAACGAACATCACAAAGTAAAACTGCAATAATAAAAAGTAAGATAATCAAGCCATGTACGATTTATATCCGTAACGATGTGTGCCTCATATTTAGGGTGGACACATACAAGCAGCCTTGATGGAACTGGTGCGCCAAGTGGGATGCACAAGATCCTAACTTTGTGAAAATCACAAGGCGCACCAGACCACCAAGGCCATCTTAGTGTGAACCAACTCTTGTAATCATCGGCATTTATTTATTCCCACCAAGATAATCAAGCGATGTACGATTCATAACCGTAACGATGTGTGCCTCATATTTAGGGTGGACACATACAAGCGGCCGCAAGTGGTGCAGCTGCGCCAAGTGGGATGCACAAGATCCTAACTTTGTGAAAATCACAAGGCGCAGCTGACCACCTGGGCCATCTTAGTGTGAACCAACTCTTTTAATCATCGGCATTTACTTATTCAAAAGATCGAACGACCATCACAAGTAAGACCGCAATAATGAAAAGAAAGATAATTAAGCATTGACATAATAAAGCATCTGTTACACGATGGACGATTCATAACCCTAACGATTGAGTTCGACTAATTTCCGAAAATGTAGCAAGCCTTACAATAGTTCTCACTCCTTCTGACTCATCCTCCCAGGGATTACAACGGGACAGCCCTCCTGAGTGATGAAGGGCCTGTCGTCACAGGCAGTTTCTAGGTAGGTATCTATGTCGCGGTTCGGCATGTTGAACCGGCAGTAAAATGTCCCACTCTTGTTCACCACTTCATGAACGATTTTCGTGGCGAAGCACTTATGGATATCATATATCTCTTCTCTAACCTTTTCATCGCCGACCATCGACAAGCGGCAGGCCCATTGTTGGACTTGACTAGGCAGGGTAAGGAACTGTTGATCCCGTACGTACGCCCGCATATGATGGAGGACATAGTAGGTGTCTCGGTTACTGCCTGCCGGCTGCTTGACGCACGCGAAATTCGTCGTGTGAGTGAACACCCGAGCGCCCTGAACGACCTTCTCCCTAGTGATTATGCCCCCCCTTGCGTGGTAGCCGGTGAGAGCATTATCCAAGACTTTCTTCACCATGGAGTAGTCTTTCTTCACCGCACTCCCTGAGTCGAGATACGTCGCATGCGAATGACTGGTATAAATGCAGATGAGTGTGCATTGTGTATATCTACGCGGAACAATCCAAACAACAAAGTGTTGGAAAGGAGCGATGAAAATCTAAAGAAAATCCCTTTCGATTCGGCTAAGAATATTGACTTACCCGGCAAAGTAAGGCATGAGGATGTAATCCTTGGTCTGGTTCGCCAGCATGAAGTCCCGGAGATATGTCGACGCGACTGCCTGGTTGCCAACGGAGCACAACACGTCGTGGCGCATGTAGAAGGGGTCCACTATCGCGATGCCCGGTGTACTATCCCTGCAAACTTGCACCGCCAGACTGAGCGAGTATAGGCGGACCATGGAGTAGTGCAGCGGATTGCTATGGAACATATCAAAGATGTCCGAAAACCGCAGTATTATCCTATCCGCGCCGGTTGATTCGACGAAGCCCAAGTCCTTTGGCACCATGGCAACGAAAACCGGGTATGATGGATCCTTGGTTTGAACAAGGCGCGTTTCAAGAAAAAGAATGTTGTCATGCAAACTCCGCATATCCCCACTTGCGGCCTTGAGCTTGCTCTGGCTAAGCATAGGCTGACCAATCACATGCATCTTCGTATGCTTAGATGTAGGTGGGCCGTCATGAACACGGAGCGGCATCTTAGCAGGCTGGCTCGCGGACTTTGCGGCCTTGGATCTAGGTCCTGTTTTCCGCGCCTTCGTCGCTTTCGGAATGACCTCCTTCTCAATCTCCTCATTAGCCGCCTTACGGATTGTGCTAGGGCTGAAAATAACTCCTCCCTTCGCACTTTTCTGAGTCTCGGTGCAGGGGCCGACATCTGGAGCCGTGTCTTCCTGAGAACCGAAGAGACGCTTGCAATTCGATTTATCCGTAGGAGCCTCACCACGAGCCTCCGTGCTATGGTAGGGTTCTTCTGGAGGAGGAGCAACGTAATCTCCGCCATCAAAGTCATCAGCGATGAAATCCATGGCATAAAGATCAACGTCATTCTCCTGGTCTTGTGCCATCTCCATGTCACGGGTAGGCGACGGCGCGGCGACGGTCTTGCCATGGCTCCGCTCCGGAGCTTCTAGAGGGGTTGTCTTTGAGGTGGTGCCTCGCGCCGGTAGTTCTAGAGGCGATGTCCGCGGGGTGGCGCCCCTCTTCCCCAGGCGAATCTGGCTCTTCGGCCATTCCATGTTCCAAGGCATGCACTGGAGCAGCGTCAGGGTATCGGGGTCATCTTCTTCTTGGTAGGGTTGAATGGGAGGCAACAAGTCGTCGTAGCCCGCCAGCACCCGAAGCACTCGAACTCTATATACGTCTTCGCGCATCGGCCTGTTGTGGAACCTGCGGGTTGACGGTTGAACGATCATACCCACAGCAACATCCTTCAACACGCCGTCCACTGTGTGTAAGAGAGTGCATGGAACGTCGCCGTTCTGCGGAAAACATGCAGGGCGTCAGAGAGGCCAGTCTAAGGCAAAGGAAGATCGACGCTCCAACGCTTAACTATTTACCTGGCTGGCGAGGGCGTCGAGCTCCTCTAGTGGCGAGGGGCCAACGACGGCGGCGGGCGTGCTACTGTTCACTGGCGAGGGAGAACCGGCGGCGGGCGTGCAACCGATGGCCATGCGGCGGTTGTTCGTTGGTGCACGCTCTTCATTTGGCGGAGGACCGCCCACTGTGGGCGTGCAACGGATGGTCAGGTGGGTAGAGACGGGCAGAGTCACTATCGGCGCCGTGGTGTAGGCGGGCGGAGTCACCAGTGGGTCCGCCATCATGGCGTTGGCCGGCGAGACTCTGGACAAGTCTCTTGAGTTGCTTCCCTGCACGCTAGGCACCGGGCACGGCCCCACTCGACCTCCGTCATTCCATCGAGTAACTGTATCGTAGATGGTAGGAAAAACGTTGCCCATTTGTTCTGCGAAAGCTGTTTTGACAATATTAGGAATATCGGCAACTTTGGCCTTGAGGTCTGCAATCTCGCGATCGCGGGCTTCGTCACGTTTGATATCTTCGATGGTCCTCTTTCTATTCCTTTTCGCCTCCCTGGGCTCCTTGAAGTACTCTCTAAGCTTCGTCGTCGTGCCCAGGCCACAAACTCGGCCACCTGACGGCCTTTTGTGCTTTTCCTTCCCCTGCGTCACGTTCACCGCCCTGTTTAAGCTGTCGTCCCACAGGCCGTGCAGCCTTGGCATGGATGACGAGGTTCCACCACTATCGATTTCTGTGTTCTGCACAATTAGCGTGAACCGTTTAGAATTCCACCAGTACACTATGATGCAATCGACTTGATCGTCGAGAGCAAACTAACTAGGATGGTGTATTTACTTACCAAGTTTTTATACAACTCCTTCACCTTCTCATCATCGGTAGTATACTCATTAGCTACCGGGTCATATGTAAACCGGGCCCTGATGAAGTTTTTTGTCCGCGGCGAGTACTTTGCGAGAGGGTCAGGGATGCCCTGTTCTGCACGTTTGGCGTCCTCCTTCTCCCAATTGGGAATTGCCGCTCTATAACCGCCGCATCCCAGTTTGTGGGTACCAATGTTCAACTTCCGCATCCTCTGCCCCCAACCAGAGTTAGCCTTGCCGACTTCGCTCTCGCAAATTAGCTTGAAGTCCCGGAGTTCAGCTTCGGTGATTCTCGGCTCACTCGCTAAAACATCCTGCAAGCTATTTTTGGGGTCCAAGACCTTAACCTTCACCCGGTGTTTCCAGTTGGCCAAGGCGGTGTTCATCTTACCAATGGCGGAATGGTTGACCTTATTCCCCTCCAGATTGTCGTTATTGTACTTAAACGGCTCGTCTGGCGGATGCGGGTACAAGTATCGTTCGTGCAGCTTTCTAAAGAGAATAACCCGATAATGGGCATTCTCTTTTTTCCTTAGATCATCGGTTAAGATCCTGTCAGTGTCCCGGACAATGCAACCAATCTGGTTGCCGAATCCTTTGACCACCTTCTCGGGCGCGATTGGATACCTAGAGCTATCAATTTCCGTGATCTCTTCACGGTAGGTGCGGAGAGTGTTACGTTTCCGTTTTCTCGTTGCCGTCCTCTTCTTGGCTTTGCTACCACCAGCTGTCTGACCGCCGGCATCAGTGGTGTCATTTCCGCCGGCGGCGCCACTAGTGGTATCACCGGCGCCACTAGTGGTGGCGTCATCCTCCTCGCCACCGCTAGTGTCTGCGTTAGCCCCGGCATCCGCTGTGGGGTCGTATTGCTCATCTTCTTCGTCGGTGATTTGCCAGAACGGCTTAGAACCGCCGGCCTCATCGTCGTGTGCCATGTTCTAAAGGGGGAAATTATTGGTTAATCTAAACGAAACAAAAAATCGACATACTACTCAATCACGGGAAAACGGCTAAGTCCTAAATTCACGGGAAAATTTCGGCATGACCTTTGCTAATTTTCTAACACTAGAGTGCCCGAATCTCGCCGAAACGGAAATTAATCAACATTTCGACGAAAATGGGCAACTCATTTGAATTCCCTTCAAAGTTTTAAACGGCTCGATGGCCGGACAGATTACCAAATGTGGTACCAACACCAAAAGTGGTACCAACACCAGCACCAGCACCAACACCACACAACACCAGCACCAACACAAGAAAACAGCAGCAGAACGCCTTCAAAAATCAGCAACAACTCCCTGTGATAGGCAGCAACAGCAGCTAGGAGCAGCAACAGCAGTGCAACAGCAGCTAGAGTACCTATATGATTACATTACTTGTAGCAGCAATATATCACAGTAGATACCAACCATATGCACTAGTAAATAAGAAATCTGAGATACAAGGCAGATACAAGGCATATTGTTTCAGGTGCAGATACAGTGAACCAAAAGAATAAATCACATGATGGCTCTCAGAAATACTCCTATATCTTTTACTGTCTTAGTGTTAGTGATCTGGATGGTCATAAAGGCCACTCATCATCCTTTGGGTAAAGAATTTGAGGCAACAGCTAAATGTACTAGCCACATACTTATTTATCCAAACAGAGAGAATAGCCTCCTATGCCTAGTTAATTTCTAAAAGAAAAAGGAGGGCTTAACGAAATTATAACATGCACAGAAGCGAAATTATAACATGCACAGAAGAGTACAACCTGAATTGTATAACATCAAAGTCGATGCTAATTAACCAATTAACCAAGTCTATTCATTCCCAGAGCTGAAACATTTTATGGATACCAATTAACCAAGTCCTTGTGGTAAATGTTGTTCTTGAGTTGGTTCTATTTTTATCACAGATCTAAAGAATACGGTGATACAGTCTACATCACTTTCCTGTGAAATGCAGATCAAAAAAATCCCTTTCTCTTCTCTCCCAGCTATCCTGTCGTGCATCTAAAAAAATGGCGAGCCTTCACAATGCTCGAGCCAAAAATGGCTTGGATGCTGTGGTGTACCATATCTAGCGTTATTATCAAAGCTAGGAAGGCCATGTTCTTGGATGCGATGTCGTCTAACCAACGCATGACATGGCTTGGAGCTTTGAATTTGGCAGCACCCACCGCCGAGGCCGCATCTGGGTGTTGCAATGTTGCATATGGGTGTTGTCGATGGGTAGCCATGGAAGAATTGGAGAGCAAAATTCAGGGAGGGGAGGAGGGGGGGCCTTACCTGGGGCACGGTGTAGTTGTTCACGCCGGGGCCTTGGTCCTGGATGGTGTCGAGGAAGACGGCGCAGGCGGCTCCCTCCTCCTCTCTCGCTGCAACGGCGCGGGCGATGGTGTCGACGAAGACGGCCCGGGCGGCTCCCCTCCTCCTGTATTCCTCCCCCTCGGGCAGATGTGAGGGGCGGTGGATGAGTAGGGCTAGGGCGCTGGGCGCCGGTGGCTAGGGCAGCGGAGGCGTGCGTGCGGTGGCTAGGGCAAGGGGATGGTTGCGGCGATGGAGAGAAAGAGGGAAGAAGAAGAAGGAACGGCCGGGCGCCCTAGCTCGATCTATATCAGCTATAGCCATGACGCACCGCGGCCAGGTGCGCCGCGGATAAGATAGCGGTGACGCACGGCTCGAAAGTGCGCTGCGCATTAGATAGCCACGACGGACATCACAAGCGTGCGACACACATTACTAAACCGTGGCGCACAGCGGCTTGGTGCGCCACGCTTATTCGCATAATATGTTCAAAAGGTTGTGTTGCCTGTCAATATCACAACTGCTTCGTTAGCCCAGTGGTTGATACTGTGATGTGCCCCAGCACCCGGGTTCGAATCCCCCACACCCCATTTTTTGAATAGTTTTGGAAAACACAATATAAATCAACATAAATTCATATAAATCAATATAACTTTCAAAATAAAATCTCAATTCATGTGTTGACTAATTTAAACACCACATCTTAGTGCATACATATAAAATACATCATCATACATTGTCATCACTGCCTCGAATGCATGCAAACACACGACACATATATCGTTGTTCTTAGAGTTAGCGTTTTACAATTTTCTTTCCCTTTTTTGTCGCGGTTGAGTAATTCAGTCCCGGAACACCGTGACTTCTTCGGTGGAATGGGCGACCTGTAGGTAGCGTTGTCCTGCTTCTTCTTGTTGTGTATTTCGTTCCATCGTCATTGTCATCTTCCATTTTCGGGTCGCCGTACTGGTCAAAGTCTTGCTCGTTGGCTACTCCATCCATTCCGATGATGTTTCTTTTGCCTCTCCGCACGACAACACGGCTAGGCCTTGTCGGGTCAGTAATGAAGAAGCATTGGTCCACTTTGTTAGCCAAGACCCATGGCTCATTTTTTGCGGTGACATTCGTGCCGGATTTGGCTTCAGGTATCACCATGGTGGTGAAATATTGTCCTTCTTTCCTGACGCTCTTTGCCCATGTGACACGGAACATTGGCACCTTCTCTCCGCAGTAGTCGAGTTCCCATATCTCGTCGATCCTACCATAGTATCTTTCTTTGACGTCACCTGTTAATGATTCCATCGTTACCCCCGAGTTCTGGTATTCGCAGTTCCGGTCCTTATTTGCCGTGTAGAATGTGTAACCATTGATATCGTATGCCTGATATGTCATGAGGTTATGTGCGGGGCCTTGTGACAATGTGAGTACGAGTTTTTCTTCTTCAGAATAAGGCGTCTCCGGTTGACCGGTCATAATCTTCTCCCTGAACCACTGTGTGAAATGGATGTTGTGCTCTCTGATTATTTCTGCTTCGGTCCTATGTTGTCCCCGGTCACTGTAATACTTCGCGATTAGCAATTTGTGCTTTTCCAACCAAGGATCAACCACTGTTAGATGTTGTAGCGCGACTAGGTTTGCTCTGTCAAAGTTGTTGCGTCGGCCCTGAAAGTCGACATTCATTTCGCGCTGGCCCTCGCGGTGTCCCCATCCACCGAGCCTGCCAAAGTGCCTGTTTACGGGCAGACCAGGGTTCTCATCTTTGTCTAGAAAATTCGTGCAGAAAGAGATGCACTCCTCTGTCAGAAAGCCCTTGGCAATGCTTGCGTCTGGACGGGCCCTGTTGCGGACGTATCCTTTGATGGAACCATTCATCCTTTCGAACGCCATCATGGAGTGTAAAAACGGCGGCCCGAGCTGGATGATATCATCCACGACATGGACAAGGAGATGCACCATAATGTCGAAGAATGCTGGCGGGAAGTATATCTCAAGCTCGCATAGTATCACCACGATCTCTTCCTGTAGCCTTGCGAGTTTCTTCACGCCAATCGACTTTCGAGAGATGACGTCAAAAAAGTTGCAGAGTCCAAACAGCGTTTCGCGGACGTGCTCGTCCATTATCCCTCGAATTGCAACTGGAAGTATCTGCGTCATCATCACGTGACAGTTGTGAGACTTCATTCCGCTAAACTTCTGCTTTGGTACGTCTAGGTATCTGCTTATCTTCCCCGCATAACCGTAAGGAAATTTGACTCCAAGGAGGCACTTGAAGAATTGGTCGATCTCCTTCTCGCATA
The DNA here is from genome assembly GCA_028641055.1 of Alopecurus myosuroides. Taxonomy (NCBI): domain Eukaryota; kingdom Viridiplantae; phylum Streptophyta; class Magnoliopsida; order Poales; family Poaceae; genus Alopecurus; species Alopecurus myosuroides. The sequence goes on from CM054058.1 coordinate 462,419,360, forward strand.
GCGTGAAGCACGAAGGGGGACAGTAATATTCCGTCTTCTTGGCCTTTTTGCCCTGGCGGCGACCTTCCGTCCCATCTAACACATCGTCATCGTCATCGTCATCATCATCCGGTTTTCCTCCGTGGAGCTCGCCCCTGATATTCAAAAATCTCAAGTCGTTCCTTGCTTTCGGCCCATCTTTGGTCCTCTCCGGCATGTTGAGCAGGGTGCCAAGCAGACTCTCGCACACGTTTTTCGTGATACGCATGAGGTCAAGGCAGTGGGGTGTGCGGAGAATCTTCCAGTACCTCAGGTCCCAGAGAACAGACCTTGTTTTCCATACACCCTCCAACGGCGCCGGCGCCTTTCGCTTCTTTCCCGGCGCAGGGCACTCTTTCCAGTTCTTCAACAGCTCGTCGATTTCCTCGCCGCTCCTTTGACGTGGGGCTCTTCGCATCTCAACTTCATTGTTGAACAGATCTTTGCGTTTTCTGCACGGGTCATCCTTGCGAAGCCACCTTCGATGCCCCAAGAACACGGTTTTCGATGACCCGGGGTTTCTCTCTAGCTGGAGATACGTAGTGTCATCCATGCACCTAACGCATGCACAGAATCCGTGCGCCACCTGCCCCGCGACATATCCGTAACCGAGGTAGTCATGCACCGTCGTGATGAGCGCGGCTCTCAATGGGAAAAATGTTTCTCCATAGGCGTCCCACGTATTGGCTGGCTCGTCCCATAACGTGGCTAGCTCCTCTCAACAACTGGACATACAGATTGATGTCGTTACCTGGTTGTTTCGGCCCTTGAATAAGCATACTCATCTGTATGTACTTCCTCTTCAAGCACAACCAGGGGGGTAGGTTGTATATACATACAAACACGGGCCAGGTGCTATGGGTGCTGCTCTGGTTGCCAAAAGGATTTAATCCATCCGTACTCATGCACAACCTGATGTTCCTTGGATCGTCGCCGAATTCGGGGTATTCGATGTCTAGCGCCTTCCACTGGCTAGCATCTGAGGGGTGTGTCAGCATCGTGTCATCATTCTCCGGATCGGTTCCATCATGCTCTTCTGGCTTCTTCCTTTCCGCGTGCCATCGCATGAGCTTCGCCTGTGTGGGGTCTGCGAAATACCGCTGCAGACGGGAAGTTATCGGAAAGTACCACACCACTTTTCGAGGAGAGGCCTTCTTCCCTGTCTTGTATCGAGTTGCGTCGCACACCGGGCATATGGTTCTCTCCGCGTCCGCGCCCCGATAGATGATGCAGTCATTAATGCAAGCAGGTATTTCACGTGAGGTAAATCCAGAGGGCACACGACTTTTTCCGCCTCCTCGATGCTCGTTGGACACTTGTTCCCCGTGGGAAGACGGTCGTGCCAGAATGCCATGTTCTCATCGTAGCTCACATCGGTCCATCGGTGTTTTGTCTTCATCTCGAGGGTCCTTAACGTTACGTTCAGACGGGTATCCTCGCTCACGCATCCTTCATACAATGGAGTAACGACGTCTATCTCCAGTTGCGACAACTTCGATTTCTCTCTAGCAGCAGCTCTGGTGTTGCTAGTCTCCTTGAGAAGCAGAGCTTGGACATGAGGGTCTCGCACCCAGTCTGACGACGATGGCACGACATCTTCATCATGATGTCCTTCGTCTTGATTATGATCATCATGTCCGACATCTTCATCACGATGTCCTTCGTCTTGATTATGATCATGTCCTTCATCTTGATCATTATGTCCTTCATTATGTCCGGGCGACTCTTCATCTTCATCACTTGTCGGGTAAAGAGTGTAGCCATCCATAAAACCACGACGGATAAGGTGCGACTCCAAGTCACCAGAATCGTATCTGATCAAGTGTTTCAGTTTGCATCTTCGACAAGGACATCTTATCTCCGTCATGCTATTTCGAAACATTTCGTCCGTCGCATGTTTCATAAATCTAGCCACGGTGCATGTGCTTATATGCATGGTTGCCTACATAGTAAAAAAAGATCAAATGAAAAATTAATTAGAATCAAATTACGTAATATATGGATGATGCATGCACATGGTCGTCGACGGAAAAATTCGGCATGACCTATGCTAAAAATAGGACATTCTCGGAGTGCGTGGTCGCCGAAATGGAAATGAATCAACATTTTGGCAACACATGTCAACTCATTTTTAAGACATCCACAAATTTCATCAAAAATACGCAACACATTTTCGCATATATGTATATATGCAACCATATATATGAATCTTTTGTGACGTCGACGCACGGCGCCGACACACATACATACAACACATATACATATCGTCCCTCCAACAACTCACCAACTATAGATCTTGCCAACACGAGACCGAGAGAGTACGTTTGTATGTGGCTATAGAAAGTGAAAAGATGGAAGGGAAAGTGGTAATAAAGTGAGAGATGGGGGTGGAGACAAATGTTTACTAGATTCCCCACACATATATATCAAATAAAATAGGTTAAATAAGTTTTAAATGGTGGGAAAATGGGGGAAATGAGGTGGTGAGGAGGTGGGGGACGACCAGATCTAAAATGGGGTGGAGATATGGGGGGATGGGAGGTGGGGGGTGGTCCCAACCACTTAAATTCGTTCCAGGTATACCCGTGACGCACATCATATTTGGCACGTCACGGCTATGTTGGGTACCCGCGGCGCACATACCAGTGGTGCGTCACGGCTATAGATGCCACCCGTGGAAAAGATAGCCGTGACGCACCCCTGGAATGTGCGCCGCGGCTACCCAACATAGCCGTGACGCACCGCTGGATGGGTGCGTCGCGGGTATGCCTCGGAGGCTCGCCACCCCGGCCCCACACATACGCGCGACGAGCCTTTTATTTGGTGCGCCGCGGCTATGCATGTAGGCGCGACGCGCAGAATCATGGTGCGCCGCGGGTAATAGGCGTGACGCGCCAAATGTGACGTGTGTCACGGGTATCATCACTCATATAGCCATTTTCCTAGTAGTGTTGGCCTGGGCAGGGATTGGACGCTCTCGGTTATCTTCAGGACTCTTAGTCCAATTTGTATCTTGTCCGTAGTCGGACACTATGTTGTCTCTTCCGCTGTTATTTGGATCTTTGTATTGTATTAGTTGTATCCTTGACTCGTTTGAGTCGTCTTGTATAAATCTCTTCTGTTGTTGTGGAATATTCGTGAACTGTTGTAACGTTATCACAAGTGGAAACCTGTAATCGGTTATTATGCGGATTTGGCGGGAATGCTGAAATCTGCATAGTGCCCGATCTCGGGGCGTCACAAATGGTATCAGAGCATGGTTTCCGATTCCCGATGTTGTTTCGATACGAATGGTTATCGAAGCAACGGGTCCGCAAAGCCTGTAGGATAACCTCGCTAACGGTCGTGTTTCTAGAGTGTCAAAAACTATTTCTGCTAAACTATTTTGGAAACATCTCAATAGGATTCTTGTTTTCTCCTTATCTCTATTCTATTTCTCCTTCTATCTCATTTGTTTTGGAGTATACTCCCGTACCTATCTTTCAAAGTTTTAGGATCCTACGTGGGTGGACGTTTTCTGAGCCGTTAACCTAATAGGTTCGATCATCGGAAGATTCCTGGTGGAAGAATATCGTCGTCACTCCGAGCAAGAATCTCTTGTTAGTGGTGTCGAGAAGTTTTGTTAGTGGTGTCGAGGAGATCAACTGGAATCATGAGGAATCGATAGTCGCACTTCTTCTCCCTCCCAGGTTAGGAGGTGGATTGCGAGGGCGCAATCCCTTGTTAGTGGTGTCGTCTGTAACACCTGGGGTGTTTACCCTAAGTTAGAAAAGTTGGTTGTTTTTCTTTTTTTTGCATTGCATCACATGCATCATGTGCATTGCACCTTGTTTTCAAAACAACTCAAAAGTTCAAACCAATTTAAACTTTCAAACATATCCAAAGTTTCCAATTTAAAAAAATTGCAAACTAAACAACTCAAATTGTTTCCAATTGTTTTGAATTTGAATCAATTAAAAATGCTTGATAATAAAACCCATTCTATTAACACCCAAGTGGTAATTTCAAATTCAAATCAAATCAATCATACTTGGCATGTCCAATTGTGGTTTAAAATTGCAATCTTGCAAACATTTAAGCTCACTAAGTTTTCTTAGTGTTTGAGCTTATTGAATAAAATTGGTTATTTTAAAAATCAAAGCTATGTGAAACCCTATTTGAAATTCAACTAACAAATTCAAATACATTAACATTTCAAATTTTTGAAATTAATGCTAACATGCTTTGACTTACTGTTTTGCAAATTAATAAAATTTATTCATAAAATAAAAACCCCAAACCCTATCCTTTTCTCTCTCTCTCTCTCTCTCTCTCTCTCTCTCTCTCTCTCTCTCTCTCTCTCTCTCTCTCTCTCTCTCTCTCTCTCTCTCTTTTCTACACAAAAAAAAGTGTGCAAACAGAAAATTAAAAACAAAAAAAAATAAGCTAGGGGGGAGGCAGGCCATTTCTGGCCCACCTACAACCCCCTGCGGTGGGCTGGCCAAGCCCACCACCCCTCTCTGGCCCGGTACCCCTTCGCTGCGAGGAGATCTTCTTCCTCTGCTGTCGTCACCGTGGTACGACCACCCCCACCACCGTATGATCTCCTTCATCCCCCTCCGATGCCCTGCCGTACAAGCCTAGGCCCTCCATAAAACCTCCTCCCCCCTCGCCCTAGCCTCTACCCTCTCTCTCTGCCGCCACCGTCCCCCTTTTTTTTTCTTCCACCTCCCACTCTGTTTTTTATCTCACTGAACCTACACACCCACCGAGCGAGCTCCCTCTGTCAGAACCACCTACGCCGTCGCCGCCTTGGGCCTCTTCTCACCGTGCCGTGACGGGGAATGGAGCCCCCAGGGCCCTGGCTTCCTCCTCGACGAAGATCTCGGGCCGGAGATGCTCTGGATGCCCCGCACACCGCCAAGTTCGTCGTCGAGCTCGCCGGCCGTCTGCGAGGATTACCTCCAGGGCGTCCTTCTCCTCGGGCCGGTCGTCGTCGATGAACTTCACCAACGGACTCCCAGAGGTGAGCTCCACCCCCTGGACCCCCTTTTCCTCCTCACCTCGTGCTCTGGACGCGCCGCCATCGTGCGCCGTCTTGGTTGCTGCCGGCGATCGCTTCTGTTTCCGTCAGGTTCAGAGAAACCTCGCTGTCGAAAAAATTCAGTTAACAGTCGTAGACACCACTTGTTTCTTCAGTATCGTGTAGCATCACAACGCACAGAGCAGCGCAGTGGTACTGCACCTTGCACCGCGCCGCGAGCGCCCAGGTTCGATCCCCGCGGGCGCATTTAGCCAACCTTTTGCCGTTTTTCTGCGCGGAAGGGCGGGCCCCACTTGCCATACGCCGCGGTGGCCCAGTCACACCTCACCTGCGCCACGCGGGCACCAGCCTGGCGCTGCCCCCACCGGTCAGTGACACGGTGTTGACCCGCGTTGAGTAGGAGAAGACAGGGGCTTCTCTGCTATCCTTTTTCTTCCACACAAAGGTCCCTGTAAAATCACAATCATGTCCCTATCATTCAAATGCACCTAATAAATCCATTTAAACTCAAATTTCAAATATAAAATATGTTTTCCATCCGAAATTTCATACTCTTTCCAAATATAACAATTGTTTTCTGTTTTGGATAAATAAAACTAATGCAATTACTTGATGCTTTAATTAAATCAATTAAATGGTGAATTCATAACTTGCTCAATTAAAATCCAATTTCAACAAATAACATATGTTTTCTAATCAAAATTTCCTATACTTTTCAAATATGCATTTTGTTTACTGTTTTGAATAATTAAAATTGGTTAAATATTTTAAACCTTGTTCAAATCATTTAAAATTGCTAAATTCATAACTTGGTCAAATTAATTTCTTTTTGAACATATAAATATGTTTTCAAACCAGAAAAGTATAAACTTTCCAAATATGAATTTTTTTTAATGTTTTGAACAAATAAAATTCAAATAATTTCATACTTGAATTAAATTCATTTAAATCTTGTTTAAACTTGTTTAATTCATAATTAATTAATTCTAATTCCCTTTTCAACAAATGAAACATGTATTCCACCTAAAATTTGGTGTTCTTTCCAAATATGAACTTTGTTATCCATTTTGAACAATTAAAATTTGTGAAAACAACAAATGCTTGTGTAACTCATTTAATAAACCAAAATTTCATAACTTAATAAATAAAATTCCAAACTGGTAAACAACATATCAAACTGAAGCTATTGTTGTTTTCTTATTGTTTTCATCATCCATGCATCATTCTAATCAACTTTCACATGATGGTTATTTGTAGATCATATAATTCAACATTAATTCATGGGCTTTTCCATATTCAATCCAATTTGCATATGGGCCCATTTAAATATGTTTACCATGTCAACTAGTTTATCTTTGATGCATCCTTAAACTTGTCATGCATCCATATCTTGATCATGCTGGATCTTTTGCCGTAGAAGTAATTGTATCATCCGGTGTTTCTGTTAGCTCTTTGCTTCTTCGCGGATAGGACGTTGAGATGATGTGATCAACGACAAGTTCTGCGGATGTACCTCTACTTGATGGATTCCAGGCAAGTATACTCACTTGCTGCCTATGGATGCCTTTCATCAATTGTTACCGATTCTTTCTGTTGTCTTATTCTAGCCTTTTGATTCGATGCTTGTGTCTCGATCCTATCATATGTTTACCTTGCAGCCATGATATAAGCCTTACTTCCACTTCCTATCAACTGTTGTTTGTTTACCTTGTTGGCCCTCGTGTCGTAGTTGCATGCTTAGTGTTGTTTGCGCTCAAGTCTTTTTGTCCGTCTTATCACGTGTTCAGTTTGATAGTTGGGTTTCAATTCAATCAACAACATGTTAATGTTTTGGGTAATAATAATTTGATGATAAGGCACCGGCAGGAGGCCCGACGTGGTTTTGGAGCCTGCTAGTGTCGAACTTAATCAAGAAAAGGGTCTTGTCTACTGATCCATGATGAGCGCGCTAACCGCATGTGGGAAGCGAGTATGGGCGCCCCCCTCAATTTGATTCGATTCGCATCTCGTCCAAATCGCCTCATTTAGTTCGGGTTTTCCATTTGCCGCATGCATATGCAGGTGCGAACCCTTGGCGCCAGGGTGGAACTTTTGTAGTCGGCATTTAGGGAGACACGTTCTTAGAGTGCTATGAGGGTCCCCTTTTCTTCGCGGGGCTTGATTAGCCGTGCGCTCAAGGTGCTTTGGGCTTGATGCGAAGAAGAGTTGGGTTGTGTTGAGTGCCTCGCTTGGTGGGTTTGATCCCCGTCTGGCGGGATACTCTTACGTGTAGGGCCAAATTGGTGCATCCCTGCAGGGTTAAATCTTCTCGAGAAGCCGTGTTGTCCGCGGTTATGGATGACTTGGTGAAAGTGCTGGCTAACAAGTACTCAGACAACTTACACCTAACTATAACAACTTGACTAGTAATATAGATTACTTCCACCATAAGAATGATGTCACCCTAATCAACAGTGTGAGTTTCCTTGGGTTGCTTCCTTAGTAGGGGGTAACATTGGATGGGTTTGTTTGAAGTTAGTTGTAGTTGGTTACGATACGCTATCTTATCTTCTTTCTGTTAGCCGGAAGTTGTAGCGTGTCTCTCTAGTTAGTTAGTGCAGCCCGCTGCCGCTTCTTTGCAATAATCCCTTCCTTTCCGTTCTACCCAAAGTATTTGTATCCTGTGATGATTGGTTACGCTGGTATCTTGTGAGTATGGTTTATCCACTTGCCAGTACTTAACCGTACTGACCCACGAATTCATTTTCGTGGCTGCATATTCAACATTGCAGTCAACAGGTTTGAAGTCTGACGACGTTAGCTTGGGAATCCCTCCGGCTTGGCCTGGGCAGGGATTGGACGCTCTCGGTTATCTTCAGGACTCTTAGTCCAATTTGTATCTTGTCCGTAGTCGGACACTATGTTGTCTGTTCCGCTGTTATTTGGATCTTTGTATTGTATCGGTTGTATCCTTGAATCGTTTGAGTCGTCTTGTATAAATCTCTTCTGTTGTTGTGGAATATTCGTGAACTGTTGTAACGTTATCACAAGTGGCAACCTGGAATCGGTTATTATGCGGATTTGGCGGGAATGCTGAAATCTGCATAGTGCCCAATCTCGGGGCGTCACACCTTTCCACATATAGCAACCTGTGGTTTTGGGCCTGACATTCACACGCTTCCTTGGAGGTTGAGGCATCGCGGGAAAAATACTGCGAGTCACATATGAACTAGGTTCTCCTTGCGTCACTACCTTCCTTTTGCGACTCTCAACTTGCAAACAGGTGTGGGTGCTCTCTCACAAGAACATCATTATTATCAACATTGACAGTGCCAAGCTGAGTCAAATACTGTAGGGAAGCAAGGGTGGTATAAGGCGAGAGCAGACAAAAAGGTTTCTTTTTTGTTTTTCTGTTTTTGGAAAACTTGCGAAACATATCGGCTCACACAGATGAGAACGGTAGATAACACAACAGCAAACAAGTATCTAAGAAGCAATCACAAACACAACCAAAGACTAACATACACATGAAACTAAGTCTCAACAAGTATAACACAATCCTAGGTTTCACAAAGAAAAAGCATAAGGCTTACAACACAACTGGCACACACAAAGCTCTTTAGCAAAGTTCACACAACACAAACAAACAAGGGTTTGGGTAGAAGCAACATAACTCCTATTATCCTGCGGCGATCCTAAGTGCTCGAGGAAGCGCGTAGCTGTTCCTCCAACTCTTCAACTCTGGACTTGCTAGTTGGAAGCTGGAGCTGAAGGTCTCTCACTTGTGCACGGTGCTGGGAGTAAGTGTACTTCATGGTTTTCTTCAGTACTTTGAGACGACGCTCTGTAGCAGAAGAAATTCTCAGGTTTTTCGTTAGCTGGATGATCTCTGTTCATCGGGTGTCAAACTCTCCTCTGAGCTTATCAAGGGAGAACTGAGTGTTGTAAAGTTATCCCTCCAAGTAATGGAAGTGACGAGCAAACACAAAGTCTTCAGTGACATCTATGGGCTTGTCAAGTGATCTCTGGGGTCGGCGGTGCTAGCAAAGGAGCACAAATGGTACAGACCACCAACAAAGACGATTCTCGTCCATCATGGTGAATCTGAGCTCCCTTCAAATCAGGTACTGGGCGACCGATAAGACGAGTCATCTTGATCAAATCCTCCTCAAAGCGGCGGTAGCAAGGTGCATGCGATCCCAGCCGGAAGGACTCGGTAAAGACAACTGCCATCTACACCAATGGTTAGATGCAGTTTAAGTTGGGTAACAGTGTGCAAAGTTCTAAGATGCTCAAAGGTAACTTAGTATAAGTAGAGTTTTTCAAAAACACAGAGGGGATGGAATATATAGAGTATTTTTGTACATAGTTGTGACGCCCCGAGATCGGGCACTATGCAGATTTCAACATTTCCGCCAAAATCAACATAATAACCGATTCCAGGTTGCCACTTGTGATAACATTACAACAGTTCACGAATAATCCACAACAACAACAGAGGAGGTATATACAAGACGACTCAAACGAGTCAAAGATACAACTGATACAATACAAAGATCCAAATAACAGCGGAAGAAACAACATAGTGTCCGACTACGGACAAGATACAAATTGGACTAAGAGTCCTGAAGATAACCGTTGGCGTCCAATCCCTGCCCAGGCCAAGCCGGAGGATTCCCAAGCTAACATCGTCAGACTTCAAACTTGTTGACTGCAATGTGGAATATGCAGCCACGAAATGGATTCGTGGGTCAGTACTATTAAGTACTGGCAAGTGGATAAACCATACTCACAAGATACCAGCGTAACCAATCATGACAAGATACAAATACTTTGGGTACAACGGAAAGGAAGGGATTATTGCAAAGAAGCGGCAGCGGGCTGCACTAACTAACTACAGAGACGCGCTACAACATACGGCTAAAAGAAAGGGATAAGATAGCGCGACAAAACCAACTACAACTACTCACCAAACAATACCCATCCAATGTTACCCCCTACTAAGGAAGCAACCCAAGGAAACTCACACTGTTGATTAAGGTGACATTCATTTTTATGGTGGAGGTAATCTATATTACTAGTCAAGTTATCAACGTTAAGTGTAAGTTGTCTGAGTACTTGTTAGCCAGCACTTTGACCAAGTCATCCATAACCGCGGACAACACGGCTTCTCGAGAAGATTAACCCTCCAAGGATGCACCAATTTGGTCGTACACGTAAGAATGACCCGCCAGATGGAAAGGCCCTTCCACCAAGCGAGGCACTCAACACAACCCAACTCTTCTTCGCATCAAGCCCAAAGAACCCCGTGCAATTGAGCGCACGACTAATCAAGCCCCACGAAGAAAAGGGGACCCTCATAGCACTCTAAGAACGTGTCTCCCTAAATGCCGACTACAAAAGTTCCACCCTGGCGCCAAGGGTTCGCACCTGCATATGCATGCGGCAAATGGAAAACCCGAACTAAATGAGGCGATTTGGACGAGATGCGAATCGAATCTGAGTTGCGGGGGGCACCCATACTCGCTTCCCACATGCGGTTAGTGCGCTCATCATGGATCGGAGGACAAGACCCTTTTCCTAATTAAGTTCGACACTAGCAGGCCTCAAAACCACGCCGGGCCTCCTGCCGGTGCCTTATCATCAAATTATTATTACCCAAAACATTAACATGTTGTTGATTAAATTGAACCCAACTATCAAACTAAACAGGTGATAAGACGGACAACAAGACTTGAGCGCAAACAACACTAAGCATGCAACTACGTCACGAGGGCCAACAAGGTAAACAAACAACAGTTAATAGGAAGTGGAAGGAAGGCTATATCATGGTTGCAAGGTAAACATATTATAGGATCGGGACACAAGCATCGAATCATAAGGCTAGCATAAGAACAACGGAAAGAGTCGGTAACAAGTGATGAAAGGCAGCCATAGTCAGCAAGTGAGTATACTTGCCTGGAATCCAGCAAGTAGAGGTACATCCGAAGAACTTGTCGTTGCTCACATCATCTCAACGTCCTATCCGCGAAGAAGCAACGAACTAGAACAACACCGGATGCAACAATTACTTCTACGGAAAAAGATCCAGCATGATCAAGATATGGATGCATCAAAGATAAACTAGTTGACATGGTAAACATATTTAAATGGGCCCATATGCAATGTGGATTGCATATGGAAAAGCCCATGAATTAATGTTGAATTAAATGATCTACAAATAACCATCATGTGAAAGTTGATTAGAATGATGCATGGATGATGAAAACAATAAGAAAACAACAATAGTTTCAGTTTGATATGTTGTTTACCAAGTTTGGAATTTTATTTATTAAGTTATGAACTTTGGCATTTTAAATGATTTAAACAAACATTTGTTGTTTTCACCAATTTTAAATGTTCAAAACAGATAACCAAATTTATATTTGGAAAGAACACATAATTTTAGGTGGAATACATATTTCATTTGTTGAATTTGGATTTAAAATGAGTAAGTTATGAATTTGGCAATTTAAAAGGTGTATTTAAAGTATTGAATTATTGCACCAATTTTAATTAGGAAAAACAGTAAACAAATTGTATTGAAAAGGTTGAAAACATGTAGCAAATGTTTCACTGAACATTTTGAGCTATTAAACATAATTTTTGGATCATTATTGAATTTATTATGCATTTTTCCATAAGCATTTTTATTCTGCCCTTTTTAGTAAACAGAAGGAAACATGTTCAAATTTAATTCAATTGTGACCAAATAAAACACCAATGTGTAGAGTTTGTTAAGAAAAAAATTTAGAGCCCAAGTTTGCTCAATTTGGGTGAACAGAACTCAAGTTATGAATTTCCAAAGTTTCAAATTTTAATAGACTTTTCTGTATTTAATTATTTAGTGCAAAATTCATTACAGAAACATGTTGCAACTTTGTTACTAACAGAAATATCACAAGATGCTGAATCCATAGAAATTTGAATCATTGAAATTGGAGCATTTTTCAATTTGTTATTGATTTTACAAATAAAGATTTAGTTCTGGTTTTCTGGAGTTCGAGAAATAAAAGAAAAAGGCCGAAAAAAGAGGTGGCTTTGCCACAGGTGGGATTCAAACCCGGCTCTCCAGGGTGCGGAATAAGGGTGCTAGCCACTAGGCTATTGCTCGGTTGGTGTTACGATAAGGGTCTGAAACAAGATGAGGTGAGATTTTGCGGAACTAACTGAAACCGAAAGTTCAGAACTGAACTTGACGGAGACGATCACACGGACGCCGGCCGGTGGCAGCGAGCTGCTGCTGCTGCGCACGCTGCGTGCGTGATGCGGGCAGGGGTGGTGGTGCGGCCAGCGGAGGAGAGAAAAGGAGGGGGCGGGGGCGTGCTCACCGGGACTCGAGCGAACGGAGGGAGGAGACGGTGACGACGGGAGCAGATGGCCGCGGTGACCGGCGGGAAGAAAGGCGATGGCGGCGGCGATCCAGGGAAGCTCGTGGGCCGGATCCTTCGGTGATCTTGACGAGGACGACGTCCTCTTTCCATTCCCACGGTCAGGTCACCTCGAAGGAGATCATGATGGCGACGACGAGATCCTCCCGTGCTCTCTCTCTCGCTACCAAAAGTTCAAAGGAAAAAAAGAACAGAGAGTGGGAAGGGGAGGTGGCGGCGGAAGGAGGAAGAAAAGGGGAGGGCTAGGGTTCCTGGAGGGCTTTCCTCGGGGTAGATAAAGAGGGGAGAGGAGCAGGTGAGAAAGGGGGACGTGGAGCTGCAGGTGGGGGAGGTTCTCTGTCCCTCTGTCTCCGTACAGAGGTAGGAGACGACATGCGATGGGGGATGGGCTCTGGGGTCGTAGGTGGGCTCAGCCCACTTGGGCTGGCCTGCCTCCCCCATGTGTTTTTATCCTTTTTTTTGTAAAAGAATAGGAAGAGAGAAATAGTAATTAGAGGGGGTTTTGGTGTCAGAAAATTCCAAAGTAAATTGATGTGGTTTTGTAATTGCAAATGCACGAGTGCACCAAAGTTTGTTTTCAAACTTTCAAAAGTTTTTTTGCACTTTGAAATTTGAAAGAGTTTGGGAGAAAAAAATCACATTAGTTGAATTAATTCAAATTTGAACAAGTGAAGGGTTTGAAACTTTTGAATTGGTTTGGGAAACAAGTGCAATGTCATGATGCAATGCCATGCCAGCAAAAGGAAACAAGAAAAATTCTAATTGGGGAAAAATCCCCCGGGTGTTACAATAGTCATCTTAGTGATCCGATTTTATTAACTTTTATTGTCATAGTACTAGCTAACGTCCATGCTAACTAAGGTCTCCTAAGGTCAGGATTGCTCTGATACCAACACTGTAAGGTCCCCCAGAACCACTGGTCAAGGACACCTCCGATATGCATACATTCACGATCCCAGATCACACTAGTCATGAACAACATATCAAGTTGGTACACAAATACAATATCCATTACACGATTTGCATAAAACACTTATAAAAGGAACATGGTCACATGACCAAGTCCAACACAACTGTGACGCCCCTGGATCGGGTACTATGGGGATTTCAGTGTTCCCACCCAAATCCACATAATATCAGATCCTAGGTTGTCCTTTCTGATACCATTACAACAGTTCACGAATAATCCACAACAACAACAGAAGAGATATATACAAGACGACTCAAACGAGTCAAGAATACAACTTATACAATACAAAGATCCAAATAACAGCGGAAGACGAAAGAGTATCCGACTACGGATAAGATACAAATTGGACTAAGAGTCCTGAAGATAACCGATGGCGTCCAATCCCTGCCCAGGCCAAGCCGGAGAGATTCCCAAGCTAACGGCGTCAGACTTCAAACCTGTGACTGCATTGTGAATACAGCCCCGAATAATGGGGGTCAGTACTTGAAGGTACCGGCAGGCGGAAAGCAATACTCACAAGATACTAATGCAACCAGTCATCACAAGATACAAATACTTTGGGTACAAAGGAAGAGGTTGGTGTAATGAAGTGGCAGTGGGCAACACTAAGCAGTCTATGGAGACACGCTACAACTCTCGTCTATTAGAAAGGGATGAGAAAGCGTGACAAAACCAACTACAACTACTCACCAAAACAAACCCATCCAGGATTTACCCCCCATCAACCAATGTCAGGAGGTAACCCGAGGAAAAACTCACACGTGTTGAAGTAGTAAATTCGTTATCGCACAGGTTAACAATTATCATTAGGTGTAAGTTATCCGACTCTTGTAAGCCAGCACTTTCTCCAAGATCGTCACATAAGCGCGGACGATACGCCTTCTCGAAAAGATTTAACCCTGCAGGGATGCACTACTGTAGCCACACGCACCGAGACTGTCGCGAGACTGTCGGCACAACACTTCACCTTACCACAAACAATTCCAGGTAGCCACCTAGCTAGGTTGGGACCGCCTCGAGAGTCCGGCCGGTGCTTCGAAGCGGACCTAGCCGTTTGCGCCTACGCGCGAAACGGATCAAACCTGACCGGAACTGTCTGCTCCACGTCATACCGTGGAAACCTATATAATTGTACGCACATCGGTAACATACCATCATCATCCTCAACGTTGTTGCCATTGTACCTGCAGAACTGGTGATGTGCGTACCCAAATGGAAAGCCCGAACGAAGTTGTGGCTTCCTGGACAAGAGTGCAGCGGGGCTAATAGGTTGCGGGGAGTCCCATTCCTCCCACGATGTGGTTAGTGCGCTCATTCTTGGATCAGCGGACAAGAAACTTTTCCTAAGGCAACACCAGAGGGACCAAAAGCCTCAACGGGCCTCCCGCTGGTGTCTTAACTCGAATTCAAATTTTATTATTACCCCAAGCGTTAAGATCATTTAAAAAAAAAGTTGAACCAATCTATCATACTAGTAAGGTGACAAAGAACCTAAGCATGCGCTACGACTCGCAAGGCAAACAAGAAGCAAACATGTCATAGGAGGTGGGGGGATGAGGCTATATCATGGCTGCAAGGTAAACATATGATAGGATCGAGACACAAGCATCACTTCATAAGGCTAGAAGAAAGACAACGGAAAGAATCGGTAACATGTGAGGAACGACAGCCATAGGTAGCAAGTGAGTAAAACTTGCCTGGAATCCAGCTTGTAGAGGTAGCAGAACTTGTCGTTGCTCACATCATCTCAACGTCCTATCCGCGGAGAGGCAAAGCACTAAAAGAAACAACGGATGCAAACACTTACTACTACGACAAAAGATCCAGCATGATCGAGATAAGATTTGGATGCATGACATGCGAGATGCAACTAAACCAATTTAAGTGGAATCGGAATCCCAACAATTAAGTATAAGATTCAAGTTGATTAACATGGAGAACAAGATATAGGTGATCTACATAATATTAAATGGAATAGGGCATAAATTGAAATAAATACCCAACACATTCTATGTTTATTATTTAGGTGAACATGCATAACACTACTAAAATGCAAGATGGAAGATGCAAACATGAGCATGGATGACATATTAATATTCTATGCAGTTTTCTGATCAAAATTCATATGTGACAATCTTTCATTGGAGTTATAGTTTGCAAGTTATGAATTAAGACATTTTGTAAAAGAAAATAAAATAAAATGTGGGTTTGGAGTTCGAACTTGGCTGCTGGGACGTGCATGAGAGCAACCCTCTACAACTGTACTACGCTCGGCTTCGTGAAAGATACGAGGTTCGGCTCAACAAATGGTAACAGGTCCGAAGCAAACTGAAGCGGACACAGTTAAGTCTTGCAGGTTCAGGTTTGTGACAAAAATAAAATAAAGGAGACTTAAGCCTCGACAGGATTCGATCACGACACTCCATGCAAGCAGATTGGGGTATTAGCCACTGGACTATGTACGTAGTTGTGTGCGGATACAGATCTGATCGAAAATGCAGTGTACACCTGACGAAACTGAAGCTGTACACCTGCACGGACGGGTGACAAACGGAAGCGTCCGGTGGCGATCTCAGGCAAACGGCGCACGAAGGCGCCGCTCCCAGAGCAAAAGGGAGAAAGATGGGTTCGGTAGTGGGCTGGCTTAGCTACCTAAAAACATTTTTTTTCTTCTTTTTTTTCCAGATAAAATTAGGAGATATTTTTGGGAGGGTTTTATATAGGAAAACCATGTGTAAAATTATTTAGATAAAACAGTGAATTACTTATAAGTCTTTTGAACATTTTGAAAGTATCAAATATTTTGAGTTGATAATTAAAATAGGTTTGAGAGAAAACGTATTTTAAGAACTCAACAAAAAAGAATGCAATGCAATGCAATGCATGATTTTATGATGATGCAAAGAAACAAGCAAACAAATTCTAGTTGGGAGAAAAATCCCGGGTGTTACAACAACTGCCACGCAGGGCAAACACGCAACACACACAGTGGAAGACTAAACACACAAACTTAGTAGAGCCCAAGTCACGCCTTAACCTACAGGCTGCTGACTGGGAGACGATCATAGTTCGCAAAGCCATCAGCTCCGTACTCCTCTTCGTAGATCTCCTTCTGAGACTACTTCTCGATGTTTGGCAAGTAAATACCAGGGACGAAACCAATATGAGTACATTTGAATGTACTCAGCAAGACACCCATCATGTAGCTTACCAAAATGCAAGTATACTTATATGGTGTAATAGGTAGGCTATACATAGGGTTCACTATCTATGATATATGAAAGACATATCATAGTTGATTTTGAAAATCTCCGTATATTCGTTGAAGAAGATACTTCAAAAGAAAATAATATGCTTTTCTTTCTATTGTAGATATCACATGTACAAGAGGTTTTGTAAAACTTTGTTAAAAGAAAGTTTTCTCTTTACAAAACTTTTTGGAATAAACTTCCAGTTTTTGTTTAGAAAAGAAATATTTTATTTGCGAAACTTCTTGTAAAACAACTTCCGACTTTTCATCAATGATACCTCCACGGTACAAGATTTCCTCCTTTCAATACTTCATGAGTCCAACACCTTTTTGAAAACTCCTTTTTGAAAACATTGACACAATGCTAGCTACATGGCCATTCAACTGTCCATATCCGAGGACGCGGCTATTCCGAATAGTTTGACTCTGCAGAGTTGTACACAATCCACTAGATCCAGTACATCCGCCGTGAACAACCACGGACTGTAACAACAATATGTGAACTTCAGATAACTAATCCTAAACATCCACTATGTTAAAGCTAGAATATGTCTATCTCTTCAGTTGAGTGTAATATCCCCGGCAACAGGTCCCACCTCGCCAAGACAGGAGACTCAACTGTCGCACCCGGAGGAGAACTTAATCCCTCACTATGTATGTCCCGTATACACCACCTAGCGACAATCGGTTCGAGGGCTCGACGACCCTTATAGCATATTGAGATAGAACACACACTAACAAGAACAAACTTCAAGTTAAGCCTCGTTCCCATGTTGGGGTAGGGTGGCAGTACGGTAAAGGTTGTCCGGCAAAGACTAGGTTATGTGTCATTTTTGAAAACACATTTTCCCCAAAAATGATCACTTCCACAA
This sequence comes from Alopecurus myosuroides, assembly GCA_028641055.1. Classification (NCBI taxonomy): domain Eukaryota; kingdom Viridiplantae; phylum Streptophyta; class Magnoliopsida; order Poales; family Poaceae; genus Alopecurus; species Alopecurus myosuroides. Next base: position 462,436,902 of record CM054058.1, read on the forward strand.
TCCTCCGGTGAATAAGGCTTCGGATTTCCACCGGGTTTTCCACAAAGCCTTTGTTTTGCAAAAACACATTTTTAGGGGTGTCCACTTAGGGACTTATACTTTGGTGGTAATAAATATCATATGGTGGCTATGGGCTTGGTAACACCAAGTATCAACTACTGACATAGTAATATTATATATATTAATAGTAGTAGTATTCACTCAAAAATAGTTTTTGGTAATCAAAGTTTTTGTAAAAAAATTCAGAAGTAAAACATGCATGGTAGATAATCATAAGTGTAATAACATCAAGCATCAGTATGGCTTGCCTTAAAACTCTTAGTGTCCCTGGCCTTGAAGTAACTTGAACCTGACGCACAGCTCCACAACTGCTGCTTCTTCTCCTTCATTTTCTAATGCCGTAAAAGAATAAAAGACACACACTCAAAACTAAAGACCAAGAAACTAAACAAAAAAACACATACAACAAGCAAACTTATACTAGCGCAATCACTCAAACGTTATCGAGAAAACTATCTCACATAACTCTCAGGGTACAAAACTGTCGTCAGGCAAATATATGGTTGAGAAACCATATCCCACATATTACATACCATATATGGAGTGGGTGTACCACTATCATAATAAGATATTAAAGAAGCTAAAAATATAGCTTGTGGGCCCAAAAGGTGAGGCTACTAAAATGATACTAATCTATCAAAGGTAGTGGGTATTAACAACACACAAGAAATCATCACCAAACAAGTTCACTACCAAACCAATGCTTAGATAACAAGATACAGAACAACAACAACAACACTAGCACAACAATAACATGAGTACAATACTCATGCTAAGGCAATCACTCAGACAATCTCCAAACAGCAAACAAACATACCACAGATGAATAGGCTAGTTACTGACTATACTTATGCCTACTCAAAGTTAAGGAATCCATCAATCATGAAAATAAACAAAACAAACCAGTATCTCAATCAATGATAAAAAGTCATAGAACATAATTTAAAACACACTCATCACAAGAGATAATACCCCTAACTATTAACATAATAATAAGAGTGCACTAATAGCATACTAGTATGAGAATTCTACACAAGCATGCTATAAGAAATAATTGTATTCTACAACTAATAGAAACAAGAAACTCCATGACGAAGGCATGGATCCTGGACCCTGCGGGTAAGGACACCCCCTCTCAGGCCCAAGGACAAGGCCCAAGAAGAGGCGCCCTTGGAAGACTCCAGAAGGCCCACCTGAAGCCCATCCGCATTAGACTTGCGGATGAAGTTAGGAAACTTGTAACCGACCTAAACTAGGGTTCGAATCCTCTCCGGGTAGGACTTGAGACATGGCCATCTATATAAGGCCAGGAGAGCCCCCAAGGAGAGGACCAAGCAATACCGCACGACCACAAAAGCCTTGAAACTCGAGATCTACTCTCGATTCGAGCACCCTGTAACCGATCCAATCATCCAATACAGATTGACAGAAGGCAGGAGTAAGGGTTTTACCTCTACGAGGGCCCCGAACCTGGGTAAATCTTGCCTCTTGTCAAGCCGACGATTCCACCAGCGCTCATGACTTCTCCTAGTCGAAACCCGGTAGGGTCACCTAAGGGATTTGCGGAGTTAGAACTTCGACAATTGGCGCCGACCGTGGGGATCGCGGGCGCTGGATCACCGGCATCTTCGGCTTCATCGACATCCAACTCTCTTTGGAAACCAACGACTACGGCTCCGTACAATCCTATACGGATCGGATCTGTCGTGGTCACGCCTCACTCGCCGGAATCACGCCCGGTGTTCGAGGAACTCGAGAAGTGTCGTGGGATAATCACGGCAGATGTTACCTGGGGTAACTGATCTTGGGGCAAGTCGACACAGGTATTCGGGAGAGGGTTTAGCTCAAGGGAAAACATGGTGCAACTCGATCTGATAGCCGGCAATCGAAGTCGCCGGATCTCTACTCTCGATATGATAACTCGATTAGGGAATACACTGGATGCTTGATACCAAGCGATATTGCTAGGGTTCTTAGATCTCTGTCTAAAACTATACCCGGGGGTCGGTTTATAAAGCACCCGTACCCCCTAGCTTATTCTGCAAGGCCTATCTCGGATCCTACCCGGACACGGCGCACTAACCCTAACTTTTCCTCTACAGTAACCCATAATCCGGGTCGTCGGGCCCACAAGCTTGGGCCTCCACAAACGTCCTTATCCCTAGCCGGACCCTGCACACCGTCCTTTGGGCCGGGTTATTCCTTGGAGCTTGGCATACCGGGTTATCATCCCCCTGTCAGTAGTCCCCAGAATAGCCTGGGCTTCATGGATCCTCCTTGAAGCACTTGCTATTCCCTGCAAAGATGTCGAACATACGGGCATATGGAAGCCGAGTTAAGATGTTCTGATATTCAGCTAGGCCTCACTCCATGGTGGCCATGTAATAACCCGGATTTTTCCTCCAAACACTTAGGTTCAAATTCCCAGGTCCAGACCACAATAAAAAATGCCAAGATCTCATGCTCGATAATCAGTCCTGTTATTACGGGGCGAATCCCTTCCTTCTTCTATCCCAATGCCTTGCCCAATGCTTGACGCATATCTTGCAAAATCTTCGTGGATAACCATTACCCCGCGGTTTCCGGCTCCTGGCCGTTAAGATAGGCTCACCCTTGCCTTATAAATAGCACTCAGAGGGTAACCCTAAGCCCATCACCGCGCCACAACTTCCCCTTTTCTTCCTTGCTCCTAACACCCTCGCAGCACCACCGTGAGGAGTCCGTGCCTGCTACCAACGCAAGATCGCCAGCGGCCGCGCCCGCCCTCGAGTCGCCTCGCGCCACCGTCAAGTGTCACCGTTGCGCCTCCATTTCTCTCATTCGAGCCACGCCGCTCGTCGCCATCATATTAGGCTCCAATCTCCCCGGTAAGCTTCTCGCAGCCATTTTAATTCAACCTCACAACTTTCAATTCATCCAAGATCAGATCTAGGTCAGCCCGCGAGTCATTTGCCCGATTGCACCAAATTAGATCGGTTCGATGCTTGCCAACCCCTTTAATCATCTGCCTAATAGTCACCAATGATCCTCCAACCATCATTGATTACCAATTTTACTTAAAAATCATCCGCAAACTTTTCCATCTAGATCCGTTCCTCCTCGATTTTCCGCTCATTGCATTAACACCCGGAAAAACCCTCCTTTTCCAGCTATTTCACTTGCGGTATAAATATGGGCAACCATCCGTCATCCCCAAATACCTTTCCCTACGTAAGTAACCAACAATTTCCACAAGTGCGCTCAATACCCGGACAGTTCTCAGTTTCGTACCTTCTTGATACCTTATACTCAGATACTTCAGCACTCCCGGGTCTTATTTCACACGCCTCTTCTCTTTGTGTTTTGCAGGCTGACCCCATGGCTCCCAAGCGACAAGGAAAACAACCGACTCAAGCGAAGACTACCCAAACCATGTCCGCCAACTGGGGGCGTTCCACAACTACCAAAGCCAAATTGGACGAGCTAGCCGAATTAGGAACCCTCCCTTCTCAAAAAGACATCCACTGGAGGGTACCGGGTAATGAGACTCATCCCACCCCCGCAGAAAACGAGGTAATCTGCTTCGTAGAACACGTGACCCGAGGATTTCGTCCTCCGGGTCACCCTTTCTTTAGGGAGGTCTTAGATCACTATGGACTCCGGGTGTTCGACATAGGGCCTAACTCTATGTTGAACATCACCCACTTCATTGTTCTATCTGAGTCGTACTTGTGCATGCCACCGACTCTGACTCTTTTCATTGAGTTATTCCAGTGCAAGCCGTGCCGCGAAAGCGGCGACGGAGCGCTTCTCACTTGCGGCGGGGTATCCATCCAACGCCGTAAGAACTCTTTGATGCCAACCCTCAACCTGCATTCCCACGTCAAACATTGGCAGCTATCCTTCTTTTATTGCCGCGATACCTCCCCCGACAGCGAAAAGAAGCTGCCGGGTTACTCAGAGACCCCCCTCAAGCCCTCCGAGTCTTTCAGTGCCTTTGCATCAGACTCGGACAGGGAGGCAATCCTTCCTTCGCTAGCCAAGATAGCCATTCTCTCAGCCCAAGGCCTCCTCGGGCTCAATTTAATAAAGACATGGGTCGATTTCCGAATCCAACCTAACTCCGTTCGCACCAAATTGATGTGCGAGTATTCAGGGCATACCACAGATGCACTCCGCTACTCCACCAAGAGCTTTGCGACCGGTGACACTATCAAGACCATCAAGAGCTTCTTAACAGAAAAACTAGAGGTGATAAAGGGCATCACCGGGTTACCCCCGTTTACCCGGGAAAATCCAGCTCCAGCGGTAATACCCGACACTCATAATTTGTTTCCACATTTCGACTCGATACTGCTTCTAAGCCTTAATCTTATCTTTTTTACCTTAGGCTGATGACCCTTTCTGGAGAGTTGAACCATTCCCCCCCTCCAGAGACCCGGAAGAGGAGGACGAGGTGGCTGACGACAGTGAAGGTATTCGCTCAAGATCTGCATATTTTTACTTACATCACTTTCCTCCTGTCTGTCTTTTTTCCAACGAATACACACCTGGTTCGCAGGACTGGAGGACGAAGGTGGAAACAATAAGGACGACCCGGAGACAACCGAGTCTGACCCAGAGGCAACAGTTGGAGCCAAGAGGAAAGGCAGGGGGACAGTGTCCAAGGTTCCTTTTTCCTCATTATCCTCTGAACCTTACTCCTTTGACGTCATGCGACGACTTAACCATCAATTATCAAATTCGTCGTGCTTGAAGGATTCTATCCCAGCCAAACGCAGAGTGACTCGGAGCTCCCCGGGTGAGGATCCCCTTAACCCGGGCATCTCTGCCCCCTCGGTCCCTCGTGGCAGTGCTCCTCCGTCTCGTTCTCCCAACTCTCCTCAACGCCACCCTTCTCCTAACCACCCACGTGCCGGGCAATTCCGGGTCCCACTGGTGGTTCCTGTGAAGACCTCATCTGCTTCCAGTGGCGAGCTCCCGCCGGATTACACCGTAAATGCCGGGTAAGTTTTTGCTATATTATTTCTTTTTGCGTCTGACGAACTTTCATTCAAGCCGTCGTCATCATTAATAAATGCCTTTTCTCATCTTTCCTTCAGCGCTCAAGTCACCGTCAGTGACCCGGAAAACACAGAAGGGGATAACCTCCAGGTGGAGAAGCCGACTGACGGCGCAGGCGCCGCGACTGGTGGTGATACAACAAATAACCATGAACAAGGCCCTCTGAACAATCCACTTCCCCGAACCGTCGGATCTCCTTCCTTATCGGAACCAGTAGACGAGGAGATAGAAATTCTAGATACAAGGATGGGTTCTCCCAACCCGGACACTCAGACTGTCCGGGTCTCCACTCCAAATGCGGGGAGAACCCCCCTACCAGATGACCAAGCTGCCGGCTCTTCTGGGACTCGCTCCGAGGAGTTAACGTTTGCCCAGATGCTGGAAACTCTGCGCACCTTAAGGGCTAACGAGGAAAACATCTTGGGGGCTTTAATAACCAAACACGAGGTAAACTCGATTAATATTGCTTGCGCCTTTGTCCAGTCCCCAAGTTCCGAGTGAGTTCATTCATGACTTACTCGGGACTTTATTATACCAATGACTGATAACTGTGCTCTTCTACCCGACTAACACTTTTTTAACATCCATGCAGTCTTTCGTGACTCAATACGAGGAGAAACTTGCAGACGCTGCCAAGCTCATTGAAAAGGAGATATCTTTACGTGAAGCAGCCGAGTCTGAAGCCAGGAGGAATAGGCAAATAATGAAGAAGTATCGAAAAAGGGCTCACCAAGCCGAAGATGATCTGACAAGCCTTTCCGTCCAAATATCTGATACCTATCGTGCTTTGCTTGGTACGCTTCCTTCTCCGGGTTTATCCTTTTGACAAACAGTAAAAAATGTTCCAACTTATATCTTCATTTTACTTCAGGCCCGGACGAAGCCATGCCGGATGAGGATGATATTGCCAAGCTGAAAACCATAAAGAGTGTTATCCGGCATCTATGTGCCGGAACCAGATGGATCTTGGAAGAGTTACGGTGGCCGGGTAGAGGACATGTTGATCTGAAGAGGATGTTGGATGCCTTCTCCACTATTCCTGAGTGGATTTGGCACTGGAAGCGCTCGTCCTGCCGGGTTGGAATGACCCGGGGGCTTGCACTCGCCAAGGCTTACTTCCCCAAGCTCGAACTAGCGAAGCTCATGGGCGGCTTCCCCGAGTTCAAGCTTGATGGGTCAAAATTCTCGCGGAAGGATTTTCAGGCTGTGCAGAAGGAGGTCCATTACCCGGCTAGTGTGATCGCTGATGAATTGGACATTAATACTCTTGTCCCAGCGTACGATGCTGCTGATGTAGCAATTAAGTCGGCTCCTCCCGAACCGTACGACATGATGGCTCGGTGGAAGGAGGAAGCTGCTGCGTTAAGGGCCGAAGCCGCCAAGAAGCAAGCTGAAGCCGGCTCTGCCCCTGCAACCTCAACACCAGTTGCTCCTCCTCTGGCACGGGCTGGTACTGCTGATCCGGGCGCTGCTCTTACCACCGATGGTGACAAGGGCAAGGCCAAGATGGGCGCCGAGTGATATCTGATCTTTAATGCCTCCTCTTATGTACCGGTTGGCCGGTGTGCTGCTTAAACAGTTATATTATGGGTGGTGCGCCTGTGCACCTTTGATGTCTTTTCACCTGGGTTTTGTAATGCACACTAGTATCTTGATACGCTTTATGCCTCTGCCGGCCTTTTTGAACTTGTCAATTATTGAACTCATCTGTTCTCGATACCCGGCTTTCTTTATTGTCCCTTGTGTGAAAACTCGATTTCCGGGTCTCATGAATATTGGTAAGCGAATTCACTTTTAAGTCCCCAAGTCCCGAAAACTCGGATACTTGGGTTTTCGGAACTCTATTAGTGGGCAAATTTCTTCTTTTTTCAAGATTTCAAGTCACCCGGATCCGGATCTCCATGTCCAGGATGTTTGAACCTGAAAGGGGAAGGAAGTGCCCACTGCTAAATTCACAAAGGTCCCTGAGTTGCTTCACATAGGATTTGAAGTTACGCTTAATAATCGTTGAGTTTCCAGCTATTTAGCCTTGTACTCTGCATAACTTGTGGTTTAGATGACCCTTTTGACTACCTTGTACTGTAAGCCGGCTTTCGCGTGGATATCATGTTGTTACATCTATACGAAAACGTAGTCGCTCAAGCCCCGTCGGGTTTCGTGATTGACTGTAATCGTAAGCGAACGAATCATGCCATTTTAATGCGAGTCACATCGAGCTTAAGTAAGAATAGCCAAGGAATTTGGACTTCTTTGTCCGGTTATAAGATTGTAGCCGTACTCGTTTGCGAGTAATCGGCCCTTATAACTCATAGGCATCATGGCCGGGTCTTTGAGTTTGTAACTGTGCCTTTCAAGCGACCAGCCCCCAAGACCTAGATATACGCATCGTATTGAGAATACATAACCTGATAATAACCATCTCTTTTCTTGATAATCACCTCTTTACTTGATATGAAAAATCTAGGTCAGCAGGCCGCCTCATTAAAAACCCGTCCAGTCCCCAAAGGTGCCCTGGATGGGAAAAGAGTACGTCTGAAAACCTGCTGCCCATTACATCGTGCAATTCCACTTGCCGCTATAATCTTTTTTAAGTATAATATGGACGTAGCTGAGCCACGTTCCATGGTCTATCTCTTTCTTGCATAGATGAAGTGGTATGTGCGGTGTCGTTAACTGTAGCCGACTTTTCCCTTGCATCTACCAAGTAATATGATCCATTATGCAGATTCCGACTTACGATAAATGGTCCTTCCCATGGTGGTGATAATTTGTGATTTCCCTCATTTGACTGAACCAGGCGCAAAACCAAGTCTCCTTCCTGGAATACCCGGGTTTTCACGCGCCGGCTATGATACCTCCGTAGATCTTGCTGATATATGGCTGACCTCTCTAGGGCTTGTTCTCTTTGTTCTTCTAACATATCTACGGCGTCCTGCCGGGTTTTTTCGTTCTCCACTTCGACGTAAGCTGATACGCGCGGTGAATCGTGGATAATGTCACTCGGTAACACTGCCTCTGCACCATAAACCATGAAGAAGGGCGTCATCTGGGTGGACCTGTTAGGTGTAGTGTTGATACCCCAAACCACAGAAGGAAGTTCTTCGACCCATGCACCAGCAGCCCTGACACAGGGGACTCGTAATCGTGGTTTTAACCCGCGAAGCAATTCTTGGTTTGCTCTCTCCACTTGTCCATTGGCCTGCGGGTGAGCCACCGATGCAACATCAAGCCGGATGCCATTGTTGCCACAGAACTTTTCCATCTCACCAAGGGACATGTTGGTTCCATTATCGGTAATTATGCTGTGAGGATACCCGAACCGGTAAATAATCCTTTTCAGGAACTTGACTGCTGTAGCTGCTTCGCAATTAGTAACTGGCATAACTTCAACCCACTTGGTGAACTTATCAATAGCCACCAAGAGATGTGTCTTCTTGCATGGTGACATATGAAAAGGGCCAACCATGTCCATGCCCCAGACGGCGAACGGCCAAGTTAACGGGATGGTCCGTAACTCCATAGCCGGCACATGGGTTTGGCGAGCATACCTTTGACATCCGTCACACCTTGCTACCAATCGTTCCGCATCCGCTAGAGCCGTGAGCCAGAAAAATCCGTGTCGATAAGCTTTAGCCACAAGAGACCTTGTGGATGCATGATGTCCACAATCGCCTTCATGGATTTCCTTGAGAATCTGTCGGCCTTCTTCTGGCGCTACGCATCGCAAAAAGACTCCTGTTGCGCTTCTCTTGTACAATTCTCCGTTTATGATAGAATATCCTTTTGCTCGCCTCAGGATTTGCCTTGCTAATACCTCCTGTTATGGTAACTCGCCCCGTGATAGGTAGGCCAGGTATGGCTCCGTCCACTCGGGAACGGCACGTACCGTGGCCACGAGCTCCAAATCCGGGTCTTGATTTGCCAGTTCTTCCTCAGACTCGGTTTTAACTGACGGTCGCCATAACTCATCCAGGAAAACATTAGGTGGAACCGGCTCTCTGCGCGAGCCGAGTCTGGCGAGTGCGTCTGCTGCCTCGTTTTTTCTTCTGTCTATGTGCTCCACCCCATACCCGGAAAAACACCCGGCAACCCTATCGACCTCCCTGCGATATGCTGCCATAGTTGCATCCTTTCTGTCCCAAGTTCCCGATACCTGTTGTACCACAAGATCCGAATCTCCGAAGCATCGTATCCTTTTAATATTCATTTCCTTGGCTACCTTTAAGCCATGCAATAGGGCCTCATACTCGGCCACGTTATTTGAGCAAACAAAGTGAATTTGCAGTACGTAACTCAATTTGTCCCCCTTGGGCGATGTCAGCACCACTCCAGCTCCTGATCCCTCGTATTGCTTTGACCCGTCGAAGTGCATGGTCCATGACTCGGATTTTGGAACTATGGTAGCCATGCTTCTATGTGTCCAGTCGTTAACGAAATCAATTAAAGCTTGGGACTTGATTGCCGACCTGGGTTCGTAGTTTATGTGATAATCCCCCATCTCTATTGCCCACTTGGCTATTCTTCCCGTCGCGTCCGAGTTTCTGATGATATCCGACATTGGTATTGAGCTAACCACTGTTAAAGGATGTTCTTGGAAATACGGCTTCAACTTCCTGCTGGCCATAAAGACCCCGAACACCAACTTTTGCCAATGTGGATAGCGCTGCTTTGCTTCTGATAATACTTCACTGACGTAATAAACCGGCCTCTGAACCGGGTAACCTTTCCCATCCTCTTTGCGTTCCACGACAACCACTGCGCTAACGGCTCGGGGGCCAGCTGCCACGTATAGCAACATAGGCTCTTTAGGACCCGGCGCCGCTAGTACTGGTGCTTCAGATAGTTGCTTCTTTAGTGCTTCAAACGCTTCATCTGCTTCTTCGTCCCATACGAATTTATCTGATTTCCGCAAGAGCCGGTACAAGGGTATTGCTTTTTCTCCAAGTCTGGATATGAATCGGCTCAAGGCTGCTACGCAGCCCGTGAGCTTTTGAACATGCTTCAAATTTTCGGGCTTTTTCAAACTCTGGTTGGCCTTGATTTTATCCGGGTTTGCCTCGATTCCTCTCTCGGAAACTATAAAGCCGAGTAATTTCCCAGCCGGAACTCCGAACACGCACTTCGTTGGATTAAGCTTCATCTGGTACCTCCTCAGGTTTTTGAACGTCTCCTTTAGATCATTGATAAATGTCTCTGCCTTCCGGGTCTTAATAACCACATCATCCACATAAGCATGCACATTGCGCCCAATCTGGTCTTCGAAGCACTTCTGAATACACCGTTGGTAAGTTGCGCCCGCGTTCTTCAATCCAAACGTCATATTTTTGTAGCAGAAGGCCCCAAAAGGGGTTATGAACGACGTTTTCTCCCAATCCTCCCTTTTGAGCTTAATCTGGTGATATCCCGAGTAGGCGTCCAGGAAGCACAGCAAGTCACTCCCGGCTACCGCGTCTATGATTTGGTCTATCCTTGGTAATGCGAATGGATCCTTCGGGCAATGCTTATTGAGACTTGTGAAATCAATGCACATCCTCCACTCATTTGTCTTTTTCATCACGAGAACCGGGTTTGCTAACCAGTCCGGGTGAAATACTTCCATGATAAAACCTGCAGTTAACAACTGCGCTATTTCTTCGCCTATGGCCCTTCTCCTTTCCTCATTCATTTTTCTCAAACCCTGCTTCACAGGCCTAGCCTTGGGATCCACGTGCAAACTGTGCTCCGCTAACTCAGTGGGAATACCCGGCATGTCGCTGGGCGTCCAAGCAAATACGTCTGCATTTGAACGAATGAACTCCACAAGGGCCTTTTCTTGCTCACTTTTCAAGTTGGACCCTATAGTGAACTGCTTGGTGGGGTCTCCTTCCACGAAATCTACTTTCTTGGTATCATGTGCCGCTTTGAACTTCACTCTTTCGTCCTCAGAATCCGTCCTTCTCAGTGCTGTGCCATCATCCGGATCTACCTGAGACCGGTAATACTTGAGTTCTTCCTTTCTGCAGGCTTGTTCAGCCATCACTGAATCCCCTTCGTCGCACTCGGCTGCTATGTCCCGGCTCCCAAGTATGGTGATGGTTTGTTTGGGACCCGGGATCTTTAGCTGCAAATATACATAACACGGCCTAGCCATGAATTTGGCGTAAGCCGGCCTTCCGAACAGCGCATGATAAGGACTATGCAATTTGACCACTTCGAACGTGAGCCACTCTACGCGATAATTATCCACCGACTCTCCGAAAACGACCTCCAATGCGATTTTTCCTTCGGGGCGCGCCGAATGACCCGGCACGATTCCATGAAAAACTGTCGAAGTTCTCTGTAGCTGGGATTCCTTGAGGTTCATGCGCAAGAACGTCTCCCAATACAAGATGTTGATGCTGCTCCCTCCGTCCATCAGGACCCTTTTCAGCTCGTAACCATTGACCTGTGGCGCCACCACCAATGCCAAGACTCCTGGGTGCTCTATTCTCTCCGGGTGGTCTCTTCTGCTCCATGTTACCTCTTGTTCCGCCCATCTCAGGTATCCCGGCACGGCCGAGGAAACCGAATTTATTGCTCGCTTTAATGTCTCTTTGTCCCTGCTAGAAGTTCCTGTAGTATGCACATGATATTGTCCCTTTAAATCAGGCGTACGTACCATACCGATGAAGATGTTGATTCGGCCGATTGTCACGACCGATCCGGATTCGAGGTGATCCGACTCCGGCCCCCAGCCGGAATCGTCCACCATCTTCTTTCCTTCGTGGTTGTCGTAGATCTCACCGACGACGAGGTTCTCCATGCCTTTCCGAGCTTCTCCCGTGATGTAAACACCTTTGGACGCATGCCCCACGGTAGGCGCCAACTGTCGTGGGATAATCACGGCAGATGTTACCTGGGGTAACTGATCTTGGGGCAAGTCGACACAGGTATTCGGGAGAGGGTTTAGCTCAAGGGAAAACATGGTGCAACTCGATCTGATAGCCGCCAATCGAAGTCGCCGGATCTCTACTCTCGATATGATAACTCGATTAGGGATTACACTGGATGCTTGATACCAAGCGATATTGCTAGGGTTCTTAGATCTCTGTCTAAAACTATACCCGGGGGGTCGGTTTATAAAGCACCCGTACCCCCTAGCTTATTCTGCAAGGCCTATCTCGGATCCTACCCGGACACGGCGCACTAACCCTAACTTTTCCTCTACAGTAACCCATAATCCGGGTCGTCGGGCCCACAAGCTTGGGCCTCCACAAACGTCCTTATCCCTAGCCGGACCCTGCACACCGTCCTTTGGGCCGGGTTATTCCTTGGAGCTTGGCATACCGGGTTATCATCCCCCTGTCAAGAAGAGCGTCACCCTGACGTTCGGAAGCTTCAACCTCATGGCGAATAGAGACGGGATCCTCCACTTCACGGATGAATCTGACACCGAGTCTGGAGCCGTCGACTCGCACGTTCCTACAGGAAAAAGCGGCGAATCCATCCGCTACAACGCGATCGACTACCACACCCTCTCGACAGAGGAGCCCTCTCGGGTACAAAAAGCTTTTCGATCTGCGCCTAGGACGAACGGGCCACAGCTGGCCCAAGTCTGCATGGCAGGGTCGGAACAACCTTCGGAGACCGAACTCAGCGCAACCGAGCGCGATATAGTCGGTGTTTCGCGGGCAGCCTGGAAAAAAGCCAAGGAATACATGCGAAGGAGCCAGCCACCTGCAGCTGGAGCCACGCAGGAAGAGCTAACCGCCTACCACTACCACTTAGTGAGGGCGGCATCAAACATCAAAGACGCTCGAGCAGATCTAGCCCGTCGCAGGAGAGCGGCGGACGAATCAAGTTTACGTCGAGCCGAAGCTTCCTATACACCTTCGGTCGGTACCCGACCTGGGAGAAAGGGACCTGCAGCGTCGACAAGGGATCACGGATCTATGGCCGGGACCAACCGGTCTACCACGTCCTCTTTCATGAGAGTCGACGACGATGGCAACGTCTACCCACAGACTCCAGCCGCTGCGATTCTAGCCGCAACAACCTACATGCAGATGAACCAGCCGACGGATAGCGATCCTCGGGTGGAACAATACAAGCATATTCGCAAAGGTCTAGGGCTGGCAGCCGCAAAACTCGCCTCTCATGATCGCAAAGAGCAGCAAGAGAAGGAGCGACAGGAAAAGGAAAAGGAAAAGGACAAGGAAACGCCCCGCAGGCACAGAAGCTCCTCCCCGAGGAAAGATAAGTCACCACGCCGCGGTCGAGGAAAAGAAGCCCGCCGCCATGACGACAGTCGAAGCAGCAGCGACGGCAGTCCAAGGGAAAAAGGTTCGCGACACCACAGCAGCTCTCGGAAGAGAAGCAAGGAACCACGAAAGGATACCGACCGCGATCATCCCGGACGCGACGCGCGATCAGACATCGCACAGAATAAAGTGGATAGGGCAAGGGCGTCAAGATACCGTGATCGATCATCGTCCGGTTCTTCGGATGACGAAACCTGCGGTGCGCTCTGTTTCGCCCGCAGTATCCGTGAAGCGCCTCTGCCCAAACGATTCAAACTTAGCACAGAAGTGACGAAGTACGATGGCTCACTCGAGCCCTCTCAATGGCTAAGCGACTACCTCACGGCAGTAAAATGCCAACGTGGGAACAAGAACACGGCTATGCAATACCTCAATTTGCACCTGGCCGGAGCAGCTCGCAGCTGGCTAGAAAGAAGACCGCGATCTTGCTACGCATCATGGGATGACCTACACCGCGACTTCTGCAAGAACTTCCAGTCGACCTACAAGAGGCCGGCCACAATCGAAGAACTGCGAGCCTGCAAGCAGAAAAGCGGCGAGTCCACTCGCGAATACATCCAGCGGTGGAACACGCTCAGAAACACCGCAGGGACCATCTCTGAAGAAGTGGCGATTGAAGCCTTCGCTAAAGGTTCGAGAAGAACCGCCTTTCGGGAAGAACTCGGCAGAGCAGCACCCAAAACCATCGGGGAGCTCATGGTCATAGCCGAAAAGTGGGCCAATGGAGAAGACGCAGTACGCAACGAAAGAGGGTCATCACCCGCACAGGAAGACGACCGCCACGGGCGGAAAAAGAGAAGGAAATACTACGATCACGAGGACAGAGAGGAGTTGGTGGCGGCAGAATTCACGCGAAGTCGCGACTCTGGTCGTCGGGGAAACCGCGAGTGGAAACCAAAGGTAGAAGAAAAATCCCCTGAAGAAGACCTTGACGCATACTGCTCGCTACATCTATTCACAGATAAGCGCACGGGCAAGAATAAGGCAACACACCTTCTCAAGGATTGCCGAAAGTTCCTCGACATCTCGGATGCACTCGCCAGGAAAAGATTCACATCCACCCAAAACTACCCGCCGCTACCAGGAGGAGGACAACAATTCCAACCGCCGCCACCACCACCACCTCCACCAGCAAATCCAAACATGGCGCTAGCCGCACTACCTGTGCCAGCGCCACAAAACGCTGGAGCCAACGCATACCCAACTCCGCACGGACAAATCCTCGGGATGATACAGAAGGTATGCCCTTCTCGCAGAGTTCAAAAGACTAACACGAGAAAACTATGTATGGCAGTGCAGACTCCGCCCACAAAGATCGAGTACCTGAAGATGGCAGATCAACCAATCACGTTCTCAAAGAAAGATCATCCACCACAAGTCTATCGACCAGGGCACGCCGCCCTCGTTATCCAAGCACAGATCGGAAATTACGACCTGGCCCGCGTGTTCATGGACGGTGGCAGTGGAATCAACATCATCTACGCGGATACACTCCGTCGAATGAACAGGAACCTGGACGGCCTAACGGAATCAGAAACATCCTTTCACGGGATAGTTCCAGGCAAGGCAGTCCGTCCACTCGGAACAATCAACTTAGAAGTTGTGCTGGGCTCTCCAAGCAACTACAGAAGGGAGTTCCTGGACTTCAAAGTTGTCGACTGGCCCTCACAGTACCACGCCATACTGGGTCGAACTGCGTTCGCCAGATTCATGGCAGTACCACATTACGCGTACCTGAAGCTCAAGCTACCCGGCGAATACGGTGTGATCACCATCGACGGAGACTTCCAGAAGTCAGACAAGTGCGACATAGAATTCAATGAGATTGCGAAATCTTTCGGGATGCAAGAAGAACTTCAAGAGCTGGCAAAAACAACGGACCACTCCGTTATGCCCCTCACGAAGAAAAACGCACCTGAACTGGAATTCAGTGCCAACAGCGACACTCGCAAACATCAAGTGCACCCGACTGATTCCGCAAAGACCGCGATGGTTTCCTCGACCCTCTCGCCAGCATAGGAAAGCGCGCTCGTCAAACTCCTCCGTGAGTACTGGGAGATCTTCGCCTGGCAGCCTTCAGATATGCCGGGTATACCCAGGGAGTTTGCCGAGCACTCACTCGAAGTCTTTCCTGACGCTAAACCCATCAAACAGACGACTCGAAGATTCTCAGAACCCAAGCAAAAGGCGCTTGGAGAAGAAGTGAATAGGCTGCTAGCCGCCAACTTTATTAGGGAGATCAAGATATCCACCTGGTTGGCAAACCCGGTGCTGGTCCCCAAGAAGAACACAGATATCCTTCGGGTGTGCATCGACTACACGTCACTGAATAAGCACTGCCCCAAGGATAACTTCCCTCTACCACGAATCGACCAGATAGTGGACTCCACAGCAGGTTGCCAACGTCTCTCCTTCCTGGACGCCTACTCGGGATATAATCAGATCCGAATGAAAAAGGAAGACGAAGAGAAGACGGCATTCATCACACCACACGGTGTATACTGCTACACGACAATGCCCTTCGGGCTGAAGAACGCAGGCGCAACATATCAACGTTGCATGCAGAGATGCCTTGCCAATCTCATTGGCAAGAACGTACAAGTATACGTCGACGACATCGTCATCAAAACTCGAGTAGAGGACACACTCCTCGAAGACATCAAAGAAACATTCGACGCCCTTAATGCATATCGGATCAAGCTCAACCCGACAAAATGCGTTTTCGGTGTCCCTGCAGGAAAACTCCTCGGGTACCTGGTATCCGCCAGAGGCATTGAAGCCAATCCGGAGAAAATACAAGCTATCCTCACCATGAAGGAGCCCACCAATCTACGCGGAGTCCAGCAGCTCGCAGGGCGATTGGCCGCCCTAAGCAGATTCATCGCACGATTGGGAGAGCAGGCGTTACCCTTCTACAAGTTACTGAAGAAAACAGACAAATTCGAGTGGACACCCGAAGCCAAACAAGCGTTCGCAGACTTGAAACAATCGTTGCAAAGCAGGCGCGTTCTCGCAACACCGCAAGAAAGGGAGCCACTTTTTCTCTATTTAGCCGCCACAAACCAGGTCAGCAGCACTGCAATCGTAGTCGAACGACCTGAAGATGGCAAGGCATACGGAGTCCAACGCCCAATATATTACATCAGCGAAGTGCTCTCGCCATGCAAGCAGCGATATCCTCATTACCAGAAGCTCGCATATGGAGTTGTCCTCACAGCCCGAAAGCTCAAACATTACTTCCAGGAACACGCCATCACAGTGGTTAATGATGCGTCACTCGGGACAATCATGAACAACCCTATGGCATCCGGAAGAATAGCGAAGTGGAGCATTGAGTTGGGCGCTTGGGACATCACCTATGCGGGGCGCAACGCAGTCAAATCTCAAGTTCTTGTGGAATTTATCAGCGAATGGACAGAGCTACAAACACCCGGGCCACCCGAGTATACGAGCAATTGGATCATGTATTTTGACGGGTCCAAGAGAAACGAAGGAGCAGGAGCTGGAGTCGTTCTTATTTCACCTCGTGGAGACAAGTTGCAATACGTTCTGCGACTAGACTTTCCACCAGATGATCCAGCTTCGAACAACGACGCAGAATATGAAGCACTGTTGCACGGGATGAAGATGGCGATTGCCTGTGGAGCTACCCGATTGATGATTTACGGCGATTCCAATCTCATAGTGCAACAGACAATGAAAGAATGCGACGCCATTGCTGAAAACATGATCGCGTATCGCGACATGTATAATCTACTCGAAGGAAGCTTCAAAGGATGCGAGCTGAAGCACATTGCAAGATCCAGTAACGAAGAGGCAGACAGACTGGCCAACATGGGTTCCACGAATACACCCATACCGCCAGGAATATATTTCGAGCGGATGATTAAGAGATCAGTCAAAGTGAAGAAGGCCGTAGAGACACCCGCACCACCAGAAACAGAGGTCAGCCCGCAAATCGCGCTTCTCGAGCTAACTCATAACATATCACGGCAGGTTTTTCTGGTCGAGCCAATCTGGACGCAGAAATATCTCGACTACCTGCTCAGCAAACAGCTCCCGGCCGATCCACGCGAGGCTCGACAGCTAATCAGACGTAGCAAATCCTTTCGGGTGGTCAACGGAGAATTATACAAACAAAGCATCTCGGGCATACTTCAGCGCTGCATCGCACCCGAAGACGGCAAGGAATTACTCCGGGATATACACCAGGGTGATTGCGGACATCATGCTAGCTGGAAAGCAATACTGGGAAAAGCCTTTCGAGCAGGATTCTACTGGCTAACAGCAGCCAACGATGCAAAAAACCTGGTCGATAGATGTGACGCTTGCCAGCGATTCTCACCCAAGCCGCACGCACCCGCCACAGAGTTGCATATGATACCCATCGCCTGGCCCTTTGCACAATGGGGGCTAGACATGGTTGGCCCACTACGCAAATCCACTCCAGGAGGGTACACACATTTGCTGGTCGCAGTCGACAAATTTACCAAATGGATCGAAGCTATGCCAGTGACTTCGGCTAGCGCCCAATGCGCCATCAAGTTCCTCGATTCCATAGTATGCAGATTCGGTGTACCACATGACATCATTACAGACAATGGTACGAACTTCACCGCAAAGGAAACACAACAGTTCTGCGAGGAGAAAGGAATCAATCTGAAGTTTGCTTCGGTCGCCCATCCGCAAACAAACGGCCAAGTCGAAAGATCCAACGGCTTAGTTTCGGCTGGCATCAAAAAGAGATTGCTCGATCGGCTACATCCCGCTGCAGGACATTGGGCAGAGGAGTTACCCTCCGTACTTTGGAGCCTCCGCACAACCCCCAATCGATCAACGCAATACACACCATTTTTCATGGTATACGGGGCAGAAGCCGTCCTCCCCGAGGAGGTTCGATTCAGCGCCCCACGAGTTGTAGCCTACAGCGAAGAAACCTCCAACAAAGCACTTGCAGAAGATATGGATGCACTCGACGAAATTCGGGACATTGCACTCGCAAGATCCGCAGTCTATCAACAATCACTGCGCAATTATCACAGTCGCC
Source organism: Alopecurus myosuroides (assembly GCA_028641055.1). Classification (NCBI taxonomy): domain Eukaryota; kingdom Viridiplantae; phylum Streptophyta; class Magnoliopsida; order Poales; family Poaceae; genus Alopecurus; species Alopecurus myosuroides. The sequence continues at coordinate 462,455,331 of CM054058.1, forward strand.
GCATACGCCACAGATCATTCGTGGTTGGCGACTTGGTATTGCGGCTGAAGCAAAAAGAAGGACACAAGCTCGAACCACCTTGGGAAGGACCCTTCATCGTACACGAAGTGATCCCAGGAGGAGCCTATCGACTGAAGAATCCAGAGACTGGAGGCATTTATTCCAATCCATGGAACATCGCGCAACTGCGCAAATTCTACCCCTAGGTTTATTTGTTTTACAACAATAAGGCTATACTAGCCAATCTTGTAGCTCGAACACATGACTTCTCAGTCATCGCAATAAAGGACATGATTTCCTCATCATATTTACCCGACAGCTTTCAAGTTTACTACATGCTAAAAGGTTACAGGTACACACCCCATAAAATACACGGGGGCTACACCTAAAACTAAAGCATCACAGGCAAGAATCATCGAGTACAAGGTTACACACCTTACTACAGTTTTTACAAACTACAGATAAATTTACAAGATGTTTGCATCCGACAAATCAGTCGAAACGCTGAGCATTCTTAGCCGCTAAGACCCTATCTACCTCTTCAGAGGTCATTCGGATAATCTTCTCGGCTGCGGGACGAACAACATCATAGTACGGCGCAATATCTTCGATTGCATAATCTGGACGCCGAGCTACGGAGTTCAAGTCTATCTCAGGATGCCATATTCGGACAAACGAGAGAGCAACAACCGCGCCGCACGTCATCTGGTTGCGAACGCACGCGCGAACCTCTCCTTCTCGTCCAAATAACCTGAGAAGATAACTCCAGTCTTCGGGGCCCCTCTCGAGTGGATAAAAAGCAGCATTCACCGCAACCAGGACCTCGTGGAAAGAACTCACGAGAATTCTCGCCTGGCGGATTCGAAACTTCAAGGTGGCCATCACAAAACCTCGACTGCGATCCGACCAGAAATTACTCGCATGGGGATTTGTGCTGTTAGCCTCTTGATGAATGTGGTTTTCCACCCACTGCTTTTCCTCCCTGTCATCTGGTCTCACAACTAAGAAGCAAACGCACTTAGTAAGCTAAGAAACACAGGGGAGGAAATAGCATGGGGGCTACACTACTTACATAGTAACTCCCTTGCAATCGAAGACAGTTCACCAATTAGAAATTGCTCGCGCTCAGCCGCCAATTTCTGCTTGGATATCGCCACGTCAGCTACCCCGCACAGCGCTTTCAGCCTACGCTCACCCTCCTGAACCTTATCACGAAGGCCAGCAAAAGTGCCCACGGCAGCCACAAGTGGATTTACTGGATTACCACGTCCACTCGAAGATTCAGCGGCAGACGCAGTCGCCTGGAAGAAGTACAAGGAAAGAAGTGAGATGCCCTACTCGAGTTGTTTCTAGTCGCACATCTGACTAATCGCTCGGGGGCTACTCCCATCGGGAGACAAAGTATAGACGACAAGGATAAATTCCAAAGGCAAAATCCTTCGATTAAAGACCAACAAAGGTACGGGAATACATCCCAAAATTCATTACATCCAAGCAACAGAAACAAAAGAAAAAGAGCCTACGAAGCCGCGTTGGTGCTGCCACTAGCGGCGGTCGACCCTCCCTTCTTCCGAGCAAACATCTCAGATAATTTCCGAGCAAGAATAGTGGCTTGCTCGGAAAAACCAGATAGCCGTACCTTCTTGCCCGTGGAAGGGTCAACCGGCATGGACGAGTAGGCCTCTTCCAGACCATCAACTCCGTTCGCCAGAGCGAATTGAATCGCAGTCTTTGCGCCAGCTTCTGATTGAGCAACTGCAAAGGCTTCCAGGAGGTTGCCTTCCGAGAAGACCTTCAACAGCTCGCTCAGCGCAGGCGCAGGAATATCGCTGGCGACAAGTCGGCCATGCACTCGCGCCAACGCTTTGGAGGCATCATTAATCAGGGAAAATATTCCCTCAGAATGCTTCCTAAGCTGCGCGAGAGTGTCGGTCAGCACGTCCACCCGCTGAATCCCAGGAATCTCCAGAGGAACACTCAGAAGATCTACAAACAAAGAAGATAATGCTTAGCAAAAATCAGCAGAATGAAAAGATCGAAAACCCAAGACACTTACCCGCGAAGCGTTCGGCGAGGGGACGGAGGAACGCGACTACGTCGCTGTCAGCCTCCTCCAAGTCCTTCACGGCCTTCCGCGCCTCCGCAAGCTTTCGACTGAGTTCCTCCGATTGCTTGCGAGAAGCTTCCAGCTCTTGTCGGGTAGCCGCCAGTTCAGCTTCCCGAGCAGTTACCTGCTCTGAAAGTTTGGTCTTTTCAGACTCTGCGAATTCGGCTCGAGCTGCAAAGAGGATGTTAATCAGAAATCAAGGATGGATGATACACTGAAGCCAAGAAGATAATGGATTTTACCTTTAAGAAGGTCGTTCTCAGTTTTGAGTCGGCTAACTTCTGACCGAAGCGACTCGCAATCTGTCTCGGCCAGAACGACGCGGCGACCGATCGCCGCAAGGGAGTCGACGAGCGACTACGAAGGCACGAAGATAGAAGAATTAGAAGGATTATACTGGAGCCTGTACCCGATTATTTACAATCCACTACAGCCTCGGGGGCTACTCCCATCGGGAGCACTGCCGTGCACCCGAAGAAGACAAAATAACGAAGAAGAGAAGAAAGAGGTTTTGAGCCTGTACCCGATTATTTACAATCGACTACAGCCTCGGGGGCTACTCCCATCGGGAGCACTGCCGTGCACCCGATAAAATTGTTTATGAAGGCCAAAGAGATAGAAGTTTACCTGTCCAGAGGCGCGGGAGAGGGGATCCGCAGAGCTGTCCGTCGCCTCCTTCGAGACCGAAGTCCTAGCGGCGGAGCTGGGGACCTCCCGCCCCACAGTCGCAGCATCAGGCGCTGCCCTGGGAGAGTTCTGGACGGTGCCTGCAGTAGGGGTCTCACCCGCGTCCTTTGCCTTATTCCTCTTTTCGGGAGGAATAGCGGCGGCGAACCTACGCGGGCTGATCGCCTGCAGACTGCAATGAAAGACAAAGAAACGTCAGCGTTGACAAATAGAGATTGTTCGAATTAAAGTATGGAAAAGTCCTACTCGTCATCCTCGTCGTCTTCATCCAAGTCATCCGCATTCCAGGCGGTTGCGAACGGAGCCAGAGGAGGAAGAGATCAAAGCGGAGTCGCGGAAATTGGAGCTTGGCCAGGTGACGCCTCCAAAGACTTGTCTTTGGAGGTGACTTCGTCTTCGTTCACCCGACGGCGCTTTGGAGGGACGCCATTCGAGTCTTCAGCATCATCTGAGGAATCATGCTCAGAACTCGAGGAGGCGTTGGCCACGCTGGTGTCAACCGCGCCGTCCTGGTGGCTCGACTGGAGGCATGAGGCATCTTCACCAGCAACGGGCGGGTAGCAATTTGCTACAGCCAGGCTCTGAAAAGATAAGAAGACGAGAAGGATCTTATCGACCACGAAATTCTGAAGATGGAAGTAAATTAAAGACAGGAAACTAACCGCAGTTGGAGGAGGATTTGAAGCAGAATAAGCTTCGACTGAGCAATCGGGGAATTGCTCCCCAACCTTCAGTCGAGTGATAGCCGCGATCTTCTTCTCGAATTCCACATTTGAAAGTTCTTCGCGGCTCACTCGGCTGGGATCTTCTGCACCTTGATACTCCCACATAGTGGAAGGCCTCTGCTGCAAAGGCTGGATCCTGCGCTTCAAGAAGAGGCTCGCCAGATGGAGCCCATTGAGCACTACTCCCGAGGTTTGGTCTCGAAGAGCAGCTACTCTTTCGAGTAGGGGTGTGACCGTCTGGGTTTCCTCGGCTGACATCTTGTGGCTCCAAGACTTGCGCCTCGCCAGAACTGCGAATGGGTGGAACTCTACAAGCCCGCTCGAGCTGTTGTCGGCGACGTAGAACCACTTCTTCCGCCAGCCTTGGGCGGAGTCGATGAAGTGCATGTTGAAGTACGCATTCTCCTGGCGCGCCTGGATCCCGAAGCCACCCGTGCGAAGTGGCTCGCCAGGCTCGGACTCCACCCGCAACTTCTCGCGGAAAATCCGGATCTTGAACAGCGCCTTCCAAAGCGCCCAGTGCGGGCGAATGCCAAATTAGCACTCGCAAAGCGCGATGAAGCACGAGATGTGCTGCACTGCGTTAGGGGGAAGATCGTGAAGCTGTATGCTGTAGGCACACAGCAGCCCGATGAAGAAAGGGTGAAGAGGGAAGGAGAGGCCTCGAGTCACGTGGTCCACGAAGACCACGCGCTCGTTTGAGTGAGGGTTTGGTACCTCTTCCCTCTTCCCAAGGCGGACGCGCTTCTCCGCCTCCGCCGGCAGCAAACCCTCCCGCTGCATCTCCTTGATGCTCTTAGCAGTGGTGTTGGGGGTGCGCCAGTCGCCGGCGCGAGGGGCGAGTGGCGCAGAAGGCTCGCCAGACGCCGAAGTTCCAGCGCCACGTTTCTTTCCGCCGGCCATTGTTCACAGCGAGGGCTCGAGCGCGAGGAAGACGAAGACGAGCACGAGGTGGAAGATGAAGACAGGGAGCGGAGAAAGTTTTACCGCAGCACTAACACCTGTATATATACACAGGGTGAAGCGACCTCAGCCGTACGATGCGCTACGTGGCACCCATCACGGCCGCCATGCGTGCAGATGAAACGAAGCGGCGGCCCAGTGTTGTTTCGTGCCACGATCTTAACAGAAGATCGTGCGCATTTACTGCACGTTTCGCGTAAAAACCGGGAACGACGTCTCGTTTCCCGGTCAAAAAGCTGACAAGGCGGGCCACCTTCTGCTGCCACTCCGTCACGTCCCATCGGGAGAAGAGGAGCACGCCTTGACGTCATGGCATTCGTCATTCAAAAGGGAAATCTTTTCGAATGGAAGTTCAAACGCGAAATTATCTTCGCATGAATATCAATTCCTTCGGATAAAACGCGATTTTCCCATGAAGAAATTCATGGATCAAAGCCTCTTCGAACAAGAGAAACATACCTTATACACGAAAACTCTTTCGTATGGGCACAATTTTTCTAATGGAAATCTTTTCGAATGGAAGTTCAAACGCGAAATTATCTTCGCATGAATATCAATTCCTTCGGATAAAACGCGATTTTCCCATGAAGAAATTCATGGATCAAAGCCTCTTCGAACAAGAGAAACATACCTTATACACGAAAACTCTTTCGTATGGGCACAATTTTTCTAAACATGAAAACTCTTTCATACAGAACTAACTTTTCCTACACGAAGCTTTTTTCGTACGGAACTCATACCAATCTAATCGGGTAGAAGGAACCTACCTCATACGTGATAATTATACATCATAAGAACCTGGATTGTACAGCCGACTAGGCACATCTGGATGCCATATTCTTCGAATATGAAGGTAAGACCCAAAAAGATCTTTCTTTTGGGCCTGGAATTGCACTCGAAAGCTGCGTCCTCCGGCATAGTTCCGTGTCAACAACACGAAGAAAAATCCTAGCGGACGCGCCGGGTACCCTCTTAGGTTAAGTTCGACTCGATAAGTCCACAACGGCCCAGTCGTGACAATCACCTCATCGGGTTCGAGTCGGAGGTCTCGAATCTGTGTAGGCCAGAAATGTTTTTGCCCTAGTCGCAATTAATTGGCCCTGATCTCTCGGGAGAGCCAAGCTACTGTGCCACATCCTTCTGTGAAAAATGCCGTTAAAAACAGGCGCTTATGCTACTCGATACTCGAGACTTATGACTCATAATGCAGGGAACACACCCTTCAAAGGCTACAACTGTCGAGTTGGACCTTCAAGAAAAGACTAGGAAAGGTTTGACCGTCTACTCGACTGAAAAAATCCCAGTCGAGCACACGCTCGGGGGCTACTGACGAAGGCATGGATCCTGGACCCTGCGGGTAAGGACACCCCCTCTCAGGCCCAAGGACAAGGCCCAAGAAGAGGCGCCCTTGGAAGACTCCAGAAGGCCCACCTGAAGCCCATCCGCATTAGACTTGCGGATGAAGTTAGGAAACTTGTAACCGACCTAAACTAGGGTTCGAATCCTCTCCGGGTAGGACTTGAGACCTGGCCATCTATATAAGGCCAGGAGAGCCCCCAAGGAGAGGACCAAGCAATACCGCACGACCACAAAAGCCTTGAAACTCGAGATCTACTCTCGATTCGAGCACCCTGTAACCGATCCAATCATCCAATACAGATTGACAGAAGGCAGGAGTAAGGGTTTTACCTCTACGAGGGCCCCGAACCTGGGTAAATCTTGCCTCTTGTCAAGCCGACGATTCCACCAGCGCTCATGACTTCTCCTAGTCGAAACCCGGTAGGGTCACCTAAGGGATTTGCGGAGTTAGAACTTCGACACTCCACAAGTAATGTCATAATAACAGAAGTAATAACATCCTAAACATGCTAGAATGATCATACACTTATAAAATAAATAGACAACAATACTAGAGCAGTTCATAATACCTAGTGGTGACACTAGTTCATCACTAGAGAAGCAACCATCACTAGAAGGAGGCATTTTCCTAAACAAGCAATACATGAATATAAGTGGCTACTAACAACACACAAACACTATACATGCTAGTACGAAAATACACAAAAATAATTCTATAAGAACATCTACTAAGAAAGCATCAATCCATTCTAGCAATACATGCTTTTCTATTTAATTAAATAGCAAGAAAACAAGGTACATACTATACAACCAGTAGCTATGCACTCAATACAAGATCAAATAAATACTTTCAAAAATCCAAACACTCAATGAAATCCAGTTACAAATAATTTATCAATCACTAGGAAAACATTCTATTTGCAAACAATATTCGATTGAAACAAAGAAATAGTGAAACCCTTCTTAACATGATACTCCTAAGGCAATTTTATGTTAACAAATGAAACAAACATAAACATATTAGGGTTCACAAATAAAATACTAAACTCTTCACTTACATAAGTGAAACAAACAATCTATTTTCCTTGGTGGAAAATAATAATCAATCATAGAGTACCACACGTTATTTTACACAAGTGCATGGTAGGGGATTTGCATCCCTATCCAAGATGCAATGGGACCAGTGGGTTATGGGCCCACTAATACCAAGGAAAAATAGGTAACAAGGCCTATGGTCACACATGACCAAATTAATATAACAAAGATATCAATACTAGACTATTCATACTAGTGAAAATAAATACAAATCTTACACATGATTTGCTACAAAATAAGTTGCAAGCTAACAGCGAAAATAACATCACAATAAAAGTACCAAAATGGTACTAGACTCATAACAACCACATCATAACTTAGGTAAAACAATCCTACAAAGATTGGTCCACACAATAATCCAAATAATAAAACTAGGAAAATAACAAATGTTACTCATGCTTTGCTATAAGATAACATGCAAGTTAATAGAGATAATAGCATAGAAATAACCGTACCAAAATGGTACTGGACTCCACTCAAGAACAACACAACTTAGGTAAAACAAATCTACCAAGATTGGTCCACACAATAATCCAAATAATAAAACTAGGAAAATAACAAATGTTACTCATGCTTCTCTATAAAATAAAGTGTAATCTAACATAGGTGATATCATCAAAACAACAGTACCAAAATGGTACTGGACTCACCACAATCATAGCACAAACTTACATAACAAGCACACAAAGATTTGGCTCACACAACATATTCAAGAATAAATTCTAGAAAACAACTAAATGCTACTTCTATTACCATATGATTTCCAATCTTGCACACACTTCCTAAGGTAGTTGTATTAAAAGAAAACAACCTAATAACAATTGGTAACACATATATACATGCTAGGAAAAAAGATCCACTCAATCAAACATTTTTAACTCAAACAAAAGCACACATAAATAAGAAAACATAAAAGGTGTTGTTTCTAGTTTTGCTCACCAAAAATAATATGGGGCTCCAAAAATTCATCCAAGAGAGTATTAGATAGATCTAGTCATAAGAAAAATCATCCAATTGGATTCACCTCAAAATCATTTTTAAGCGCCTTCTAAAAATCCTAGAAAAGCCTACTAGTCATGTCGGGGGGTAACCCCCGAGTAGGGCAAAGGCAAGTGATAAAGGCAGAAGTCAGAAGGGAAGTTTGCCCGAGTAGCGTTCTACCCGGTAGTTGGCTACCTGGTCGAGTGCTACTCGGTCTTGCGGAAGAATGACCAGAAGGGAGAATCAATCAAGTTACGTTCGTGCGAGTAGAAGAGTTGGTCCGAGTAGAATTGGCGGGAACCTACTCGGGCAGAAAGTCAAAGGAGCCGTTCTGACACAGGATCCCGCGTATCCTGGGTCCGTACTTGGCAGCATTCAAACTACTGTTCACGTGGGACCGGCTGACTGACAGTGACAGCATGGAAGCAGGCGGTGGCAGGATAAGGGGGGCCTACTCTGTGTTTGGGCACAGTGATACCAGTCTGTCCCCTAGTTTTGCCCAACGACTTTACAGAAGCAGCCAAGATCAACGACCAAAGCTGTCAGCCCGTACTCGGAGAAAGGACGATGTGCACACTATGTCGACACTTGTCCGTATTTGGACGTATCCGGCTGGGCACCGTGTATATAAGGTGCCCCGCCGCCTCCTGCGTGAGGCATGCTCACTGGGAACCCTAGAAACCCTAAGTTCTTGACCTAGTTCTACTCGGGAGGATAGAGAGGCTACTCGGTAACACCATCCTTTGTACTGTGGCTACTCGGTGATACATCATAATACATAGAGAGAGGCAGGAGTAGGGGTTTTACCTCCTCACGAGGGCCCTGAACCTGGGTACATCGTGTTGTTTGCAGTTGTGTGTGGATCTTACCTCACGCGGCTACTCGTCGTGTGATCCCTCCCCGAATACCTCCAGCGTCCATCGTTCCCACATCTTTAGCCATCCTATGGCATCTGCCGTGACACCACCACGACAGTTGGCGCCCACCGTGGGGCAACCAGCGGCGCTGGCTGGAGTTTCTGTTCGGACGGGATCTACTTCATCGGGGCGCGTTGTCTGTGGCCTTGTCCACAGGTTCGGCTCCTTCGACTTCGTCACCGACAACGCGGGGGATTTTGGCGGCAAGGCCATGCCTGAGGGCGGCGCGGTGATCTCCTTCGGCTCCCACCTCGTCTACGTCGCCACCGCCGTCGTCAACGAGTTCCCGGAGGAGGTGACGCTGGCAGAAGACCCACCTGCTCTCATCGCTGCTCGCGGAAGGCCTACGCGCTTTTCCACGGACAGCGTTGAGGTCATGGTGGCGGGCCAGGTCGCCAACACCGGCAAGGGTGCTACGGGTGCTGCTGCTGTCGTCACCGACCCTCCTGGCACGAGCGCTGCCGGGAAGCAGCACAAGCCCTACGAGAAGGAGAGCAACCGCATCCCCCCTCTCTCTACTACTCCAACCATACCTGCGTCCGCGGGAAGGCTTGGCATGCTGCCTCCCACCGACCTCGAGCTCTTGAGCATGAAGGAGGAGCTTGAGAGGGAGCGCCAGGCGCTTCTTGCCGAGCAGGCGGAGTTTGAGAAGATTAGGCTAGAGCTTAGCCTAGACCAGCTCGAGTACAACAAAGCGCACGGCTTCACGCCAGTAGTTAGGCGAGCTAGCAAAGTAGGTCCCACTCGACGCAACTTAGGCGCCGAGATGGCGACAGTGGTAGAAGCTCCTAGTCAGTCTGCTACCGCAAACACCTCCAACAGACCCAGATACAGCACCCCCGCCAAAACTCTTAGGGCTGCAGAGGCCGTAGCTGCCGAGTTGCCTCGTCTTGAGGGCGACGCGCGCGTTAGGCAGCAAGAACGCCTCAATGAGCTGGTGTTGGAGGCTGCGAGGCAGAATGAGGAGTTCCGGAAGGCGAACCCGGGTGCTGGCAGCTCGCAGGTGGTGCATTCGCATGCGGTCAGATCTACGGATCAGGCCTCATCCCCGCACCCCAGTCGCGAGAAGGACCGCACTCGCACCTCGGGTGGAAACAGGCAACTGCAGGTGTACGACCCGGCTGACGCCGCGAAACAGTTAACTGTGCCGCGCCAGTCCGGTCAGAAACACAACTCTGCTGGAGCAGGCTCTCAAGCCCATGAAGCTCAGAGCCAATCACGTGGAAGAGATCGTCCGAGTACCTCTCGGCAGCAGGCCGCTCAGCCCACTCGGTAGAGGCCTCGCCAGGCAGCTGCTGCTCGGCCGCGTGCGGCTGACCGAATAGCCGACAGGGTGGTGCAGCCTGTGGCCATGGAGGAGGACAGATATGATGACGGCAACTCGGCTATGGGGCTAGCCGGGTATGACATCCATGACCGAGTAGGAGAGCGCATGCTGGAGCCTGCTGATGTTCGCCACAAGCTGGATCGGATCAGCTTATCTGCGCGGCTAGAGAACACGGGGCCTCCCGGTCCTGCGTGTTTTGGCCCGCGCATCATGAATGAGCCTTCCGTGAAGAACTTCCAGCTCGCGAGAGGCACCAAGTGTTACAATGGCAGCACCAAGCCGGAAGACTGGCTGAACGACTACGTCACTGCGGTTCACATCGCGGGTGGCAACAGAAGGTGGGCTGTGCGCTATGTGCCGCAAATGCTAGAGGGTCCTGCCCGCACTTGGCTCAATGGCTTGTCCAAGGGCAGCATTAACTGCTGGCTGGACTTCTCGGAGGCATTCATCAGCAACTTCACCAGCACGTACAAGAGGCCGAATAGGCCGCAGCAGCTGTCGGCTTGCCGACAACGAGAAGACGAGACGGATCGCGAGTATCTTACTCGGTGGAGCACATTGAGGAACACCTGTGAAGGTGTGAACGAGGCGCAGGCCATCACTTGGTTTGCGCAAGGGTGCAAGCATGGCAGCATGCTATGGCAGAGGTTGCAGAGGGAGATGCCGAATACCTTGGCAGAGACCATCAAGATTGCGGATCAGTACGCACTCGGTGATCCTACTCAGCCGCTGCTAGACTCCTCTGAGCCGAGAAGAAACTTCAAGCGCAACGAGTTCCGCAACAAGCGCAGGGGTGACCGACTAGATACTCGGTATGACCCTGAGGAGGTGAATGCTGTGGGGATTGGATCTGGGAGTGGCCAAGGGCAGAAACCTGCTGGAGCCTACGGGCGCAACCAGAACCAGGGCCAAGGCAACAAGAAGCCATACCGAGCTCCTCAGTCGGGAAGCGGCAACTCGGAGCCAGCCAAGAAGCTTGTCTTTGATGACATAAAAGATGCTCCCTGCAGTTTCCACACTCATCACCCGTCAAGGCCAGCAAACCACACTACTCGGCAGTGCGAATGGTGGGATCTGATCAAGAGTGATGGCTTGCCTCCTCCTCCTCCCCTGCCAGCCGCGACTGCTCCTGTTCAGCCTACTCGCGCACCCGCAGCTCGGCCTCCCGTGTACCCAAGAAGAGAGAATGTGAACCAAGTGGCTTTAGGAGCCAACCGCAACTTCAACAACGACTGTTACCGCAACAACAACAACCGCAACTTCAACAACAGAGGCAACAACAACAATGTCCAAGGCAACAACAATGGCACCAATGAGGATGGAGGCCGCAACCAATACCAAGAGCACCATGAGAGCTACATGATCTTCACTTCTGAGCCTGTCGACAAGAAGTCGCAGCACAGGCGTGCCATGGAGGTGAATGCTGTCATCCCTGCCGTTCCTCAGTACATGCATTGGTGCAACGTGGAGATCTCGTGGTCCCGAGCTGATCATCCCAAGGTGATGCCCAACCCGGGTAGCTATGCCTTGGTGCTGGATCCAACCTTCCTGGGCCCCGAGAAGAATGTGAAGTTCAGCAAGGTCCTAATTGACAACGGCAGCAGCATCAACATTGTGTACAAGGATACACTCGAGAAGCTTGGCATTGGCGAGAACATGCTGCAGCCAAGCAAGACCACTTTCCACGGCATTGTGCCGGGAATCTCTTGCGCTCCAATGGGCATAGTGTGGCTGGATGTGCTATTCGGAACCAGGGAGAACTGCCGCACAGAGAGGCTGAAGTTTGAGGTGGTTGACCACCAAAGCCCATACCATGCTCTACTCGGCAGGCCTGCTCTGAGCAAGTTCATGGCTTCCACTCATGCTGCATACCTGAAGATGAAGATCCCTGGTCCCAATGGCGTGATCACGGTTGCTGGCGACTACAAGAAGTCCATGGAGTGTGCATCAGCTAGCTCCAAGCTGGCAGAGTCCATGGTGATTGAGGCCGAGAAGAAGAAGATGTACGAGGTGGTGGCTATGGCTCAGTCCGCACAAGCTGGTGCGCAAGGTGTGCCGAGTGCCCAGCATGGCACTGCTTTCCAGGCCTCCAAGGAGACGAAGAAGGTCCAGGTCGACCCCGAGTTCCCCGACCGAGTAGCCATTATTGGCTCCGGGTTGTCGGAGAAATAGGAAGGCGAGCTCATCCACTTCCTCCGTGAGAATCGGGATGTGTTTGCCTGGTCCAATGAAGATCTGCCAGGTGTCCCGAGGGAGTTGGTTGAGCACTCTTTGCATGTGCGTCCAGACGCCAAGCCGGTGAAGCAAGCTATGCGCCGTTTCGGAGATGAGAGAAGGAAAGCTATCAGTGATCAGATCACCAAGTTGTTGATCAGCAATTTCATCGTGGAGGTTCTGCACCCGGATTGGTTAGCCAACCCGGTGATGGTCGAGAAGAAGAAGGAGGACCCCAAGGCTGCTACTGCGTGGCGCATGTGCGTCGACTACACCGACCTGAACAAGGCCTGCCCCAAGGATCCTTTCCCGCTGCCTCGCATCGATCAGGTTATCGATTGCACTGCCGGTTGTGAGCTCTTGTCTTTCATTGATGCCTACTCGGGTTTTCATCAGATCGCTCTCAACCCTACTGATCAAATAAAGACTGCTTTTATTACCCCGTACGGGGCTTATTGCTATCGTGTCATGTGTTTTGGCTTGAGGAATGCGGGTGCAACCTATCAGAGATGCATGCAGAAATGCTTGCATGATCAGCTCGGCAAGAATGTGCAGGTGTACGTAGATGACATTGTCATCAAAACGAATAAAACACATACTCTGCTTGCCGATCTTGAGGAAACCTTTGCTAACCTACGCAAGTACAAAATGAAGCTGAATCCTAGTAAGTGTACCTTTGGTGTACCAGCTGGAAAGCTACTCGGTTTTCTGGTTTCTAGTCGTGGCATTGAGGCGAATCCCTCAAAGATAAAAGCAATTGAGAGTATGTCTTTACCGAAATCACTGAAGGATGTGCAGAAGTTTACTGGCTGTTTGGCTTCTCTGAGCCGTTTTCTCGGCCGAATGGGCGAGAAGGCCCTGCCTCTCTACCAGTTGATGAAGAAAACTGACAAGTTCGTCTGGACTCCGCAAGCGGAGGTGGCATTCAATGAGCTGAAGGCAATGCTGGGTAGCGCTCCCATCTTGGCTAGTCCGCTACCCAAGGAGCCTATGCTGCTGTATATTGCTGCGACTAACCGAGTAGTCAGTGTGGTGATTGTGGTGGAACGAGAAGAAGAAGGCAAGAGTGTGCAGCGCCCCGTGTATTACCTGAGTGAAGTGCTGTCCAGTTCCAAGCAAAACTATCCACACTATCAGAAGATGACCTATGGCGTGTACCTGGGCGCTAAGAAGCTGAAGCATTACTTCCAAGAGCATCCTATCACAGTGGTGAGCTCTGCTCCCATCTCTGATATCATGGGCAACAAGGAGGCGAGTGGCCGAGTAGCAAAGTGGGCAATTGAGCTAGCCGCGTACGCTCCCGCGTATGCGAGGAGAGATGCTATCAAGTCCCAAATTCTGGCGGAGTTTCTAGTCGACTGGGCCGAGGTGCAGTATGAACCTCCTGCTCCAGTCTCCAACTATTGGAAGATGCACTTTGATGGGTCAAAGGTGAAGGAAGGGCTCGGTGCTGGCGTAGTGCTTACGTCACCCAAGCGAGATCAGCTCAAGTACGTGCTCCAGATACATTTCAAGGCTTCCAACAACGTTGCCGAGTACGAAGCCGTGGTGCACGGCTTGCGAGTAGCCAAGGAAGTGGGTGTGCAGTTGTATCGCTTCTTGGTGCAGACAATGACTGGATTTTTTGGAGGCTGCGAGTTCCAGCACATCCACCGAGCAGAGAATGAGGCAGCAGACGAGCTGTCCAAGTTGGGATCTTCTCGGCAGTACATCCCGGCGGGAATTGCTTTGGAGCACTTAAGGAAGCCATCTATCAAGCCATCCCCCAACTCGGAGTCCATCTTCGTTCCTTCGTTGCCAAGTGAGGAAGCTGAGCCCATGGATATTGACTGGGAGAGTGGAACACAGAACCCGGGGACTGCCGTTCTCTACTCGGGGACTGCCACTCCCTACTCGGGGACTGCCACTCCTGACTCGGGGACTGCCACTCCCTACTCGGGGACTGCCACTCCTGACTCGGGGACTGTCCTTCCTTACTCGGGGACTGCCGCTCCTTACTCGGGGACTGTCCTTCCTTACTCGGGGACTGCCCCTCTCAACCCAGAGGCCGTTGCATTCATTGAAGAAGTTCTCTCTAATCGATCTGGGCTTCAGAGAAGTGCTCCCGCTCCTCCCGAGCAGCAGCAAGTGCCTGTTCCAATGGAAGTGGACGAACCAGTGTTCCCTACACGGGAGACACCGAGTTGGGCCCTGCCCATATTATCCTTTCTAAAGGACGGTACTGTGCCAGAAGATGAGGTTGCTGCAAGGCAGATTCAGAGAAGATCCAAGGGCTACATTATCCACCGAGATGAGCTGCACAAGAGAAGTGCCACTGGTGTGCTGCAACGCTGCGTATCACCTGAAGAGGGAGAAGAAATACTGGTGGAGATACACCAAGGAGAATGTGGGCATCACGCCTCTTCTCGAGCATTGGTCAAGAAGGCTTTCCGGCATGGCTTCTATTGGCTCACAGCCTTGCAGCAAGCTGAGGACATCGTGAGGAAGTGCAACGGCTGCCAAAGATTTGCAAGTAAGACTCATTTGCCTGCTTCCGAGTTGAAAACCATTCCCATTACTTGGCCATTCGCTGTTTGGTGCTTGGACATGGTTGGTCCCTTCAAGCCGGCTAGAGGCAACATGACTCACATCCTGGTCATGGTGGACAAGTTCACCAAGTGGATAGAAGTGAAGCCGATTAAGAAATGTGACGGAGTCACAGCTGTGAAGTTCGTGAAGGATGTGATCCTGAGATACGGCTACCCGCACAGCATCATCACAGATAATGGCACGAACTTTGCTGAGGGAGCAATGGTGCGATTCTGCAGAGACAAGCACATCCGACTAGACGTTGCGTCAGTCGCGCATCCGGCATCAAATGGGCAAGTTGAAAGATCAAACGGCATGGTGCTAGCCGGAATCAAGCCAAGGCTGATTGAACCGCTGTTGAAAACACCTGGGTGTTGGCTGGATGAGTTGCCCGCAGTATTGTGGAGTCTAAGGACTACCCCTAACCGGTCAACCGGCTACACGCCATTCTTCTTGGTATACGGGGCTGAGGCCGTGTTGCCAATAGACTTAGAGCATGACTCCCCCCGAGTAAGCCTCTACACTGAGGTGGAGGCGAGAGAAGCTCGAGAAGACGACGTTGACCTGCTTGAAGAAGCGAGAGAGCTGACTCTGTCACGTTCGGCTATCTACCAGCAAAACCTGCGGCGCTATCATAGCCGAAAGGTGAACCCAAGGGTTTTCCGAGAAGGAGACTTGGTCCTTAGACTCGTGCAGCGCACAGCCGGGATGCACAAGCTCTCTCCTCCTTGGGAGGGACCTTTTGTCGTGAGCAAAGCTTTGCACAATGATGCATACTACCTAGTCGACTTGCAGCCATCCGAGAAGAACAGGGCAGATAAAGCTGGAGAGGAATCCAAGCGTCCCTGGAATGTAGCTCTACTCCGTCGCTATCATTCGTGAGCAAAATGTGTATGTACTCTCTTTTCCATTGTGCAATCTGAAATTGAACTCGGGGACTGCCCTCGTCCGAATTGCTCTAAGTGTTTTTACTCGTCCTTACTGTTTTCCTACTCGGTTGCTCTGTTTCAAAGTTCACAAGCATATTGAGTAATGTGTTTAAACCTACATGCCAACTCTTCGACTTTGCTGCTGTCCGAAACCCGGCTTCATGGCAAGCAAGAGAACAAGCACAAGGTCAATGAACACAAGAAAAATTGCTAAGGAAGAAGGAGTGCAGGAACCGAGTAGGAGTAGCTTTACTGTTGTTCCTTGTCTTTTCTTTTCGGCTAAGTGGTGGGCTGCGTTATCATATTTGTTTTCTAAGTGGCTAAGAATTTGCAACTCTACCTTTGAAATCTTGTGACTCGAATACCAACAAAGCAGTAAACTGCGGGTAGAGCAAAGACGAAAAGCGAGAGTGAATAAGAAAAGTTACTCGGGGACTCGTATGGAAACGCAACTCGACATTGAGTCAGAGCTGCTCAAATTGACTAATTCCAAATTAAACAGAGTGGGCATAAAAGTTGAGTAGCAAGGAAAACAAACATTGTTTGATACATATGCTCCCGGCATCCTGGGGATCTGATAAGTGTTCGAGTTGAAAAAAGATTGCAGGTTGCTTCAAGTTGAGGAGGCAGTGTTCTCGGCGCTGGCCTTGGCTGCAGTTTCTTCGGCGGCGGTCTTGGCAGCAGCTTCCTCGGTGGCGGTTGTGGCAGCTGTTTCCTCGGTGCTGGCGTTGATGGCATCCGCCTCCGTCTGCACGGTGGCAGATTCCTCCATCTCGGCACCGCCCTGGGTGGCCGCCTGCTCGGAAGTGGCCGTGGCCACCGAGACGGGCCCTGGAGCTGAAGAGGAAGCAGAGGCATGGCCAGGAGGGGGCACCGTGTCGTCGAGAGCAGCACCTGAAGATGTGCTGAAGTCGAGTGCGGCGGTGTCGATATGCTCGCACTCGTCCTCATCGCTACTCGCGACAGCAGTGTCCTTCCCCTTCCCAGCCTTGCTCCTGGGAGATGCGAAGTAGTCATCCAATTCGTCTTCGTCATCGTCTTCTCCTTCGTCTTCATACTCGGTGTCCGGCTCGGGGAGGCCCTCGATGTAGACCTCCGTCTCGGCGCACTCGGCGACCTCGTATGCAATCTGCTTGCGCAAGGCCACGCTGTCGGCGTCCACTTCCCATTTGGAGTTGTTGCGCTTCCCGCGGATGCGCTGCATGTCGAGGTTCTCGTACCAAGATGCTATGCAGAGAAGCATCACGTCCGCACCAGCACGGGCTCCAGAGGCTCGCCACTTCTTCAGCTCGGCCTTCACGCTCTCCAGCTTGAGGGCAAGATCCCGCATGGTTCTCGGCTGAGGATCATGAGGCCAGAACAGCCTGTGGAGCTCAAAGCCCGCGTGCACCAAGTCAGTTCCGACGCCGGCCAGCTGTTCGAAGTAACCTTTGAGCACCGTCAAGCTATCCTCAATCTCAGCCCTGGTGTCAATTGGCTCACCCAGCGAAAGGCGAACTGCTCGGGCCTTGGCCACCGTAGGCGCAGAGGAAGAATCAAGACGAGGCCAGATATCTGAAATAGCAAGTGGCAATCTCAAAAACCGAGAAGGAACAAGACCGAGAAGAAAAGATGCAATGAAGAGAAAACTTACCGATCAGTTGGCGGCGCAGCTGCTGCAGCTTGGATTTCCAGGACTCCTCGTTGCTAATGTGTTTTCCTTGGATTTCGCGAAGAGTGGTCATCTGGGCGAAGAGATCAGCATTCGTTGTCTTCAAGGTTTCGCATTCCTTCTCAAGGGCCCTCTCCTTGGCTCGGAAGGTGGTCTCGGCCTTGGCCTTCTCAGCAATTGCTCTGTCCCTCTCCTCGCCAAGTTTGAGGGCGTCCTGGAGTGCATTCTGAAGCTGCAGCTGCAGCTGCTCGATCTCAGTGGTGTGGTCCTTCACCAGGGCAGTGGCCTGGTCGGACAGCTGTTTCTCCACCTCTGCTGGCTTGACACAGTCTTGGTGCGCCTCAGCAAACGACTTATGATCTTCTGCGAAAAGATAGATGAGGTTAGCAGATAAGCAGAGAAGAAACAGGTTCAAGGTCAAGCCGAGTAAACAGCAAACTCACCTTCTAGCCTTTTGATGGTGGCCTCGGAGTTCTCCACGAAGCTACGGCACTTCTCGTGCTCGTCTGCTAAGGCCTTCAGTTTTTCTGCAGAGAAGAAAAGGTTAGCGCAAGAAGAAAGCAGAAGCGGGCGTAAACATAAAACGCAGAAACCGCGTAGCTAATGGCGTACCTTGCACTTCAGCCAACTGCTGAGTGCTATTGTTGGCATTCTTGCTGGCAGCTTCCGCAGCTGCCTTCTCTTTCTCCAGTACGGCGATTCGCCTCCTGGCGATGGAGTGGTTCCAGAGAAGGATACGGTATAAATGGGTCCGCTTAAGGACGCTATCCTGAGAAGCGAGAAGAAACAAGTTAGCAAAAGCAGAGTAGATTCAACCCGAGTAGGAGGCTACTCGGAGAGCATCCGCCTACTCGACCTGAATCTCGGGGACTGGGGGTGATGGTAAGAAGGAAAGAAGGCGAATAGAAGAGAAGAAATTTCAACTCGGAAAAGGCAAAGAGGACTTACTGCGTAGGACTGCTCGATGTCTTCGGCGTTCTTGCGGTGCAAGAACATCTTGGCTGCGAGAGTCGCGGTATCGGTGGAGACGGACATGGGCTTGTGTCCCAAATCGACCTTGTTCCAATCCACGCGCATGTGGTCGATGCCGCCAAGGGTCAGGCCGTGCCACTTCTTCTCCCCGAGAACCCGGCTGTCCCACTTGGCGTCGATGTGGCCGATAGTGTCCAGTACCTGCCCAAGGCCCTTGGAGGTTATTGGCTTGTCTTCAACTCCCCGAGAAGCAATGTTGACGGGCTTATTCTTCGTTGGGTCGAAGGGAGGACTGTTCACGGCTACAACCTTCCTTCCCTTCTGAAGAGCTAATGCTTTATCCTGGGGAGAGAAGCCAATTAAGTGTTGGTGGCTAACCTCAACCATGTAATCCGGGTAGGAGGGTTGGCCAGCAGCACGGGCATCAGCTGAGAGCGCAGCAGGAATTGGGCCGGACTCGTGGATCACGAGTGCTCCACCTGAGGCTGGTGGCGGCATTTGATTTTGGTCTCTGGCCCGCTTCTTGGTTCTCTCCTTCTCGACCCTTTGCTTCTCGGGATCCTCGGTTTTCTTCCCGTCAGCCTTGGCCTTCGTCTTCTCGGCGGCTGCCTCCTCGGCAGATTTCTTCTCGGCCTCCTTCTGCCCAGCCCTGGCCTTCTCAGCGGCTCCTTCTTCAGCAGTTTCCTTCTCGGGATGGCCTTTCTCGGAACAGAAGTCCTTAAGAGCCTCCAGGGCCTGTTGCCTGTCTTTACTTTGCGACGATGAGGAGGAAGTTGGCGGTGTAGGGCCTTGCGCAGTGGGTGGCGCCACAGATCCATCACTTGGTTGGGCGCCACTCGGCGCGTCGCCTGGCTGCACGTCGCTCAACGGATAAGCATCCGTGATGGTCGCGTCCATGGCGGTGGTGTCTTCTGCTCGCTGCTCGGCAACGAGATCCTCTCGTGCAGCAGCCTCTGTGCTGGGCTGCTCTTGTTCTGCTTCTGGCCGCTCAAGGGCGGCAGTGTCTCGCATCTCTTGGTCTTGATTCTCCTCGGCGTTGCTAGCCGGAGGAGAAGGGGGTCTCTCAGGGTGGACGGCAGCGTCCTGTGCTGCCGCTTCTGATTCCGCTCCTCGAGCGTCAGAGATGGGTGTTTTGGCGGCAGCAGCGTTGGCGGTGTCGTCCTCCTCGTCGTCATCGACGTTGATCAGAGGAATTGGAGTTTCCTTGGCTGGGTCGGACGCGCAAGCTGCGTTCGCGTCCAGGGGAGCTCTGCGGAAAGAGAAGAAACATGAAATCAGAAGGAAGGTTGGGGAAAACAGTACTGCACGAGAAGGAAGGCAACCGAGAAGAAAGCTTACGCGGTAGTGGAAGGGAGCTGTCTCCTCGTCCTCTTCGTGGTCACCTTGATCGGCTTCTTCTTATCGGTGGGCTCTCGCCTCTCGGCGGGCTTCTTCTTCTTGGCGGGAGGTGCTTGTGCTTCGCTGCCCGTCCGCTTGCGGGTCTCGGGAGCGACAGCAGACAGAGGTTGGACGACAAGGGGCGCATCGCCCTCGTTCTCGTCTTCATCCTCGTCATCCTTCTCCGCAGCGGCCTCGTCTGAGAAATTCAAAAGGGAGAAGAAGTGAATCAGAAACAGCAATACAAGGAGTTGGTACTTCTCGGAAACAAACGAAGTGAGAAGGTTATTACAACCAGAGCCTTCATCAGACCAAGTGCGGAGAGCGTCGCGCTTGTCAGGGACGGGGCTGCTCTGCTCCGCGTCATCAGAGGGGAGCATATCATCCTCCTCGCGATCGTCGGACCAGTTGTCCTCGAAAACTTCGCGGCTCTCAGTCAGCTGGCGGGTAAGAGTATGAAAGACAGGGAAGGATCATAAGTTAACCGAGTATCAGGATGGAATTCTACTCGGATAGGCGTGCAAACACAAAGCACACTAAGCCTAGGCAGTTTTCTGAGTATCCTACCCGGATAGGCGTGCAAGCACAAAGCATACTAAGCCTAAGCGCGGTTGCTAAGAATCCTACTCGACAAGGCGTGCAGGCACAAAGCACACTAAACCTAAGGCGAGTCGGCTAAGTGTCCTACTCGGCACGCAAGGCAATTGCTAGTCGGGGCTAGAAGGAGAAGTTAGCTACTCGGAAAGCAGAAGTAAAAACAGGATGAGGAAGGCGTACCCGCGCAATCGGCTGTGTACGGCTGTACGGGACGAACCCGTACCGCCACTTGTCGCTGAGGCTTGTCTTCAAGATGTTCCTTGCGTGCAGGGGAACATCGTTGTCGTCAATCTCGATGGTGGTGGTCCTGGTGCAGTCGCGGGGGCCTCCCATGTAACACATGAGATGGCAGCGCTCCTGCAGAGGGAGTACTCGGCGCTTGATCCAGCACGCCACCGGGTCATCATTCTTGAGGCCCAGTTTCTTCAGCTCGCCGAGTCTGTCTTCTATCTCGATGGTGATTTCGTCGATGGTGGGCTTCTCCTTCCAGTTCATCCCGGTCGGAGAATGAGTGTTCCAGGGAGGCAAGTTGATACGGTCATCCACCTTGGCTCCTTCCGTGGCGGGGACGTTCTTGACGTATAGGAACGTCTTCTACCACAGGCGGCAGGAATCCAGCCCCTGGATGCGGGGATGGTTCGTCCCGGCCCGCTGCACCATCATGGCGCAGCCGGTGTCGGTGGCGCGGCCGACGCCCGCAGCATCCTTCTTCCCGGTGGTTTGTTGGCGAAGATGGAAATACCTGAGCCACGTCTCAGTTGTGGGCTTGATGCCGAGAAAAGCCTCGCAGACCACGGCGTGGTAGGCGAGGAAGACGACCGCGTTGGGCGGCAGATGATGCATCTCCAGCCCGAAGTGATCGAGGAACTTGCGCAGGAAGTCGGAGGCGGGCAATCCGAAGCCGCGCTCAAAGTGCGAGAGGAAGACCACGCGTTCTCCCTCCCGCGGGGAGGGCACGAGCTCGTCGCCTGGCGCCCGGCACTCCACGCCGGGAGGAACCCGCCTGCTAGTCACGAGCCAGGCGCAGTTGGCCTTGGTGACGGAGGAGCCGGTCCATCCAGCCTTGGCCATCGATGCGAGTTGGGGGAGTGGAAGATTTCGAAAGGAGATTGGTTGGTGGATTGAGTCCGCGGCGGCGGAGCGCTCGGTGGCGGAGAAGAGCAGGAGGCAGAAGAGGAAAAGTGCAGGGAAGGGGAAAAGGAAGTTACCGCGGAGGTATTTATACCCTCTCCGCGTGTTACCGTTACCACCGCGGAAGTGGGATCGATTGTGGCGTGTGGTGGGTCCTGTGGCCGGCTAGAAACGCACACAAGCGCGGGCTGCGCGCGTAACGGCCGCATTGGATCCCACCACCAGATCGTGGCCAGTAATTGTACTTGATGGGACACGACGGCCGGTGGGCCCATCGCGTGAAAACTGGGCGCGTGGCGCGTCGTGTCCTGGGCAACCAAACGACAAGGTCATGGATGCTTGACACGTGGGCAGTTGCTGCGTGAAGGGCTGGATTGTGCTCTGCGCTGCAGAGGCTCAATCTGAGAAATTTCGCTAAGTCTTTTTACTCGGGAGCAGAGTAGATAGCAACTGCTACTCGGAAGAGAAGAAACTCAAGGTGCTTTTCAGAGAGCTACTCGGAGGTCCTACTCGGCTTCCTGATGAGTCAAGGGCTACTCGGCAAGGATTGGTTTTTAAGCTGGCAGAGCCTAGTGAACAAGTTCACAAGACTCTACCAGCTTCGGGGACTAATGTCGGGGGGTAACCCCCGAGTAGGGCAAAGGCAAGTGATAAAGGCAGAAGTCAGAAGGGAAGTTTGCCCGAGTAGCGTTCTACCCGGTAGTTGGCTACCCGGTCGAGTGCTACTCGGTCTTGCGGAAGAATGACCAGAAGGGAGAATCAATCAAGTTACGTTCGTGCGAGTAGAAGAGTTGGTCCGAGTAGAATTGGCGGGAACCTACTCGGGCAGAAAGTCAAAGGAGCCGTTCTGACACAGGATCCCGCGTATCCTGGGTCCGTACTTGGCAGCATTCGAACTACTGTTCACGTGGGACCGGCTGACTGACAGTGACAGCATGGAAGCAGGCGGTGGCAGGATAAGGGGGGCCTACTCTGTGTTTGGGCACAGTGATACCAGTCTGTCCCCTAGTTTTGCCCAACGACTTTACAGAAGCAGCCAAGATCAACGACCAAAGCTGTCAGCCCGTACTCGGAGAAAGGACGATGTGCACACTATGTCGACACTTGTCCGTATTTGGACGTATCCGGCTGGGCACCGTGTATATAAGGTGCCCCGCCGCCTCCTGCGTGAGGCATGCTCACTGGGAACCCTAGAAACCCTAAGTTCTTGACCTAGTTCTACTCGGGAGGATAGAGAGGCTACTCGGTAACACCATCCTTTGTACTGTGGCTACTCGGTGATACATCATAATACATAGAGAGAGGCAGGAGTAGGGGTTTTACCTCCTCACGAGGGCCCTGAACCTGGGTACATCGTGTTGTTTGCAGCTGTGTGTGGATCTTACCTCACGCGGCTACTCGTCGCGTGATCCCTCCCCGAATACCTCCAGCGTCCATCGTTCCCACATCTTTAGCCATCCTATGGCATCTGCCGTGACACCACCACGACAAGTCATTTACCAAAATGGATGGCATTTACATTTGGTAACTGAAGTTGATGTTAGGCCAAGTCCTATGGATATATATACTCATAGGCTACTCAAAACAATTTGATTTGACCAAAATGGATACATATTCCAAAAGTTATGACAAAAACATTTTCACAGACACTTTGTGGCAAAACATTTGTTGTGACCAACATAAAAGTGCAAACTTGGATCTACCAACGGGACATGGTTAGGAAAACATATACCTAGTTCTGTGAATTTTCGTAGAAATTAATTTGCAAGAAAACCATTTTTAAGAAGCTCAAAACAACAAGAAAAAATATGCAAGGATTTGAGGTTCCTCACCTCGGGTTCAAAAAAATGGCCGGGGGTGACTTTGAGCTCGTGGAGCTCACAGGGGCAAGTGCTTTGGCCTCTTAGTATTTGTGAGAGTGTGGGATTGTGAGGGGATGTCGAGGAGGTCAGTGGTGTAAGGAACTAGCAAGAGGTGGCTTATAGCCATGGGCAAGAACAAAATGGCAACGGGTGGTCTCGGGTTGATGCCAAGAGTGGCATTTGTGTTGCTCTAGGGGTTTTTTGGTCACACCCAACCAGGAAAATAGTCCAAGGGGCAAGACCACGAAGGGGCAAGTCAAGAGTAGGATTTTGGAGTAGGGAAAAACCAATGTCTTGGTGATCAAGGGTCAAAGCATGGTGATCCATACCTTGCCACATCACCATGTTCCCTCCCTCTCTCTCACTTGATTTCTTCACACACAAGGCTTCTAAAAGAGAACAAAAGCATCCTATGTCGAGTCCACAGCCTAGTCAACACACTAGACAAAGTCACACTTCAAAAATTGCAAGAAAAGATAAAGAAAACATATGCCCAAAATCGTATCTTTCACTGTTCCAAAAATTCAGAAAATTGTCTTAAGTGTTGGAAAACAGAAGAAATGAGCAAAAAGTTTGTAATGTTTTCAGAGAACAAATGAATTCCAATTTTTGTTTTCCAAGTTGGAGTTTGTTAAGAATGTTATAAAATTTCAGAAACATCTTTTGAAAACAAAATTGAAATAGTTTAAGGCTATGAAAACAATGTGGGAAAAGGTATACTTTCTGTTTTTCTCTGTTTTCCAAAAATGCCTTTTTCTGCCTTATTTTTAGACCACAAAGACAACAAGTAAAAGATAATTTTTATTAATCCAAAAATAAAACCAAGATTATGGATTTGTGGTACATTTATCAAGGAACAAATAAAAGTCAAGAAAACATAAAATAACATTTTATAGCCTAGTGAAAACAAAGGTAGAAAATAGGTACTTGGCTATATTTTCAGGGAATGTTTTCTGTAGAAAATTTAAAACAAAACTTTCATAAATCATTTTGAAATTTTGTTTTCTTGGATCCAAAAAGGCTAAAAGTTTATTTTAAGATTCAAACAAGAATGATCCAAGTCTTGGAATAAAATTCACCCAAGTAATCAACAGAGAAAACAACAGGGAAAAATTATAAAAGTGTTTTCAGAAAAAAATGATTTTGGTTTTATCAAGAAACAAAAATTGTGTTGCAAATATAATTAAGATCATAAACACATGTTACTTCCAACAATCATGTTGTTAGAAACAAATTTGTTGGCCCTAATTTTTGTCTTCTTGATCACAGTACAAGAATCCAAAAACTGGGGTGTGACAGAGGTAGTGTTGCTCCTTGTTGACTTCTATTTCTTGATGTTCTTGTCTATGGTTGCCATTTGTCTTCAGATATTGCCTTGTTCACTAGCAAGTAAAATAAGATTTTGGATTCCACCTTCACTGTCTCACCTTTGTGGTGAAGACAATCAATTACGCCAAGCCAGATTTATCTTAGATGATTATAAAGAAATATAGGTGTGTTTTAAGACATCAATTTTATAGACACATATAAGAAGAATATGTGAACAAGTTTGCAAGGCTTGCCCCATATTACTTTTCTAATCCAAATGGCAGAGATGTACTAGGTTATTAAACCTTCTTCTTGTTTGTGTACGACACTCAATTGTTTGAGTATACAAAAGGGGTCTGTTAACAAGGTGTACAAGCTTGTTACCAATCTACTTCTATATAACGCTAACATTGCAATATCACATTATTTCTTGAGGAATTAATAAGATCAGACTAAAATATGAGAGTTCCAAATACTCTGCTGATAGATGGGAATAACACTTTTAGAACACTCTAAAGAATTATTATGAAGATCTTCTTGTGGTAGTTTCTCCTTTCTTGTAGGGTTGCTTCTCTTGCAGAATGTCTTCAAGAAGATTGGGAAACAAGATATTGAGATAGTCTAGTCAAAGTAGAGAGAACTAGTTTAAGACTCAGTTAAGCTTTTATTTTACTTCCATATACTTCTTATGTTATTTCCCATAAGATATATACGTATTTCATATATGATTGGTTCTACTTAAATTTCCATTCAATTCCTCTAACAGAGGTTATAACTTGTTGTTATTCATTAGTTGTATCCAGAGATACTTTAGATGTTGAATATAGATCTGAATAGAAATGTGGAATGTTTGTGAAATGGGGACTTAAGATGATAAGTTGATCAAATGGTTCATTGTTGTGCTTAGATCTGCTCACTCGTATAAGATTATTTTATATTCTTCATTTATATTCTTTGCCATGCATAATGTAGACATAAAGGTTTGGGAAGATCATATGTAATGATCAAGGTTTAACAATAGTTTAATAAGATGTATTTCTTATTTAGGTACTTCTTTTATGGTTGATGAGATATGTACACATTCCATAAATATGTTATTTATGATAATTAAATCATTTCCCAATTGTGGGTTTGAGTTAACACTTGTTTCTATCATTTGTACTGCACTGAACCTTTGTGATTTACTTGTGGGGTTTCACTAAATAGTTATTAGATAATTTAGAAATATGTTGTGTGGATGGTTGATAACTTAAGAGTTCATGATTAGAGTACATAATATATCTAATGATGTGATTGTTCAATTGGGCATTACTATATTGTGGAAGTGTGATCATCACTTATGTGATTTGAATACTCACCCCTCTTTGAGTTCTAGATACCTAGTGAATTATCCGAAGTCACTTATAGACTTCAGGTTAGGCTTGTTGAGAGTTAGTGTTGGTCATCACAAATTCTGGTTTGTCTTATCAGTTGATTTGGTTTCTTCAGATATTGGTTATAAAGATCCCTCCAAATGTACTCTTGACTAGATGAACTAGACCTGTTTCATCATGTCAAGTGAAACATTGGTCACTTTGGTTTGTTTTTACTTTCGCGCCAAAATTTCCCGTATTTTAGATGCATGCTTTGCAAATCTATACTATAATTTGTCTTGCTGCCGTGATGGTAGGTCTTGTTGGTACGTCGTACGTCCTTTCCTCGCGGCGACCGTCTCTCACGTAAGGTACCTCGTGAGTCGTGATGGTATCGGTATCGGACTATTCGTCGCTGTATCTTTTGCAGTTTGGACCCTACTATCTCTCCTAACCTTATCCCCACGCCGCCTCCTACCAAGCACCACCTGCGAGCCCCCGAGGGCTCCGACGCAAGCTGTACCCGCAGTCCCGCACGGCCGCACCATCCGCATGTCGCCTCGTGGCTCCTCTGCACGTGCCAAGGCCGCGGAGCGCCGCTCGTGCTCCTCCCCGCGCTCGCCCAGGCCGCGACCCGTTCGAGCGGGCTCCAAGGGGCGCAGAAGACATCTCCATCGCGCCGAGTCCCGCGTCAGGCAGCTCGAAGATGGTCACGATGCACGCGCTGCTCGTCCTGCGCGGCTACGCTGCCTAGGACCTCTGTGAACGCCCCATCTAAACGTGCTCGCGGGCGATGATAAGACTGACCTTCCCTGACAACGAAGGCTCCGCTTACAGGTTGATGCGCTCTGAGAAAGTTGGTTTGGCGACTGGACGACGAGAAGGGCAGGTGAATGCCCAGCGTAGCGGCTGGTCGAATCAATCGAAACCTAGGCCCCGATGGAGTGTACCTCTGGTGACCCGACCCGCTGATGCTTCAGTTTTGGATTAGCTCACATGAAAAACAGTTTCTGTCCATCCACCACAAAGAGCTGTTTGTATCAGTCAAGCTATGCAATCCACTGGAGGGCTTCAATTCCGGATGGGCTCTCATAACTCGGTTCTTTTGCTTTGATGGATGAAGTTTGTTCCGTAGAAAGATGGAAATTTATATAGCAGTGAAGGTGTACGATGGTAAAACTTCGTGCACTATATATGGATGTGCGCTACTAATTTTCTTCAGGTGTTATCACTTCCTTCTTTAATCAAGAATAATTTCTCTATTTGTTAATCTTGTTTTGTGTTGAAAAGTGAAACTTTGGCACAAGTCTCCAGATTACCCTATGGAAGAGAAAAAGCATTTGCGCCCAGATTCAGTTTTAAGCTTACTCACATCACTACAAAATCTCGTGACTCGTGATCCTTTTTGCTGTTTCCATTCAGTATTATTTTTATGATTAAGTGGCATCTGTTACTGGTGCTAATTGCAAACTTGGCAATTTAATTATACCCTTTAAGAAAATATGTATGTGTGTGTGTGTTGGTCAGGCCTTTTTATGTCAAAGATTGGTCTACTCTTATTCTAAAGTGCCCGTATAAATTTTCTACAATAAATTGAATTACTATCTCAACTTTGCAAGATGTGCAAGTATGATATATTGGCAATCCTTAGGTAGTTC
The DNA here is from genome assembly GCA_028641055.1 of Alopecurus myosuroides. NCBI lineage: Eukaryota > Viridiplantae > Streptophyta > Magnoliopsida > Poales > Poaceae > Alopecurus > Alopecurus myosuroides. The sequence goes on from CM054058.1 coordinate 462,483,111, forward strand.
GCCAAGATGTATTTCTTCAGGCTCCTCCTGATGGACAGATTGTTGCCCTCATAATTGGTTTGAAACTGGGAATTTTTATATCGTTTAAACTTGTGAGTGTTGGTAATTGAGTGGTGATATCTTGAACATAAATTCCATTAATTACCACTAAATTTTGGTTTTGTTTAGGTCTGGCTTTGTAAACTTATTTATATCTTTGTCTTATGCCAGTCCAGCTGTGTATGTTGCTGGTTCATGGAGTACTAACAATTGATCTCGTACAAATATTTTTCTGCAATGATACCATTATACGGTGCAGGAAACACTATTATCCTCATCCTTGATTGGTGACTAAGATCTTTTTTGAGTTTTTTTTGTGCTCTGCTGGGATTTCACTAACACTCACCATGTAGGAAAAGGGTGTGACTTTATGGTTGTTGCGAGGTTTAGCTTAATTTTTTTCCACAATGACCAACCCGACTCCTTTTTCACTCTTGTTTACACTATCATGGTTTGATTGAATGCAAATAATAATAATAATTTTTTTCTGAAAATATGTATTTGTGAAGCATGGAAGGAACGCAGTAAAAAAATCCGGAGCATCGGTTTGGTTCGCGGACAAAGAGATGGATGGCGCAGCGAATAGCAAAAAAATCGGGCACATAGATTTGCAGACAAAGAGATGGATGGCCCCATGGAAATGCCGGGATGTTACTAGAGAAGAGGTCGGTATTTGTGAGGAGGTGTAACAAAGACTTATGTGTGTCATGCTCAACAATCAGATTTGTCAAATATAGCTTCTTTGAAACTAAAATGTATTTCTAACACAAACTTGGAGCCTATCTATTGACATCATGTTATATTTTCTTATATTGACTCTTCCGACATTTAAGAAGAAGTCCATTTTTTGAGAGGTTTCTCGTTCATCGGTCCTAAGTTTCTCTATGCTAATTCAGTTGTGCATTAAATGATATAATTGCTATGGAAAATACAAGTCATGTTCAAATGAAATAATCTGCTTCCCTCTTTGTCAATATTATGATTTAATATTTTTAGGGAATAAGATAATTTGATATAAGTCTGAGGTGCTATCAAGACCAGGATGGTGACAACGATAAGACGTAGACCCGAAGGGCGTCACCGAGAAAGGAAATGGAATAGCCGTGTCGTTGGCGTGTGTGTGTGTTGCGTGAGATGCGAGTGGTTGGTGTCTTGCTTATAAGGCACCAGCATGTAACTGTGAGAGGTTAAGCTGAATGAAAACGAGGAAAACCTCAACTCTCCTCCTATCTCTCTCATATCTTCTTCTTCCTCAAGTTTTCTCAGCTTCACAACATTTCCTTGCATCTTTCGAACTGGCAGAGGCCACGGGGTATTACACTTGGTATCAGAATCGAGGGGTGAAACTTATCATGCAAAAGGTATAAAGTAAAGAACCAGAGTTAAAGCTAATTTAATTTTTTTTTTAAATTATCAACACAGATTTTTTTTCTTCAGACCCGTAGCAACGCACGGGCATTTTGCTAGTACACATATTATATTTAGATCCTTATAATCGCCCAAACACTGGGACGTTACAGTATCTCCCCCTTAGCAAGAACTTCGTCCCGAAGTTCAACCTCTCTCACGTAAAGATAAGTCGAGAGAACTTCTGTAGAGTGTTGATTCTTTGTATCTGTTTTTCTTGTGTTGACCGTGGCATGTGTAGCCTCATGTCTTGATTGTTCACCTTCCACTGTCTTTCATGATGATCTAATACTATGCCAGGTTTTAGGAAAACTCTGTTTTGTTACTAGGCCTTCCTAATGGTCTCATGAAGAACACGTGGTATTTCCACCACATAGTGGATACAAGGTTTCGTTCTCCAATGAATAGGTATGGTTTCCTACCTCTCACAACTTTCCGAAGAACAATTGGTACATCCACCAGGTGAGGAATAACAAATAAGATTCTTCCAGTACATTGGAGACCGTCTGTGACCCCCGAGATCGGGCACTATGCAGATTTCAGCATTTCCACCAAAATCCGCATAATAACCTATTCCAGGTTGCCACTTGTGATAACATTACAACAGTTCACGAATATTCCGCAACAACAACAGAAAAGATAAATACAAGACGACTCAAACGAGTCAAGGATACAACTGATACAATACAAAGATCCAAATAACAGCGAAAGAAACAACATAGTGTCCGACTACGGACAAGATACAAATTGGACTAAGAGTCCTGAAGATAACCGATGGCGTCCAATCCCTGCCCAGGCCAAGCCGGAGGGATTCCCAAGCTAACGTCGTCAGACTTCAAACCTGTTGACTGCAATGTGGAATATGCAGCCACGAAAAAGGATTCGTGGGTCAGTACTATTAAGTACTGGCAAGTGGATAAACCATACTCACAAGATACCAGCGTAACCAATCATCACCAGATACAAATACTTTGGGTACAACGGAGAGGAATGGATTATTGCAAAGAAGCGGCAGCGGGCTGCACTAACTAACTACAAAGACGCGCTACAACATCCGGCTAAAAGAAAGGGATAAGATAGCGTGACAAAACCAACTATAACTACTCACCAAACAATACCCATCCAGTGTTACCCCCTACTAAGGAAGCAACCCAAGGAAACTCACACTGTTGATTAAGGTGACATTCATTTTTATGGTGGAGGTAATCTATATTACTAGTCAAGTTATTATCGTTAAGTGTAAGTTGTCTGAGTACTTGTTAGCCAGCACTTTCACCAAGTCATCCATAACCACGGACAACACGGCTTCTCGAGAAGATTTAACCCCGCAGGGATGCACCAATTTGGTCGTACACGTAAGAATGACCCGCCAGATGGAAAGGCCCTTCCACCAAGCGAGGCACTCAACACAACCCAACTCTTCTTCGCATCAAGCCCAAAGAACCCCGTGCAATTGAGCGCACGGCTAATCAAGCCCCACGAAGAAAAGGGGGCCCTCATAGCACTCTAAGAACGTGTCTCCCTAAATGCCGACTACAAAAGTTCCACCCTGGCGCCAAGGTTTCGCACCTGCATGTGCATGTGGCAAATGGAAAACCCGAACTAAATGAGGCGATTTGGACGAGATGCGAATCGAATCAAAGTTGCGGGGGGCGCCCATACTCGCTTCCCACATGCGGGTAGTGCGCTCATCATGGATCGGAGGACAAGACCCTTTTCCTAATTAGGGTCGACACTAGCAGGCCTCAAAAACCACGCCGGGCCTCCTGCCGGTGCCTTATCATCAAATTATTATTACCCAAAACATTAACATGTTGTTGATTGAATTGTAACCCAACTATCAAACTAAACAGGTGATAAGACGGACAACAAGACTTGAGCGCAAACAACACTAAGCATGCAACTACGACACAAGGGCCAACAGGGTAAACAAACATCAGTTAATAGGAAGTGGAAGGAAGGCTATATCATGGTTGCAAGGTAAACATATGATAGGCTCGAGACACAAGCATCCAATCATAAGGCTAGCATAAGGACACCGGAAAGAATCGGTAACAAGTGATGAAAGGCAGCCATAGGTAGCAAGTGAGTATACTTGCCTGGAATCCAGCAAGTAGAGGTACATCCGAAATTGTCGTTGCTCACATCATCTCAACGTCCTATCCGAGAAGAAGCAAGGAACTAGAACAAACATCGGATGCAACAATTACTTTTACGGCAAAAGATCCAGCATGATCCTATTTTATATGCATGACATGGCAAGATGCAATGGGGAAACAACTTAGGCAATTTAATCGGAACCGGAGTTCGTACCAATAATTATAGGTTCAAGTTGTTTACCTAGCCATCATATTAAATGTTGATTAACATGGTAAACATTAAATAGGTGAGCTAAACAAGATTAAATGGAATAGGGCAATATTATTTAAATACCCCAACACATTCCATATGTTGTTATTTAGTTGACATGCATAACACAACTACAATGCAAGATACAAGATTCAAACATGAGCATGGATGGCATATTAATATTCCTTGCATTTTTCTGGTTGGAAAACATGTTTTACATGTTGAAATTGGATTTAAAATGACAAAGTTATGCATTTGGCAATTTAAATGAACGATTTAATGAATTGAATTACTGAAGCAAGTTTAAATGTTCAAAACAGAGAACAAAGTTGATATTTGGAAAGATCATGAAATTTGGGGTGGAATACATATACAATTTGTATGATTTGGAGTTGTGGTTTGAAAGATATGGGCAAAAGAAGTTTGGGGGTGTTTCTGGAATTTTGCAGGGACCTGTTTGTGATGGGAACAGAAGTTGGAGGGGCTCGGGTGCAAAACTGAAGAGAGGCAGGGGCCTTGGTGCAAAAATCCAGATCCAGATCTGGATCTGGGAAGCCTGTCACCGATGGGCGCCCTAGCCAGGGAGGCTGACAGGCGGGGCCTGCAGCCACGCAGCGCTGACGAGGCGCGGGGGAAAGTGAGGTGGCGACCACGGTCACCGACTGGTGGGCCCTGGCTCCGTGCGCGATAAAACAAGGAAAAAGGGGGGGGGGCTTTGCCTCAGCCAGGGATCGAACCGGCGACCTGGAGCGCGCGCGGGGTGGCTTAGCCACTGGGCTGCTGTGTGTGCGAGTGATGGATCTGGGGGGTCGGCCCGTTTTGAGGTGACGCAGCGCGGAGTTTGAACTGACGAAACTGAAGATGGCTTCGTGTGCGTTCTCTGCAGGTTGATCGCGGCGGACAGGAACGACGGTGACGACGACCTGCAGCCAGCGACGACGATCCGCTCGAAGGAGGCACACAGAGCAAGGGGAGGGAGTGCAGGTAGATGCCCTAGGGCGAGGCTCACCGCGGGGATTGCTTGGGGAGGTCTCGGTCTGACGGAGGCGACGGTGGCGGGGACAGATGCGCGCCCGGGAAGAAAAGGTCGACGGCGTGGGCGATGTGGTGCCTCACAAGACCGGCCGAGGGTACGAGGACGGAGAGGGGACTGCTGCGGTCCGATTCCAGCAGCAGTTGCAGCCCGAAGATGACCAAGGCGGCGGCGCCATGGGCGCAAACTCCCGGCCACGGAGGTTTTCCTCTGATTTCATCATAATTTTCAGAGTAAGCGGGAGGGAACAGAGGAGAAAAGATCTAAGGAGGGAGCGGCGGCGCTAGAGAGGAGGAAGGGGGGAAGAGGTACTAGGGTTCGGGCTCCCGGGGGTGGCTTAAAGCGAGGAGGAGCGGGGCAGGTAGGAGGGGAGGAAAGCGACAGGAGGGGGGGTCACGTCCTCCTCGTGAGCGTACGGAGGTGGAAGGAGGGGGGGTGCGGGCCAGAACAGAGAGGAGGGTGGGCTGGCTGGACTGTGGCCGTGTGGGCTTCGGGGTAGTATGTGGCTGGGCCACTGGCCTGGCTGCCTCCCCCAATTTCCTTTTTTTTTGAGAGAGAGAAAAGATGGAAAAGAAGGGGGGTTTTGGAGTTCAAAAATTAGGGGGATAATTTTTATGGGTTCTCCATTTCAAATGCCCAGGTGCATGATATTTAGTTTTGAAAATTTCAAATTGTGGGTGTTGTTTGAAATTTGAATTCGAAATTCAAATTGGGGTTGTAATAAAGGGGATTTCTTTAACCAAGCAATTTAAATAATTCAAATTCAAAACTATTGAAAACAATTTGAGTTGTTTTGTTTGCAAATGGTTTTGGGAAACATTGTAATATGTTTACATTTTTAAATTGGTTTGAAATCAAGGTGCAATGCATATGATGCAATGCTATGCCAAAAAGAAAAACAACCAGAATTCTATTTGGGGGGGGGGGGAATCCCCCGGGTGTTACACCGTCTATGGTTAGAACACTAGTTGGTTCAATCTAATGGTCTAAAGAGAAATGCTGCTCAAAGAAACTTGTACAACGTAGTGTATATTTACTTAGACTCATCTAATTAGTGAAAAATATCTTTGAGTTTTCTCGAATTTTAACTTTTTCCTACATGTGACTATAAGTTATTCCACGTGTGTCTTCCTATGGTCCTTCTATATCTTTGGGTTTTAACTTCTATGGGGTGACTCTATAAGTTAATTTACCGATCTTCTACATATTTCCTTCTTGGACATGGTTACTCATGTGAGCACTTGTGGTAGATCTTCATGTGTTGATGAAATATGTAACCAAATCCAAGCAAGATGTGCACTATGGTCCATTCCCATCAGTAGATTCATTGACTTCTGCCTTCTTGACTTTTTTGGTCTTCCATATATTTGGGGTTACTTCCATGAGCTGATATCTCACACCGCTCTCATACTAATCATATACCCTCTAGACCAGTAACATCAAGAAAGAACTCAGTGTTTGCACACGCATTTGCACATCAAGTTCCATCTTCATGTACAGATCTAGTCAATCAAAGATCCAAATAAGATCCAATAAATTCCAAATGCAGTTACATATGCATCAAAAGCCCGTAAAATAGAAGTACTTTGAGTAAAACATCTCAAGTACCAAGGCTCTTAAATGCTATACACTACAAGTAGGTATATAGTACCTTGTAATCATATTCTACACAACCCCTCTTTGCCTCAAGAATTACTCCAATTGCATGCCTTATTGCAATGGAATAAACTAAGACAAAATGATCCTATAGTGGTTGTTGTCTATCTTCGTTCCATATAGGACTAAGTACATATGTCAATTGAATTACTTCATCTTGGTTATGATAAGCTTCTCATGGAATTTGTTGATCCTTCATGTTGTTGATCACATCGTAGGAGTAGTAATGTAGCTTCCATCAATGCTTATGTCTTGTCCTAACTATGTACTATACTATAATGATTAACCTCTAGACTTGATAACTAAGGATATGGTATATACCCCATAGTTACCAGAGTTTAATAACTCTTTATGATTCTCAAACATCCCTTCTTGATGATTCCTATACTTACTCTATACCATGTTCTACTCCATTTGATACATTCATAGAATGGGGTAATCATCATTGTGACGTAATCATCTTTGACTATCTCAGAACTCCGCTTCTCAATAAAACTGATACATGCTAGACTTCTAACTATTCATACCTAGGTATAAAGAAAATAGATAAGAATATTTACTCAAGTTGATTAGGAACATTCTATAGAAGTATGATTGTATCATTCTCAAGTGGATGATCATCATAGTTGTAGAAAATGTGGTTTAGATAAGATGGCTTCCTATAGTCTTTACCAACCTAGAAATCTCCTAAAAGGTGTTAAACCTAAGGTTGCTTTGCTCTGATACCATCTGTGGTGACCCAACACACCACTGCATGTGTAGTGCGCAATTCGTTGACATAATACTCACATAAGGACTTATCCACGGATATTACATCCCTCAGAGTGATACAACAGAAACATAGCAGGTCCAAGCAAAGCTATAGGATACAAACGTTCATTACAAAATCTTGAGAATCCCCCTTTGAAGTATCAAAGACGATCTCATGCAAATGAAACATCAGAAGAAACAATTTGAAGTTCCCATGCTAGAGAGTAACTCTAGCTCAGAACCTAATTCAGTACGGCTGATGTCAGCCCTAATCTATGGATTCTAAGGAACTAAGTCCATGAATGGTCTCCATCTACACCTTGATAGATTATCCTCCACCAGCGTTGTTGATGACGATGCCTTACTGGCTAAATAAGATATGACTCCACCTAGCTTCATGAGATAGCTATGTCTTCCCAGCGACGACTTCCACAAGGCGTCAACTCTAACAAGGGGTTCAAACGGGAACGAATGAGTAACGAGCATTACTCAACAAGTTCATGATATGCAGTGGGTAGTTTGATGCACTAACTACAGCTTTAGACTCGAAAGAGTCATAAGCTAATGCTAGGTTTTTTAAAATCTTTCTTCAAGAGGTTGCTTTTAATTTGGAAGACTATGCCCGCCAGATCTTCACAGGATTAGAACTTCATGGAGTTTCCTTTCCTGCAGCGTTTGCAGCTCCATCCCGGAACAGGGGACAACATGCAACATCTTTTACACTCTGCAGAGGTGCGTTACTTTACCCATGGGCGATCAAGACCATGTTGCACAACTAGGCGATACTTCCTGTCCACACCCACTTAGGTGTGGGGCCCGGTTGTTGATCCAAGCCAAACCATGCTTCTCCGCACAATGCATGCCCACCCATTTCTGATAGCAGGTTGAACCCCTGATTCTACCCCTCACGATAGAGATCTAGGCGCCCTTGGAAGAAACTCATAGACCCCAAAGTCTGTGGGACATAAGGGCTCCCACCCATGTGCATGTAGTCCCGCAAGACCTACAACGTACGTGTCTGGCAGTCCATTGACATGCGAACGGGAAAAGATCAAGCTGACTTACTCTCCCCATACAAGACCCATGGTTAACGCCATATTCACAGGGCAAGAATCCTGACGGCATTTATGGTTAAGTCCTAGGTAATACTTTCTCATGTAGATGGAACCTTCCTTTGACCTATTCATCTTACCATGGTTCCATCCGCCCACCAAGAGAACACTACCACTCGGGTAGTCATTCAAGTAATCATATTACTATAAAAATAGGATCATGCATTCTTTGGATAATAGGTGGTAATACGATAGGGTTTTTGCAAATAGTTCCTTATGAAATACTGCAAAGGATATGAGAAAGTTATGAACTTGCCTGAGATAGAGATAATGACGATAATAATCATTGTCTCCGGGTTCGAGGGTCGCGTAGAAAATCCCTACATCTAAAATAAAGCAAAGTAGTCCCGGTAAGGACTACTGAAAACACTGGAAATATGATACATGCATAGTAATGATATGCATCGCAGAATACCCTGAAAAATACCCCATCTTACAAGTGTAAGCTTCGTTTGATACGATACATTAATCACACAGGTTTTAGGTGAGTGATTTCTTTACGTGTGGTGATGTCGTTATTTCTATTTAGGCTTACATGTGTTTCACTTTTATTTATCAAATCAATAGTTATCATGTTTAGGTATAAGTGTTATCACATGGTTAGGCAATAAGACAATAGCACATGGAAAACAACTGTTGAAAAGATATCAAAGACATTATATTTTACATTTAAAGTGTAGAGCTAATGACAAAGTGTTTAATTGAAAATGGTGAATTAATACAACTAACTCTATCCTGACATAAATTGCTAATGACTTGTGATGATAGGTTTAGTAGATGTGAAAACATGAGGGTTTTATTAATAAGGAAAATAATGTTGTGACACTTATTTCTGGTTATAATGGAATATTATAGAATTCCATTGTACCTTTAGAACATTTTTTACAAGTTAAACAAAATGTTTTTTTTTGGCATATATGAGTTGGAAATGTTGTTCTCTTTAATTTGGTATATCATTGGAGTTTTTTTGAAAAGATTTGAATAAGTTATTAATTTATTAATTTTAAATGAATTAAATGATTAGGCAAAATATTGCACACATGAAAACTTGGTCAAATTACTTTGAAAACATCATAGATGAGTTGCATTTTTCATTTTGAGCATTTTGGTATATAACTTGTATTTTTCTGAATTTTTTAATTATTTGTTATTTTTCTCAATTTTAAATGAATTAATTTAATTAAAAAATGTTTAAATTTAAACTTCATCAAACATTTTTGAAAATTTTATAAACATATAGATTTTATTTTTCTGAACATTTTGGTATGTTGTTCATAATTTTCTGATTTATAAAACAATAGATATTGAATTTCTAAGTTTAAGGATTATTCTTCCATTTTAAATTGACACGTGGGTCCCACCTGTCATATACGATTTTTAAATCAAAAATGAAATAAAATAAAATAAAATGATATTAACGTCATGATGACGTCATGGTCAAGTCAGCAATGGAGGAAATCTCCTCTGTTGATTCAAGTTCGCCCAATTTACCACAGATTAGAGGGATCCGTTTGTACTGATGGACAGAGGATGACTTGTGGAGTCTAGGGGTGACGGAGTTCAGACCATATGGTCACCGGAGACCCGTCGACGTCCGGTTGCAGCGGCCGATGACAACGACTCGATGGCATCCCGATTCCGTCGACCAAAATATAAATGAGATGCATCATAAGATGCGTGAGCTTACCCGGAGCGATTGGAGATGCTCGGTGAAGCACAAGGTGGTTGGAATCGACGGTGAGCTTCCACGGCGGCCGGAGACAGGGAGAAAGGGAACGGACAAATCTTTGGTCTCCGATCTTCTCGGCTTGCGAGATTCATCAGGGACAGAGAGGAGGACACAACGCATCTTCCGGTGGCCTCAGCTGGTCCTGGCATGGCCGGAATCGACGACAACGAGCGGCGACCGATGAATTAGGGTTACGGTTTGCTTTCGGTTTTCCGGAGAGGAACGGAGATTGAGAGATAGAAGTCGAGGGAGAGTGAGCACGATGGGGACGCCTCCCTTCTTCTTATCCTTGCACGAAGACGGCGAGCAGGAGGTGGTAGCGGTCTTGCCACGACATCAATCTCCTCTGCCTTCCGGCAGAAGAAGAAGAAAGGGAAAAGAATGTCCACCTTTTAATAACCCCCTAAAGTTTTTGCAAATTATAGATGGGTCCTTCTGTTTATGTAAACTGTTAATAAAACATTATTTCAAGGCCTATTTGTGAACTTTAAAATTATTAAAAATGATTTTTGAAATCCTATTCAAATATGCAACCTCACCACATTTTGATTTGGTGAATTTGAAGAATGTTTGTATTTTCTCTTAGAATGTTCAAATTTAAGTGATTTTTTTATTTTCTCTCCTTTAAAACTTCAAATGGATTTTAGATTTCTTTCATACATGATTACATGAATATAACACAACAATCATGTTATAGCAATAAGGGTGTGTTTTTCATTGGACAGTATTAGATACAAATCTTTGAGGAATTAATTTTGTAAACTACTTAGTAGTGTTTTATATGCATTGTGAACAAAACCCTACGCTATGGAATTTTTTGCTATGTCATGCCAAATCATTTTGATTATACATGCACTTGTTTTCTTTTATGTCGCTTTGTTATTTTACTAATTGAAACGCTTAGCAAGTTTGGTTGACATTTTGTAAGCTATGTTTGCTGTTTTTAGTACTTGATCAATGGAAAATATGAGTGGCCTTTGAAACATATTTATTTGTTTTCCACCAGGTTCCAAGTTTGGATATTATCCCATGCTTGTTTTAGAAACATGTGTTCATTTGCATGGTTATGTGTAGATGTATTTTTCTTGATATCTGTTAGTCTTATGTAAGAAAAGGATCTAGAAAACAAGGTAGTTAGCTTGTTTCCACCTACCTCAACATATCACAAGAAATTTGGATGCAATGTCTTGTTATTATTTCTTACTGGATACTTGTTTCCATTTAAGAGATTTATTATAGGTTCCTCATCTCTGATGATCTTGACAAGGCATAGAGGTTATAGATTCTCTAATATTACCTAATGATTCGCTGAATAATTTCTTACAGAGGCAGTTTTGCTCCTTCTTGACTTCTGTTGCTTGATGTTCTTGTCTCTGGGTGCCAGTTGTCTTCAGATATTGCCTTGTTCACTAGCAAGAAAAATCAGCTCTTGGATTCCACCTTCATTGTCTCACCCTTGTGGAGAAGACAATCAATTACACCAAGCCAGATTTCTCTTAGATGATTATAAAGAAATATAGGTGTATTTTAAGACATTAATTTGCCAGATACATATAAGAAGAATTTGTGAACAAGTTTGCAAGGCTTTGAAGGGTTCGTTGCATAGAAAACAAACATTTTCCTACGCGAGAGACACCCGAAAGGCCTAGATCTAATCTAGGAGATGAGGTAACGGGTATAGGGAGAGTCTTAGGAAGCATACCCTCGAAGACACAAAGCATTACGAGATCAAATCTCGTTGTTGGCATTGTCGTACTCACACCGGTCCCGAGACCGAGAAGATGTGCACCGCAATCTGGCGGTGCCTCCATTATCGGTCACACGTACAGCTTGATGACGACCTCCATTCCCTCGATCCAGCGGGGCAGCAGATGTAGAGGATCCCTCGGAACTCCAGCAGCACGACAGCGTGGTGGTGGTGAAGAATCCCACGGTCAGAGCTTCGCCAAGCCGGAGACCATGGAATGGAGCAGCGGGTAGAGAGAAAGGAAGGTGGACAAGTGTGTGGAGGAGGGAGATCTCTCACCCTCTTTTATAGGAGAAGGGGAGGCAGCCAAGGGGTGGGTGCGGCTAGCCCATGGTGGTTCCCCCACCTCTTCCCTGATCATGTGAGTGGACACTCCACTCACACCCCCACTCATGCTCCCGTAATTTCCCACTTAAAAAATCCAAAGTTTTTTTTAGTAAATAAATAAAACATTGTTATTTCTTTATTTCAGCATTTGTTAATTCTACTATCAAACATTTGCATATAGCACCTCGAATCATTTGTTAATTCCATTAACAACCATTCGACAAAAAACCCCTTGAACTATTTCAATTTCCTCGAAACAATTTCGGTGTTGTCCAAAATATTCTTTGATATTCCATATCCTCTCAAATGCGTCATCGAACCTTAAGTGTGTCACCCTACGGTTCGCGAATAACATAGACATGATCGCGACTCCTCTCCGGTCAATAATCAACAGAGGGATCTGGAGATCCATGATGACTCCTATATATTCAACGATGAATCTCGTGATCATGTGAACCATCAATGTCGTGACTAATTCTCTTTGTCTCGCGATATTTTACTTGTTCGAGATCCGATCATTGATATCAGCCATACCTTGTTTGATCTCGTTACCGACAAGTACTCTTTACTCGTTTCGTGATATGAAATCCTTGTGACCTAGTCACGTGCTTGCAAGCGGTGTCGATGTGATATCTCCAAGAGGGCCCAGAGTATATATCTCCGTCATTTGGATGGACAAATCCCACTCTTGATCCATGAGCCTCAACTAATACTTTCCGAATACCCAACTACACCTTTATAGTCACCTTGTTACAGTGTGACGTTTGATAACATCAAAGCACCCTTCCGGTATAAGTGATTGACATGATCTCATGGTCTAAGGAATAAGTTACTTCATATGTTTGATATAACAATGTAAACTTAATGACTTGATCGCATTGCTATATTCACTTTTGGTATATGTTCATCACATCATTCTTCTAATGACATGAACCCGTTATTAACAACATCCAATGTTCATGATCAGGAAACCTTGATCATCGGTTAATCAATGAGCTAGCTAAAGATAGGCTTTACCATTGTTTGTTTATTAAACACACATGTATCAACGTTTCCTGTTAATACTATTCTAACACGAGAAATAAAAATTTATCATAAACAAGGAATAAGATAATAACCACTTTATTATTGCCTCTCGGGCATATTCCCTTCAGTCTCCCACTTGCACTCGAGTCAATAATCTAGTATGTAAGCACCTAACACATATGATGTTCCAGTGTTATTACCATGCTTCGCATGTGGTAAAAATCATCAAAAAGATCTGAACTGTGCAGGTCCTATTGTATTTGCATGTTCTTTGTGTCTATACGGATCACTCATTATCTAATGAGATGGCTTTGTATATATTTGGTCAACTGGTGAGACCATAATTCCTCAACTTACACTAATGTTACTAACATTATGAAAATATAGCTTCATAGTGTTAGCATTCTGGGAAATTCACCAAGTTCAATAAAGAACTCCTTGACACAAAATACTCCTATTATTTGTTGTCAACACAACGATATATTTAGCCTTTTTTGTAGTATCATCACAATACTTTAATTTTGAAACTATTTCAAGTCCAGCATGAAACTTTCTTCCATCCTATTGTGCTACCCTTCATCACATATTTTAATTGGGATAAAATTATTTGAATAGATGCCAAGACTATTAGTGTAACATATTACAAAAAATAGTTTGTCATTACTATATAGGAAAACATATCCTTAGCATTTCTGAAATGGCATAAGGATCTCTCCCATTGTTGTCTAATCATCATATGAATTATCCTGCTATAACATTTTATAGCATAGGACTCACCTGGTTGTGTACATAGCATGGAACACATGACTTAGAAATCTTAATTTCAACGATGCTCATCATGTGTCAAAACACTTGAATATTTCTCAATTCTTGTCCATGTGGCAAGAACTCCTTCTTGTCATTTCGATATTGACTTACTTCAAGATTTCATCTATGTAATTTGGCTTCAATCATATCAGGCGCTTCAATCCATCTCTTATAGATATTGATGACCAGTATTTTCTAATCCTTTCATCAATATGAAAACCTTAACCGTGTTAATGTAAAATACATATTTTCCAATCAACCATATGTCATCTACATAAAGCATTGGAAATATGTCTTAGCGCTCCCACTTAATTTCTTGTAACTTTACAAGCATCTTTATCATTCATGAAGGAATCAAACTCTTTTGATAACTTCCTTAAGGTAAAGATTCCAACTTCGTTATGCTTACTTCAACCATTGAAGTGTGCATACCTTTCCAGCAACCTTTTGAATTTTATAAAACTCTCAAACTGTGTCAAGTACACATCCTCGATCAAACTTCCTTGAGAGGAAAGTTGGTTTTTGTTATTCAACTGCCATATCATAATATGTAACTTTTGCAAGAACTATCCGCAAAGACTAAAGCATCACTATGGAAGATCAAAATCTTGCAGTAGTCAACTCTTTGAACTTCGTCGAAAAAACATCTTTTCGACAAGCACAACTTTCAAAGGATGTAAGCATCCATGTCTTTGTTGCTATATAGACCGGTTTGCTATCGTTAGGCACCATGCCTACCGAAAGGACTACCAAGTCACATACTTGATATTCATACAGGGATACTATCGCGGATATAATGAATCATAGTCAATTTTACGAAGTCAGGGCCCATCATTTGCTTCCTTTATAAGGTCCAGGTCCTTTGTTTTCAGAAACAACACTCCACTCTTAAACCACATATTGGTCTAAGTACAAAGTTTTAGGACTTTTGTGGTTCACTTCACGAACTCATCCGAAGTATCTACAACACATGTAGTGTCTTCTACTTAGTCAAAATAGGAAACCTCGGAACAACTTCCAGTGTTGCGCTACTCTTGACATGATCACAAAGATTCTCTAATCTCGTTGAGTTTGTACTGTCTACCCTCTCACTTGGTTAGCAAGAACTACTTTCTCGAGAAATCAACCATATCTGACAAACAACATTTGTCTTTTGGTTCGGTAATAGGAGAAATACCCAATGTTTTATTTGGGATAACCTTATAAACATATATTTATCCTATTTTGGTTGTAAACATTTTACACATTCTGTGCATACCAAAACTTAAGAAAAACACAATTCGGGTCACTACCCAAACCATAACTTATATGGTGTCAATTTCAACGGATCATGATGGCGCTCTTTTTAGTGTAAAAGCGGTTGTCACTAATGTATAAACTACAGAATTATAATGGAATTTTTAGTAATATTACCATGCCCAACAAGGTTTGATTTTGTCTCTTGAATACTCCAAACTAATGTGGGGTATTCAAGAAGTATAAGTTGTAAAAAAATTCTGCAACTCCTCAGATGTTTTGCTAAACTTGTAACTCAAACTTTATCCTTTACGATGCAATCATAAATACTTGATTATCTTGTTACGGTGATTTTTTACTTCATACTAACAATAATTTTGAGACAATTCAAAACTGTCAAACTCCGTTCTCTTTAAATAGATATACTCATATATCTGCTCAAATCATCGATGGAATTTTATGAAGGAAAAATTAACCCACCACACATGACTATACATAATGGATTATATACATCAATATGTACAATCTCCATTAAATTAGTTGTGCATTCTACTTTGTCCTATGAACGGAATTCTAGTCATCTTTTGGAAGAGGTCTCACAAGCATCAATTTATTCAAAACAAAATGACTCCGAAAGTCCATTAACATGGAGTTACTTCATGTTTTCCTTTCTGATATGAACTAAAATGGTGGTGTCACAATTAAAGTGAAATTCTTTTACGTCTTACAATGTTTAGCATTTAGTTTTATAGATGTTTACTATACCAACATGATTTATATTAAGTCATCCATCAATTATGGAATATGGTCATAGTTTGAACAATCTTATTTGTTCTCACAAAAGACCGGAACAAAATAACAACTTATTAAGTTCTTAAAATAAATCTTGAATGTTTGGTTCGATACGACAATGAACACAATAACACTTTATTACTATTCTTGTCATGATCGATCCCACATCTACTACTAGTTCATTTTAGGCCCTTGTATTTCTTGCATTGTGTTGCTTTGTATAACAACTCATACCAACCAATGTGGTATCAAAATACCCAAACAAATACTTTGTTAACTAGTAATACATCTATAACTTGTATATCAAGCATATACACCTGAGCTGGACTTTTCCAGTTATCTTCTTTTCTGCCATATATCCTTTTGTAATTCTATTTTAAATATTCCCTTTTCTTTACAGAAGAATCATTCAACATCAAACAATTCTTGTCGTACTAGCACATTTTCCATGGCGTGTTAGTCATATACTATCACCCATTGAGACATACTTTGAGTTTGATTGTTGTACTAATATCACCATGTTAATAGCATTCTTTCGGATCCTCTCTTAGCAATATCCAAGCAAGGTAAACGACTTTACCCATATTTTTAATCCATCTCATCATAACAATTTTGTGATGAAGCAACTATAGTTCGAAGGAAGGAATTTAGAGGATAATATTAGCGCCCAACTTCTTGGAATATTCAAATGCCTAGTGTAACGCCCGGGATTTTCTTTTCCCAACTAGATTTTTGCCTGCTTGTTTGCCTGTCGTCATGTCATAGCATCTACATCATTGTGCATTTTAAAAATTGGTGGAATAATAAAAGTTGCATAACATCTTGTTTTTCTAAATTTTCTGAAATTGGTTTGTGTCCCAAAAACTATTTTTTTTCCTATCAAGCAGTTTTGTAAACAAAAAAAAACAAAACAAATATTTTGAGGGAGAGAGAGAGAGCGGCCCAGTAGCCAGCCAGGCCAACCGGCCCAGCAAACCTGGCCCAACCGAACTCCCTCCCCTTACCCTAATTTCTCTCCCTCTCATTTCGCCCCCGCCGTTTCTCCTATTCGCAACTAGGTCCCTCCACCTCTCCAACCAGGAACCGCACACCGCACGGGAGAAACCCCCGCTCGCTCCTCTCGCTCGATCCCCTTCTTCTTCGCTCGCTACCCCTTCTCTACATCGAACGCCGCCACCCCGAGTCTCCTCCCATGATCCCCTTGCTCCCCTTCCTCGCGTCCTCCTTCCCATCGCCCCCTCTTCCTCACAGTAGGTCGCCGCCGCCCGGTTTCCCCGCACCCGCCTCCTCCTAGTGCCTTCCCGACGAGAGCCCCGCCTCCATCTCCGTGAGCTCCGGCCAGCGAGCCTCCATGGCGCCCACCGGTAGCTTCCCCCTCTCCTCTGTCCGCCCCATGGCAGCCAAGCCCGTCGTCGTTCCTCGCCGCGGAGACGAGGGCCGCTGCCTCTCGTCGTGTTGCTCGCGCCGGGAGGGAGCGCACGCGGCGCCGCCTCCGCCTTCTCCTGCTGCCGGCGGCGTCGGGGACGGAGGCCACCGACCAGCACACCGCCGTCGACCTCGCCAAGGAACTGGGGACAACGACTCTCCCGGAGATGCTACTGCCGGGCGGAGGGAGCGTGGTGCTGCTGGACGTCGCTGTGCAAGCGCTCATCGGCGTCGGCATCCAAAGGGGACAATGTCTCTCCCCGAGCTGCTATCGGCGTCTCCTTCGACCTTCGCTGCTGCCGGCCACCACGACGGCAGGACCATCTCGCGTCCACAGGACCTCTGCTGCTGATATTCTATGACAGGGAGGCCCTAGAAGCGGCTGTGCTGCGCCCTGAACACACCGGATCCTCATGCATGGTGGTCCGTGTCCATGTCCATGTTGTGCAGGATTCGAGCTGCTGTCCCCCAAGGCCCACACCAGTGACCTCGACGCCCACCTTGTGTTCGACACAAGTCCAACATGAATCTCCCGGTGTCTAGTGTTTCTTATGTACGCGTGTGAGGAAAACTCCGTCAGCTACTGCTACTCCGACCCAAGTACTCCATCGCCAACGCACGAACCATCGACAAGATCTTCTCCGACAAGTACCGCTACATCGAGCTACATCGAACCGTGAACGACCACTATCTCCACCGTGTCCGTTTTGCGTTGGCCGCCTTCGTGCGTGTCCGGGAGATGATGTCGTGAACCCCGAAGACCGGAGAATCGCCCAGTTCGCCATCGACCCCGAAGATCGGAACCACCAAGATCTTCTATACGGACGCGACGAGTACCTCGACCACGACTACGTCTACTTCCTCTTCGAACCTCGATGACAAGATCGACAACTAAGACCGATGACGTGAACGACTACTTCCACTACGGAACGAGAATGCCTACAACGACTACTTCCCCTACTACGCCAACTACCACGGCGACTCGAGAACAACGGATATGATGTTGCGATTCCACCACAACTACGACCCCGGAACAACTACTTCCACGACGTCGACTACTCCTTCTACAACCCGAGAAAAACTACTTCCTCGACGTCGACTGCTTCCTCTACGGACGCCTACTTCCTCCACGTTCCGTAGTTTCCGGCGTTAGCCTCGAAGAACATCTCTCCAACGTGCGAACCCCAAACCCCAACCCTATAACCTATATACCTATTTTCTAAATGTCATCTATTTTGTTCATATTAAATCATTCATCATGTCGCATTGCATTGTGTGGGTTGTGGGTAATTAGCAATCACCTAACAATTAAATATGGGATGTGTTGGGATGTTATATATCTAGTCCCGGTTCCATTTAAACTTGTGTAGCTCATCGATATCTTGCTATACATGTTAAACAACAGTTAATCTTGATGGGTAGATAAATAACGTGAACCTCCTAAATTAAATGTTGGGCTTCCGGCTCAATTTAAATTGATTTAATTGCATAAATCATAACTAATTCATTTTAACTCCAAATTTGAAAAGTAAAATATGTTTTCCATCCCATCTTTCATGAACTTTGCAAATATCAACTTTGTGTGCTGTTTTGAATAAATTAAATTGCTGAAAACATCTGTTTCTTAATTAATGCATTTAAAATTGTCAAATTAATAACTTGCTCATTTTAAATCCATTTTCAACAAATGAAATATGTATTCCATCTAAATTTTTTTGTTCTTTCCAAATATGAATTTTGTTATCTATTTTGAACAATTAAAATGGGTGAAAACAATAAATGTTTGTGTAACTCATTTAAGAAGCCAAATTTCATAACTTAATAAATAAATTTCCAAACTTGGTAAACAACATATCAAACTGAAGCTATTGTTGTTCTCTTATTGTTTTCATCATCCATGCATCATGCTAATCAACTTTCACATGATGGTTATTTGTAGATCATTTAATTCAACATTAATTCATGGGCTTTTCCATATGCAATCCAAATTGCATATGGGCCCATTTAAATATGTTTACCATGTCAACTAGTTTATCTTTGATGCATCCTTAAACTTGTCATGCATCCATATCTTGATCATGCTGGATCTTTTGCCGTAGAAGTAATTGTTGCATCCGATGTTTGTTCTAGTTCGTTGCTTCTTCGCGGATAGGACATTGAGATGATGTGAGCAACGACAAGTTCTTCGGATGTACCTCTACTTGCTGGATCTCAGGAAAGTATACTCACTTGCTACCTATGGCTGCCTTTCATCACTTGTTACCGATTCTTTCCGTTGTTCTTATTCTAGCCTTTTGATTCGATGCTTGTGTCTCGATCCTATCATATGTTTACCTTGCAGCCATGATATAGCCTTTCCTTCCACTTCCTATCAACTGTTGTTTGTTTACCCCGTTGGCCCTCGTGTAGTAGTTGCATGCTTAGTGTTGTTTGCGTTCAAGTCTTGTTGTCCGTCTTATCACCTGTTTAGTTGGATAGTTGGGTTTCAATTCAATCAACAACATGTTAATGTTTTGGGTAATAATAATTTGATGATAAGGCACCGGCAGGAGGCCCGGCGTGGTTTTGAGGCCTGCTAGTGTCGAACTTAATTAGGAAAAGGGTCTTGTCTACTGATCCATGATGAGCGCACTAACCGCATGTGGGAAGCGAGAATGGGCGCCCCCCCCCCCCCCCCCCGCAATTCGGATTCGATTCGCATCTCGTCCAAATCTCCACACTTAGTTCAGGCTTTCCATTTGATGCACGCATATGCAGGTACGAACCCTTGGCGCTAGGGTGGAACTTTTGTAGTCGGCATTTAGGGCGGCGTGGTTTTCCAGTGCTATGAGGGTCCCCATTTTCTTCGTGGGGGCTCGATTAGCCGCGCACGCACAACACGTGGTTCTTTGGGCTTGATGCGAAGAGGAGTTGGGTTGTGTTGAGTACCTCGCTTGGTGGGTTGATCGCCCGTCTGGCGGGATATTCTTACGTGTACGGCCAAATTGGTGCATCCCTGCAGGGTTAAATCTTCTCGAGAAGCCGTGTTGTCCGCGGTTATGGATGACTTGGTGAAAGTGCTGGCTAACAAGTACTCAGACAACTTACACCTAACGATAATAACTTGACTAGTAATATAGATTACCTCCACCATAAAAACGATGCCACCCTAATCAACCGTGTGAGTTTCCTTGGGTTGCTTCCTTAGTAGGGGTAACATTGGATGGGTATTGTTTGGTGAGTAGTTTTAGTTGGTTTTGTCGCGCTATCTTATACCTCTCTAATAGCCGGAAGTTGTAGCGCATCTCTCTAGTTGTTAATGCTGCCCGCTGCCGCTGCTTTGCAATAATCACTTCCTTCCGTTCTACCCAAAGTATTTGTATCTTGTGATGATTGGTTACGCTAGCATCTCGTGAGTATGGTTTATCCACTTGCCAGTACTTAACCGTACTGACCCACGAATCCATTTCGTGGCTGTATATTCAACATTGCAGTCAACAGGTTTGAAGTCTGACGACGTTAGCTTGGGAATCCCTCCGGCTTGGCCTAGGCAGGGATTGGACGCCATCGGTTATCTTCAGGACTCTTAGTCCAATTTGTATCTTGTCCGTAGTCGGACACTATGTTGTTTCTTCCGCTGTCATTTGGATCTTTGTATTGTATCAGTTGTATCCTTGACTCGTTTGAGTCGTCTTGTATAAATCTTTTCTGTTGTTGTGGAATATTCGTGAACTGTTGTAATGTTATCACAAGTGGCAACCTGGAATCGGTTATTATGCGGATTTGGCGGGAATGCTGAAATCTGCATAGTGCCCGATCTCGGGGCGTCACACCTAGTGTCTTCAATCATTGTATATATTCAAATAATATAAGCGTACATTGTCACACTAAATTATACTCAGTCATGTTGCCACAAATAAGTTTCTAGATATCAATATATATTTCACTTGATTGTTTCTGAAAACAATTCTTTTCAGTTCCTAAATCACCTTGATCAACAAACATTCTTTTGAAGATAAAGTATTATGGAAGCAAGCATGACTTTGGATTCTAAGTAGAAATATTTTGCTCTCTAGATCAATCAATCATTAATCATATGGAGCTAGGTAGGAAATACCGAAAATCTACAATAGGAATCAATTTTAAATTTCACTAATACGGTACCAATCTTAAATGGTTTTTACCAGATCATAACAGTTATATCTCAATTAACAATATAAGTGTAAGGTAGTTTGAGGATGCCAATGAATACTACAATTTGTTCACTACACCAAAACTACTTCATTTTGATTGGTTGTTCATGATAAAAAAAAGTTCAAGTTAATTCAAAATTACTTCGTAAAATCCCACTCAAAAATAAGATCCCTCTAGCCGTTTTATTGATTACACAAACCAAATTCACTACACCAAAACCGATCATCACGTGAGATGATGTAGCTGCAAAGGCAAACATCAACATGTTCATCATATCATCCATATGACTCATGCTTTACCTTTCGGTTACGTGTTCCGAGGCCATGTTTGTACATGCTAGGCTCTCCAAGTAGAACCGTAGTATTGCGTGTGTTCCAAGGCCATGTCTGTACATGCTAGGCTCGTCAACACCCGTTGTATGCGAACGTTGAGTCTGTCACACCCGATCATCACGTCGTGTCTCGAAATGACGAACTTTCTTAACGGTACATACTAAGGAAGAACACATTATTATCTTGATATTAAGTGAGAGGGATCATCTTATAATGCTACCATCGCGATATAAGCAAAATAAGATGCATAAAAGGATTAACATCGCATGTATGGATAATGTGATATGATATGGCCCTTCTTGCACTTGATCTCCATCTTGTGCATCACGGTATGATCTCCATCATTCCACCGGCGTTGCACCAAGGTCCATGGCACCTCCATATTGATTCTCCATCAATAATAAGACAACCATATGGATTTCTTCCTGTATATCAATAATTTACAAAAGAGATCATCTCATAATAAAATTTGTAACATTGACCATATAACATCATATGCCCAGCAAAAACTAGATAGACATCTCTAATTTATTTTTGCATATTTTACGTGGCATAGGGCGTTCGAGGATAGAACCGTTCATACCTACAAACATCAACCACAACGTCGATAAACATATTTTTAACAACCCTTCGTAGATTAGATCTTAACTATAGTAGGAGAAACGGACACCCCCTTAGCCACAAGTGAGACGGGTCTCGCGTACAAAGTACACGTAAAGTTTGTCTGGGGAAGCTTCATCCTACTATGCCATTAAAATTATAAAATACTCAAGGAGGCAATAAAATGATCATCAACGCCCACATACACCTATGTGTTCTACCCGTGCAAATCATTTACGCATAGATCCGGCTCTGATACCACTGAAGGGTTTGTTGCGTAGAAAACAAAGAATTTCCTACGCGAGAGACACCCGAAAGGTCAAGATGTAATCTA
This sequence comes from Alopecurus myosuroides, assembly GCA_028641055.1. NCBI lineage: Eukaryota > Viridiplantae > Streptophyta > Magnoliopsida > Poales > Poaceae > Alopecurus > Alopecurus myosuroides. The sequence goes on from CM054058.1 coordinate 462,505,985, forward strand.
GGAGATGAAAGGTAACGGGCATAGAGTGAGTCTTAGGAAACATACCCTCAAATACACAAAGCGTTATGATATCAAATCTCTTTGTTGGTGTAGTCGTACTCACACCGATCCCAAGACCGAGAAGCTGTGCACCGCAATCCGGCGGTGCATCCATGATCGGTCACACGTACGGCTTGATGACGACCTCCGTTCCCTCGATCCAGTGTGGCAGCGGAAGTAGAGGATCCCTTGTAACTCTAGCAGCACGACGTCGTGGTGGTGGTGAAGAATCCCACGGTCAGAGCTTCGCCAAGCCGGAGACCATGGAATGGAACAGCGGGTGGAGAGAAAGGGAGGTGGGAAAGTGTGTGGAGGAGAGAGAGCTCTCATCCTCCTTTTATAGGGGAAGGGGAGGCAGCCAATGGGTGGGTGAGGCCAGCCCATGTGGTGCCCCCCACCTCTTCCCTCATCATGTGAGTGGACACTCCACTCACACCCAGTCATGCTCCCATAATTTCCCACTTAGAAAATCCAAAGGTTTTTCTTTAATAAATATATAAAACATTTTTATTTATTTATTTGAGCATACATTAATTCTATTAACAAACATTTGGATATAGCACCTCGAATCATTTGTTAATTCCATTAACAACCATTGGACAAAAAACCCCTTGAACTATTTCAATTTTCCCCGAAACAATTTTGTTGTTGTCCAAAACATTCTTCGATATTCCGTATCCTCTCAAATGCGTCATCGAATCTTAAGTGTGTCACCCTACGGTTCACGAATAACATAGACATGATCGAGACTCCTCTCCGATAAATAATCAACAGCGGGATCTGGAGATCCATGATGACTCCTATATATTCAACGATAAATCTCGTGATCGTGTGAACCATCAACGTCGTGACTAATTCCCTTTGTCTCGCGATATTTTACTTGTCCGAGATCCGATCATTGGTATCAACCATACCTTGTTCGATCTCGTTACTGATAAGTATTCTTTACACATTCCATGATATGACATCCTTGCGACCTAGTCACATGCTTGCAAGCGGTGTCGATGTGATATCACCGGGAGGGCCCAGAGTATATATCTCCGTCATTGGGATGGACAAATACCACTCTTGATCCATGAGCCTCAACTAATACTTTTCGAATACCCAACGACACCTTTATAGTCACCCTGTTACGGTATGACATTTGATGACATCAAAGCACCCTTCCAGTATCAGTGATTGACATGATCTCGTGGTCTAAGGTATAAGTTACTTTGTATGTTTGATATAACAATGTAAACTCAATGACTTGATCGCATTGCTATATTAACTTTCGGTATATGTTCATCACATCATTCTTCTAGTGACATGACCCCGCTATTAACAACATTCAATGTTCATGATAAGGAAACCTTGATCACCGGTTAATTAACGAGCTAGCTAAAGAGAGGCTTTACAAGGAACCATTGTTTGTTTATTAAACACACATGTATCAACGTTTCCGGTTAATACAATTCTAGCATGAGAAATAAACATTTATCATAAACAAGGAATAAGATAATAACCACTTTATTATTGCCTCTCGGGCATATTCCCTTCAGGCTTTCCCCAAATTAATTTTCATATCCAAATGGTAGAGATGTACTAGGTTATTCAACATTCTGTTTGTTTGTGTATGACACTCAATTGTTTGAGTATACAAAAGTGGTATGTTATCAAGGTGTACAGGCTTGTTACCAAACTACTTCTATATAACACTGAGATTGGAATATCACACTATTTATTGAGGAATTAATAAGATCGGATTAAAATATAAGAGTTCCAAATACTCTTCTGGTAGATGGGAATAACACTTCTAGAACACTCTAAAGAACTATTATGAAGATCTTCTTGTGGTAGTTTCTCCTTTCTTGTGGGTTGCTTCTCTTGTAGAATGTCTTCGAGAAGATTGGGAAACAATATATTGACATAGTCTAGTCAAAGTAGAGAGATCTAGTTTAAGACTTAGTTAAGGTTTTATTTTACTTCCATGTTCTTCTTATTTTATTTCCCATAAGATATATACTTATTTCATATATGACTGGTTCTACTTAGCTTTCCATTCAATTCCTCTAACAAAGGTTATAACTTGTTGGTATTCATTAGTTGTATCAAGAGATACTTTAGTTCTTGAATATAGATCTGAATAGAAATGTGGAATGTTTGTGAAATGGGGACTTAAGATTATAAGTTGATCAAATGGTTCACTGTTGTGTTTAGATCTCATATGCTCACTTGTATAATATAAATGAGATAATGAGCATATGAATGTTATTTTATATTCTTCATTTGTATTCTTTGTCATGCATAATGCAGACATAAAAGTTTGTGAAGATCATATGTAATGATCAAGGTTTAACAATAGTTTAAGAAGATTTATTTCTTCTTTTAGGTACTTCTTTTATGGTTGATGAGATATGTACATATTCCATAAATATGTTATTTATGATAATTAAATCATTTCCCACTTGTGGGTTTGAGTTAACACTTGTTTCTTTCATTTGTACTCCACTGAACCTTTGTGATTTACTTGTGGGGTTCACTAAATAGTTATTAGATAATTTAGAAAGATGTTGTGTGGATGGTTGATAAATTAAGAGTTCATGATTAGAGTACATAATATATCTACTGATGAGATGGTTCAATTGGGCATTACTATATTGTGGAAGTGTGATCATCAGTTGTGTTATTTGAATACTCACCCCTCTTTGAGTTATAGATACCTAGTGAATTATCCCAAGTCACTTATAGACTTGAGGTTAGGCTTGTTGAGAGTTAGTGTTGGTCATCACCAATTCTGGTTTGTCTTATCAGGTGATTTGGTTTCTTAAGATATTTGTTATAAAGATCCCTCCAATTGTACTCTTGACTAGATGAACTAGACCTATTTCATCATGTCTAGTGAAACATTGGTCACTTTGATTCGTTTAAACTTTCGCGCAAAAATTTCCCGTATTTTTAGATTCATGCTTTGCAAATGCACATATTATATTTATATCCTTATGACCTCCCAAAAACTGGGACGTTACACCTGGCTACCAGATTTGCCACCGCCCATATGAACCACATGCGATGCACCTACACCCGGGTTTGCCTTCCGGAATGTCTCATTTTGCCGGTCAGCCACAAAGACTAATTCATTAACTCACTCCTGCTACCTTCGATGAGCTTCACCGGACAAGTTGGGTAACTCGGCTGCTGCTGCCTCTACAGCTCTAGGATTCTAAGCAGGAGAGCTATACTTAGGTTTACCAGCCAACACAATACTAGCACATCTACTAGTTCTAGTGTTACCATGTCTAGGCAGTTCGGCATTGAGGGCTCTACCTTGGTTGCGCACAACATCTATGCAACTAGGGTTATCTCCAACTGGAGTAAAACCATGAGCTTTGTTATACTCACGGAGATCGAGGTCAAACTCTTGCCTACCACGAGACATCTCGATGGCCTCATTCAACATGTTTTGTCGCTGCTCCTCCAGCTGAGCATGTACCAGTGCCGGATCCGCACCAGTAGCTATCGACACAGTCAGCTTCCCGATGATGTCATGGAAATGAGCCGGCCTGGCGGATGCAGTAGAAGGACCTACATAACGCGGTTGATTCTCGGGCCTCTCCATTGGCTTGTGCGACGCTCGCGTTGCCTTTACATTGGCATCCGCGTCATGACTGCACCTTTTCCCGCTTCAGCGGCTCGCGAGGTCATCATGACTTCCACGCAGTCCGCGGGGCGATCGATACGCCGGTTGCGGATTGCGCAGACCGCAGGGGGGATCTGCAGCCACGTGCACCCTTTTAGGATACGCGCGGATGACCTGGGTGGTGACATATACCAGATGAGCACCGAAGCCGATGAAGGAGCCGCCCGCGGGCAACGGTTTGCCGCCAAAGTCACCCGTGTTGTCCCTGACGAAGTTGACTGAGCCGAATCTGTGGACAAGGCCACCGACCACGCGCTCACCCGAAGGAAGGAGAGATCCTGTCCGGATAGAAACCACAGCCAGCTCCGCTGCTGACCCCATGGTAGGATCCAACTGTTGTGGTGGTTTCACGGCATATGCCATGGGATGGCTTAAGGTTGGGGCTGATGGACGCAGTCGGTATCCGAGGAGGGATAGTGCGCTACGAAGCACACACGGAGCACACCAAACACACCAATGTTCCCAGGTCCAGGGCCCTCGTGAGGAGGTAAAAACACTACCTTGCTTGTCTACTTCTATATCTATGGGTAACCGGGTTACAAACTAGCCCAACGAGCTTTTCTAGCTAGAGGAAGAAGAAGGAGCCGGAGAGCACATGTGGAAAATGAATCTAAGGAGTCGTCGTCCCTTGCATAGGAGAGGTGTGGCTACCTTATATACTGGTGGCCACTGATAGAGAGTACAAGGATTAGGCGGATAGCACTGTGGCGTATCGCACGATGTCCGGCACGGGGCCGAAAGTATCCTCTGCGATATGTAATGTGTGCCATGTCCCCTCTGTCAGAGACACGACATGGCCTCTCCCATACCTCCGCATTGTTTCCGTGTACGCTCCATGTCAACCACCTAGTAAGTTGAACCGCATGCCTGTACGTCTCCGTGATCTTCGGGATTCACCTGCTCCATTGACTTTAGTCCGGGATCACAGGTTCTTCTCCAAACCCGGTTTCTCCAAGTGTAACTTGGATAACCTAGAAGAATACTCACCTGCAAGATAATGCAAAAAGCAACATATACCGACATATACTATGTCGGCCATCATATGTCGGTAGGGCACTTGACCCGGTCAATCTTGACTTGGTCCACTCTTTGGACATCATATCACACCTATCATGACCCTGCCTAGGTTAGCCCCGCGACAGGTTGGGTGGAGGGGGTGGTGACCAGGGGTGTTGTCCAAGAAATACAATGATGTTTGTGCCTCAATACAGAGGATAGGGTGGGGTTTAATGATGTATATGAGGTGGAGGGCATCATCTACCGGGCTAGAGTGCAAAGGAGGAAAAATCGTAGTGAGTGGAATTGTAACATCCTTGATTTTTGGAAAGTTAAAAAATCATAAAAATTTGAAAATTTTGTTTTATTGTTAGCAACTCATAAAAAACAAATAAAATGCAAACACAAAAGAAATATTATGTCATTTTTCCAATGTAATTGGAATTCTTATCCAAATATGCCTCTATTTTATAAACCTTGATTTGTATCAAAGAAACAAAACTATTTTCAAGCAATGTTTTAAAACCAAAAGGTTTGGAATTATATTTTTGCTTTAATTTTGGCTTTTGAAAACATAAGGAATAAGATCCTTGATAATATTTAATTATTAATATTGAAACTCAAACGCTATTGTTCTGTTTCAAAGCATTTAACAATGATTTGAATCTTAAAATGAGTTCCAATATTTAATTTGGGCACCAAATAATATATTATGAATTATAAACTCAATAGTTGTATTTTTAGATTTTATTTTTATTTTTATAAAGTAAATTTCCCCAATTTTTGGTTTTCTATAATTAAAAGGCATTTTAAAATAAATTAATCAATCATTCAAATATTGAATTCAAATTTTTGACATTCGAAATGTGTGAAAAAACAAAACACACTTGTTTTAGTTGAAAGATATTATTATTACAATTTATAGAAATTATTTTGAGGTCATTTGGGTTATGAAAAAAAAAGATATTAAAATCAGGAAAAAAATGCTGCCGTCATTGATGACGTTAGGTCGGCTTCGTCCTCTTCATGATGTTTCAACCTGAAACAGGAGGAATTAATCCGTTTGATTTTTTCCATTACAATGCCTTTAATCCCTGCACGAGACCTTCCTCTTAATCTCCTCAAGCCCCTCCGCAAATCCCCTCTCCACTCTCTGCCAATCTCACCCTGAGGCCATCCAATTTCCTCCCCGGTCCATTTTTTCTTTGTCGACTCCTTGTGATCCTGCGTCTCCTAAACCCCTTGTTTGAATCTTTCTGCGTAGAAATCGAGCATGCCATCAATGCCCGAGACTCGTCGGAGTTTCCGCGTCTCCGTTCGCACGCCGCCGTCCACAGAGGCCGTCATCGAGGGCGACGCCCGCACCATCGAGCTCCCCGGGGAGTCCCGCACCCCGTAGTCTCCTTCGTTGAGCAGGAGGGCCACCGGAGCTCCGTCACCGTTGTTTCCCGAGAGCCAGCGTCGCTGCAGAGCCATTTTCGGTGACCTAGCCAGGGTGAGCCACCCCTTCCTTTTTCTGTATTGTTGGATAGGAATCGTACACTAATGTTAGATCTGAGGCGAGTCAGGCCCAGCTTCGGCTAATGCCACAGCTCAAGCCTAGCCTAGCCCAGTAGGAGCTAATCAGATCACGCCATGTCATCATTTCCAAGCATAGAATATCAGGAGCCGCCACGTGGCCTGGACATTGTTCTGCTTTTCTCTCTGATAGAATATAATCGTAACATTTGCATAAAACCCCTAGAACATAGAACCTCCATAACTTTTGATCCAGAAGCCCAAATTTAGCAAACTTGGACTTTTTAAAATCCATAATTATAATATATTTTCTTATGCAAAATTTCTCCAAATAATAACCCGTGACTAGAGACATCAGTACTTAAACCATTTGGACACCCTTGAGCTATATCCATGTAAGTTTGTCCTAAAACCACCATAGTGATCCTCACCATTTGTCCATGTGTTAGAATTTGTTTTCCAAATGAGATAGAGCATTTTTGACCAAGAAGCCTGTCATCAAGAAGAATACATTCAATCAAAAGGCAACTTCAAGGATGGTGTTGATGACTCAAGAATATTATTTAGCCAAAGATTGTGGAGAAGAAGAATAATCCAAATGGAGTGGTCACTATATCTGTTGGATCATCATCTTCCCCGATCATTCTTTGTTTTCCCCAATGACGACCTCCCCACCAACACCACAAGACCATCCCCTAGTAATGTGACCATCACATGTTAAACAAGTTAGTGAGATTAGACTTATGTCCCAAAACCATGAAGTTCTACAAGAAGCAATGGAGTCACCACACTGAGGAGGAAATTACATGGGAGCCTGATGATGATCTTTAAAAACACCAACAATGTGAAGCCTTCATCAAACCATGCCACCTAAGCAAGTTAACTTGTATCATGTTTGATTTTTCCAACCATAGAACCAAATGGAAAACACAAGACATCATCACCATATCCCTTTTTCCTTGTTTTCATGGATTGAGCTTAGACTAGCCTTAACAAAAAAATGGAAAACCTAGTTCATCCCAAGTGAAGAATTTGAACTTCCTTGACAAGTATGAACAATTGAGTTTGTATATTTGAAACCCAATTCTTGAAGAACCAAAGTCCCTTTTGGTAGACATTTGACCCCGTCACAATAGTTTCCTTAGTAAATTAATTATTGTGATAGACCTTGGCCTTGCCTTGATCCAATTAACATAAAACTCTTTTGACTAAGTGTGTTGATTGTTATACTTTGTTTCCTTGTTTGTTTGTGAAAGTTGTTTATTGTTATTTGTTTTAGTTGTTTAGATTGTACGAAGAGAAACGATCTAGCTGTGAAGAGAGTGTACTACTACACAAATTTCAACAAGGCAAGTGACACCCCCATCAACTACCAAGATTTTCACTATGCATTAGTAGATTTGAGTAGTATGCATGATAGAACTCTTTATCAAGTATATGCTATGTTATGAACCCTAGTTGTGTGTAGCTACCTTTCATCCAAATAGTGAGGACACCCTCAAGTTTAGTTTGTGCTTAGCCATGCTTTAATAATGGTTTCTACTATATGTTGATTAAAAATTGTAAGTAATACACTTAATGAATCACCTGGGTGGAATTGGTTGTTTTGGCTGTTGAAAGTTGAGTGTCTCCTCAGGGGTCACACCTGAGGTGATCACTTGACGAATACCACCCAAGAACAAAGTGATTAAGATGCCCCAAACTTTATATTGCTTCTAATTAAATCTTTATTCATATGGGCTATGTCTTGATCAACTAAGTTATGAGAGTTTACCTTGTCGGCTGGACAAGCAGATATAGAATAATATAGGTGGAACAGGTATGACCATTGGTTTGAACTCTTCTTCTGAAAGCTCTCCTCTCAAATCTTCTCCTTTCCTTAACACAATATGAGTGTATAGGATGTTAGGGCTGATTTGAGTCTAAAGGTGAAAGTGCACAACCTCTAAAGAGTGATAAACTAATATCTTAGCAGTGTCCCGATTATGAACAACTTTGAGGATCTGGACAAGGATGGACGAAAGAATCACATCACCATTTTTGAAGAAGTAAAACTTGTTTAGGTGAACAATAGTAGTGGTTCTTGGATTTTATTCCAATGTTGCCACCCTTCGAAAATAAAATGACTTACAAAAGAGTTAGGATAAAACTAGCTTCGTGAAAACTTAGACAAAAATCTACTTAGACAAATAAGCATGTAGTATTAGTCTTGCCATTTATATCCACCATAGTGTTACTTTCCAATGCATTAAATTGTATTGACTCCCTTGTGGCTATATATTCCATATTGCATATTGATCTGTTGATGGTTGAGGATTTCGTTTAGGATCTCGAGTCCACGGCAAACATGTTTTTCCTATGGCACATGAAGAAGATGGGGCTCAATGATATACTATGTTTTCCGATATAAAGCTATGTTTCCTGCTAGACTTCTAGGACTATGCAAGTTGTAGTTTGGTTCATGCTAGTCATCTGAGGCTATGTAAGTTGTATTGTATTTATGTTGTAAAGACCAGATCATGTGATGTAATAGAATTTGACGCATTTGCGTGATATTTCATCATGTACTGTGGTGCTAGCAAATGATCCATGGACTAGCATAGTAACACAGATGTTCTTAAATTTTTTTAGAATGTGGGAATGTGATACGTATAAAATGTATCTATAATTTGTGATGTTCCATGTTGTTTTCATGCCAATTTCTACATGTTTTCTATACACTTTATAGCATTTTTATGGATTTCCTGGGACTAACCTATTAACAAGATGACACGACGCTAGTTCCTATTTTCTGCCGGTTTTGGTTTCAGAAAAGTTGTTCTGGAAATATTCTCGGAATAGGACGAAACAAAATCCCAGGGTCCTATTTTTCTGTCACGTACACGGAGTCCGGAGGAGATCCGGAGGGGCCCACCAGGTGGCCACACCATAGGGCGGCGCAACCCCCCCTTGGTCGCGCCACCACATGGTGTGGGCCCCTCGGGCGCCCACCGACATCGCCCTTTCGCCTATATATACTCTTCCTTGGGAAAACCCTAAATACACGAGCCTCCATCCAAGAAAAGTTCCGCAGCCACCGTCATCGTAACCCTAGTTTGAGATGGTTCTGAAGCTCTCCCCGGCACCCTACCGGGAGGGGAAATCATAACCGGAGGGCTCTACATCACCGTGACTGCCTCCGGAGTGATGTGTGAGTAGTTCATCCGTGGAATACGGGTCCATAGAAATAGCTAGATGGTTGTCTTCTCCTCTTTATGCCAGCAAGTTTAGATCTTGTGAGCTTCCTAACATGATCAAGATCATCTATCTATACTGCTACATGTTGTGTTTTCTAGGATTCGATGAATATTGAATGCTATGTCAAGTTGATTATAGATCTATCATGTTTATGTTATTTGTGATCTTGCATGCTCTTTGTTACTTGTAGATGCTCTTGTTGGGAATATGCCCTAGAGGCAATCATGTATGATGTAATTCCCAATGTATTCATAAAGTCGTCCCTAATATATGTCATTGAATATGTGATTCGATTGTGGAACTATGTATTCATGTTGTTCATGCTAAATTTTCCTTGGTCATTAAGGTTGTGATGTACACACACCCTAGACTAATGTGAGTGTTGGCTCATGACTCGGTTCCACTTGTCATGGGCATGGGGATGCCATTTCAACGTTCACAGACTTGGCTAAAGAGTTTAGCAAGTCGACCTGACCCATATTGAGATGCAACGAGTAAGTCGTCATTTTCATGTCTCAATCAATGTAATCCTTATACCTGAGGTTGTCGCACAATCTGAGTTGTGGATCACCGACTTAGATTCTGTCAAAAGCTGTTACGTGACAAGGAAGTTATAAAGGCAGAGTTCGGGTCAAATGAGAAGCAAGCTGCGTGATGTGGATAATCAAGATGTGAATTTTCCCCTCCGAATGGAGAGATATTCTCTGGCCCTCTCGAGTGATATGATTATGGAAGCATGGCCATGCGTGACTCAGTTAAGTGTTAACTTGGTCTATTGACTAAGAGTTAGTCAGATGAATCATATATCACGGACCGAGAAGAGAATTGAGCTATTTAAGGGATGACGATAATTCGCTTATAGTTCGACAAGGTATATCGTGAGGCAAAAGGGACTCATATGACAGTCACATCGAAAGGTATGTCGTCATGACTCTATGGCACTTGGGAGTCGGCATGTTTCGCTAGGAGCCGCTGCCGATTGATCGATTGGGAGTCGGACTCCAATCGTGTCCAAGTCCCCATGAGCCTGCAGGGTCGCACACTTAAGAGCGGGAGCAAATATATTGGTCGGGTTGGACCCGAACCGGAGTTGGACTCACAGAGGGAATGGGCCACAAGCGTTGTGAAGCCCACTACCACTCACTATATAAAGAGGGGCGCAGGTTGCCCAGCGGGCACGTTATTCCACTCCCATGCGTTGGGAACCATAACCCCACTCAGTCCAGCCGTCGCACCGGACCTAGCAGTCCGCCGTCGGAGCTCCTCCTCGTACTTGTGGAAACCGGCAGAGGTGCTGTACGTTCATAACTTCGACGATCGCGGGATTGGATCGGCTGGATCGGATCCTGGGAGTACACTGCATCGACGTGCTTCATCGATAATCCGCACCTGCGCGTCTAGTGGTAATCCTTGTGGCCTTCTACCTGAGCTAGATCTTGGAAGTACCGCGTAGAAAATTTTGTGTTTATCTCTACGTGCTCCAACAGTGGTATCAGAGCGGTAGCTTCTGGTTTTAGCCCCGTGATATGCACATATGTGATATGTAGTTAGCGTTAGATTGTATCTAATTGCTGTTTTGGTGGTCGTTCTATGTGATATGTAGTTAGCGTTAGGTTGATTGGATCAATCGTACTCGGCGTTAATGGATGATCTGGTTTCCGTGATCATACTGCTAAGGTCGTGAAACAACTTACCCCTAACGGCCGGTTTCCGCCATCGGGGTATACCGTGACACACAAATCCAGTTGCGGTGATCGAAGATCAAAGAGTTTGGTCGAATCGGAATATGGATCAGATTTGGGTAAAATTGTTTTATCCGATGAATAAATCCATGTTCGGAATGCAGATGAGATCTGCGTTTTCCAAAATCCATGTTCGGGACCGCCGGCTTCGCCCTGTCATAGCGCCTTAGATGTCGTTACGAGTTTCACAACGCCGGTAGATATTGTCTCTATGCATAACTTGTTTTTGCAGGATGTTGTGAATGGTATGGCTTATGTGCATGTGATGTGTGTAATCCATACGTGATCTGCGTATCATGTTTTTTGTCAGCCGGCTGGAGCCTACGTGCTGTCATTTAATTGTATAACGGCCGGTGTGTCAGATTCTCTATGTAATTTTTCATTTACTAGGCAGTGTAGCTTGTTGGAGAACCCGGATGACATGCAAGTCGACGTACAAGTCGTCTACATGGAGTAAGATGGCACGTTACAAGAGTTGGCACGAGTCTACTTACAAGCTTTGTGGAGATGGAGATCACCATGAAGAGAGCCATACCATTTCACATTATAATTTCTTTATTTGTGTTATTGTTATGTCTCTTTTTACCTCTATTTAGATAGTTGGTAGATTTTAATCCCTCAAAGAAGGTCTAGTCGGTCGCCCCGCCAGTGCTGCACCATCACAAGTTGAAAATTCTTGGTAGTGGGCTCATAAAATTGAGGTGCTACCAATTCTTTCCGATTAGGTGGGTTTGAGTCGGACTCTTACAGCGAAAGCACTTGGTAAGCTAGATGAGTCCATCACAACGGTTTTGGGGCTCGGGGCGAGGTAGGTTGGGAGCCAGGGCATGTGATGCCACCCGACTAACAGGAGTCGTATTGGATACGATTGGCAAGGCGTTGCCTACCTAGATCACTTGACGGCTAGCGGTGATGCTAAAGCTCACTAGTCGGCTTGCTTATTTAGGATCTTGAATCGATTAGCAACCATCAGAGGGGTGTTGGTTCTAGTGGGAGCATAAGTATTAAAGTGTTTAATATGCCTGCTCTTTATGAATACATGTCTTAAGTGTTTTGCATATTTTCTATTGTAGATCAATGGCACCTAGCAACCTTTCTTAGTTGTACACTTTTGCGTTGAGGTCAATCCTAGAGAAAGATAAGCTTAATGGAACTAATTTCACCAACTGGTATCGTAATCTGAGGATAGTCCTCAAGCATGACAAGAAAGAACATGTTCTAGAAACTCCACTTCTAGATGAGCCTGATGATGATGCGACTGTCGCTGTCATGAATGCCTACCATAAGACTAGAGATGAGTCTACGGAAATTAGCTGCCTCATGCTTGCACACATGGAACCGGACTTGCAGCTGCAGTTCGAGAATGTTGAGGCCTACGATATGACCGAAAGCCTCAAAAGTATGTTCCAGGCTCAGGCGAAGACCGAGAGGTATCAAGTCTCTGAAGCTTTGCTGGGCTGTAAGCTCAAAGGTGACGATCCACTGAGTCCTCATGTAATCAATATGATTGGTTACATGTAGTCTCTGGATAGGCTGGGCTTCCCAATTAACGAAGAGTTCGCTACTGATATAATTCTGAACTCTCTTCCTAGTGCATATGGTCCATTCATTTCGAACTACCACACGCATGGTATGGATAAGAAGATCACTGAATTTCATGGGATGCTCAAAACGGCAGAGGCTGATCTCAAGAAAGGCGCCAGTCAAGTGTTGATGGTGCAGAATAAGGCTAAGTTCAAGAAGAGTTCTTGGACCAAGAAGAAGAAGGATAAGTCAGGAGGCAGCGCCCATGGCCCTGTCTAGAGAGCTTCCTCAAAGACTAGGCCATCTCCTACAGCCGGAGCCAATTGCTTCTATTGCAAGCAGGATGGCCACTTGAAGAGGAACTGCACCAAGTATTTGGCTGACAGAGCCAAGAGTGGAGGTGTGACTTCCAACTCAGGTACGCTTGTGTGCAATGTTATAGACATTTATCTTGCTGATGCACCTAACATTTCTTGGGTATATGATACCGGATTAGTTATTCACATATGAAACTCATTGCAGGGACTGGTAAGAAGTAGGAGCGTGGCAAAAGGAGAGGTTGATATTCGGGTCGGCAACAAGGCGAGAGTCGCTGCGTTGGAAGTCGGCATGATGCAACTTCATTTACCTTCAGGATTTTTAATGGAGCTGAATAATTGTTATTATGTTCCAGTGCTTAGTCGAAACATTATTTCCGCCTCATGTTTGATGAGACAAGGTTATGAGTCGAATATTAAGAATAATGGTTGTTCTTTATAATTGAAAGATATGTTTCATGGCTTTGCACCCGTTCAAGACGGGTTATTTATTTTGAATCTTGATAGTGAATCGGTCTATAAAATATATGTGAAAAGGTTGAAACAAATGATCTGAATATGACTTACTTTTGGCATTGTCGGCTTGGTCATATAAGTTGGAAGCGCATGAAGAAGCTCCATGATGATGGACTGCTAACTTTTTTGGAACACTCTGACTGTATGGGAAAAAGCCCCAAAGCATCCCATCCCTTTATTGAAAGTAGAAACCAAAGTTTATGTACAAAAAGAAGAAAGAAATTAAAAAATGTGTACAAAGACCACCAACAGCACTAATCAGCTAGGGAAGATTATTGATCCAGAGCAACAATTCCTCAGCATGTTTCTTCTTCATTCTGTGCTGCAGCATGGTTAAATCATGTAAGAATCCCCTCTTCCATCCAGCAAAAGAAGGCCTCTGATGCTCAAAGATCTTGCCATTTCTTTGGAGCCAAATATGCCTACAAGCAACAATCACCACTTCCATAAAGAAAGGTCTAGCAAATTTCTTTCTTGCTCTACTTACACTTAATTGTATATCATAAGCTTGGACCTAATAAATCTGAAGATAATTCCAGATCCTCTGGCTAAAATTGCAAACAATGAAGAGGTGCAAACGATCCTCATGCACACCAACAGGGCATAATACACAATGGAAGTCATCGGTGACCTCCCAATGCCTTCTCTTCAGTAAATCCTTTGTATTTAACCTGTCCTTTATTAGCAACCAAGCAAACACCTTCAGCTTCATGGTACAGGAAGACTTCCAAAGCCATTTATAGATGGGAGGGGTGGCTAAAGGCTTAAAGATCCTCTTGTAGAAACTGGCAGATGTATAATTAGGCCCCCAAGAATAACCCCACTCATCATTAGCATTACAAGTAGGATTCTGAGCCATCAATTATTCCAACAGATGGAACTCAAAAAATGCTTGCTGAGATAGAGGTAGCTGAAATAGCTGATATTTCTCCTCCATATCATAGATATCAGCCACTGACAAATTATCATTGAGCACATATGAGAACATCCTGGGAAATCTTACTTTAAAAGGGACAAAGGAATTACCAATTTGCCAATTATCTTGCCAGAATAGAATAGAAGTACAAGTACCAAGGTTTACAGCAGACACTGCTCTAAAATTATCAAACTGTTTCATGACATCCCTCCACCAGAAAGAGCCCCTCAAGATATCTCCATGAGGCACTTTATGTCTGTAGTATCCATCCCAAACTAGGTGAACCCAAGGCAGGTCCACCTTATTGTAAAATTTATCCAAAAATTTAATCAACAGAGCAGCATTTTTCTTCTGAAAATCTACAATACCAAGCCCACCACAAAGTTTAGGCAAGGTTACCATTTCCCAATCAGCTAGTGACCTACTGTGACGCCCCTGGATCGGGTACTATGGGGATTTCAGCGTTCCCGCCAGAATCCACATAATATCTGATCCCGAGTTGTCAATTCTGATACCATTACAACAGTTCCCGAATAATCCACAAAAAAACAACAGAAGAGGTATATACAAGACGACTCAAACGAGTCAAGAATACAACTGATACAATACAAAGATCCAAATAACAGCGGACGACGAAATAGTATCCGACTACGGACAAGATACAAATTGGACTAAGAGTCCTGGAGATAACCGATGGCGTCCAATCCCTGCCCAGGCCAAGCCAGAGGGATTCCCAAGCTAACGTCGTCCAACTTCATACCTGTGACTGCATTGTGAATACAGCCCCGAATCAACGGGGTCAGTACTTGAAGGTACCGGCAGGCGGAAAGCAATACTCACAAGATAACAATGCAACCAGTCATCACAAGATACAAATACTTTGGGTACAAAGAAAGGAGTTGTTGTAATGAAGCGGCAGCGGGCAGCACTGAGCAATCTATGGAGACACGCTACAACTCACGTCTATTAGAAAGGGATGAGAAAGCGCGACAAAACCAACTACAACTACTCACCAAAATAAACCCATCCAGGATTTACCCCCCAACAACCAATGCCAGGAGGTAACCGAGGAATACTCACACATGTTGAAATAGTAATCATTGTTATCGCACAGGTTAACAGATATCATTTGGTGTAAGTTTTCTGACTCTTGTAAGCCAACACTTTCTCCAAGATCGTCACATAAGCGCGGACGACACGCCTTCTCGAAAAGATTTAACGCTGCAGGGATGCACCAATGTAGCCATACACGCTCAATCAATCCACAGCCACAAAGGCAGGATATCTCGACATGACCGTTCCTATCACCACTTTCAAGTCCTGGGAAGCCACCCATCTGAGTTGACCCGCGTCAAGAGTCCGGCCGTAAACTCCTTAGCGGCTCAAAAGTTTTCGACTACGTGCAAGACGGATCAAACCAAGTTGGAACTGTCCGTTCGCACGTACCGCACCTGTATGACCCCCCAATCTCATAACCTCTCATCATCAATGCAATGTGTATATGCGTATGAGCAAATAGATCACTCGAACTAGTTGTGGCTCCCAAGACCATCAGAGGATCTAGTACTAAGTCAAGGGGGGTTCCCATACACACCTCCCGCGAGTGGTTAGTGCGCTCATTCTTAGATCAGCGGACAAGAACCTTTTCCTAAGGCAACACCAGAGGGACCAAAACCCTCGAGGGGCCTCCCGCCGGTGGCTTAACTCAATTTCAAACTTTATTATTACCCCAAACGTTAAGGTCATTATATAATAAGTTGACCAACCTATCATACTAGTAAGGTGACAAAGAACCAAACTCGCCAAAGAACCTAAGCATGCGCTACGACTCGCAAGGCCAATAAGAAAACAAACATGTCATAGGAGGTGGGGGATGAGGCTATATCATGGCTGCAAGGTACATATGATAGGATCGAGACACAAGCATCAAATCATAAGGCTAGAATAAAGACAACGGAAAAATATCGGTAACAAGTGAGGAGCGGCAGCCATAGGTAGCAAGTGAGTAAAGCTTGCCTGGAATCCAGCTTGTAGAGGTAGAAGAACTTGTCGTTGCTCACATCATCTCAACGTCCTATCCGCGAAGAAGCAAACCACTAAAAGAAGCCAAAGATGCAACACTTACTACTACTGCAAAAGATCCAGCATGATCAAGATACGGATGCATGACATGCGAGATGCAACTTAACCAATTTAAGCGGAACCGGAATCCCAACGATTAATTATAGGTTTAATTTGTTTTAGCTAACTATCAAATTAAATGTTGATTAGAATGGAAAACAATTCATAGATGAGCTACACAAGATTAAATGGAATAGGGCACACATTGAATTAAATACCCCAACACATTCCATGTTTATTATTTAGGTGAACATACATAACACTATTAAAATGAAAGATGCAAAATGCAAACATGAGCATGGATGACATATTAATGGTCCTTGCATTTTTCTGATAAAGTTTTATACATAGAACATTTAATTTAGAACTACCGATTAAAAGATATGGATTTAGAAATTTTGCAAAAGAATAAAACAGAAGAGAAGGAAAATGTAACAGCCCAATTTTTGGAAGACAGGAAAAACTTGTTTTCAATAACCTAAAAATCAGGGCCAACAAAAACTTTTTAATATGTTTGACTTATGCTGGTGTTTTCATTTCTATGTGGTGGTTCTTTGTGTATATGTTTGAGTTTGTTAACAACCAACATTAAAAAAACAATGATCATAACTTTCTTCAAACACAAACCTTGTGATCAAGTCATGACAAGAAATCTTATCATCTTCCTCCATCACACTGTTTTGGGCAAAAACCTTTCTGAAAATGTTTTGAGTTCAAAGGAAACCCAAAGACCAAGTTTTGAGAAAAACAAAAGATAATTTCCAAAACTATATGAAAAGTATTTTGGAGCTAATCATCTCCAACCTGTTTTCAACCAATATGTTTTTGCAAGTATTTCAAAAACTCTTTATCACTTCCTTCTTTTGCAAAAACAATAAAAGGGGACTATGTTACCCCTGTGTTTAACCTCAAATATATTCTTTTGGAAATGACAACTTCTGAGAGGAGCCTCTTTATAAAATCCTCTTGTCATGGTATGTATTGATCACTACCCACAATTAACACTTGAGATAAACACCTGGAAACTAAATTGAAGAACTCAATTGTTTGAGTGATCTTGTGTGACTTGTTACTTTATCTGCATTGTGGTGTGATTTTATCTTGTGCTTGCTTGAAGTATTTATTTTTGTTTGTTGATTAATGTGCTGTTCTAATAAAATAAAACCTATTAATAACAATATCAAACATCAATATCCTATTCCATCATATGTCCATCTCCTACTCTGTTTTCCTAAAAACTTCCAACTTTGGAGACATGCTCTTATGTCCTATCTTCTTCTATTCACAATGCATACTCATAAATCTCTTTATATATCTATCTATTATATCTATCCAAGTTGTTATTCTTGTTCTTGAAAACACTTTGGTATCATCTATCAAAGTCCTATTGAAGGCATCCCCAAAAATAATGATCATATCACCTTTATCATGAAGCACTTTTTCCATGTTACTCCAAATCACTCCTTATTGTTTTAAGGCCCAATGAACCTACCCTTGTCATCTTCATGACCTATAAGTCACCTCCATATGGTCTATTTATTTTCCAAAGGCCATTTAATTATTCTTCTCTCATGGTTTTTATCCTATTAAATAAACCCCTGTTTTCACCATCTTTCCACTTGGTGTCTCTAATATTTTCAAAGGAGTTGTTTATTAAAAATCACTTTTGAGACCTATATTATATACTCTATCATCCCAACTCAAAAATATTTGTTTTAAAAGCATTTTACTATTTATTATTTTCCATTTTCCAAAAGGCTAGAAATAGAGTTTAAAATATATTGTGAAGAAAAGTATTTCCTAAAATCTTGGAAAAATTACCCAACATGCCTATGGTCATGTGGGATTTATTTATAGAAAAACATTTGCTAGTTGTTTTGAAAATTTTGGAGAAAACATTTAAAAACAGTTTCTGCCATTTTTGAATTCCCAAAATTTTGTGAAAGAAATATTTTCAAAAACTCTTGAGGCTACCACCCCTAGACTCCATTTTTGATTATCTCTCCAATGGACATGATTTTTCACATGTGTTCTGTTCAAAATTCTGGTGAAAACAAGCAAAAACCATCTCTGTTGTTTTTGGGCACTATTGGGTTCATGTCTCTACTAATCAATCAATGCGCTATCTCCACCTCTAGCTTCCTCCCTGGCATGGTACACATACATATTACACTCCTAGACATGGCCTAGCAGTTCCTACCCCTCTCTCCCATCCATCTACATGAGGACAAGGATGGTGGAACTCACCTTTTTCTACTCTCCCTCACCACCATCCAAACCAGGAGCAACCCGTGCGCCACAAGACCTAACTTCCACTCGTGATCCTCTCTGGCATAGCTCCACCCCTTCCCCTTGTCTCCTTCCTCTATTTTCTTGAGCTGTCCATGGTGTTCAGAGCACCCGCGCCACGTCCCTCGCGTTCCAACACCTGGAGGCAATGCCCGAGCTCGTGGCTTCATGACTTAGCTCCTAGAGCTCTCCAGTGACCTACCCGTGCCCCTCACTCGCCCCACCTTGCTCTCCTTCTTCCTCTGGCTACTGTCGAACACCTACGGGTGTCGACATTGGCACGCGGCTCCCGCTCACCTAGACCCTCCTCCTCCAAATCCCTGTCGCCTGGAGTACCTCCTGACCACGGTGTACCTCCATGACCCTATCTCCGCCCTTCATTGCGCTCGAGCAAGCGAGCCCGTGTCCGCCATGGTCGCCGAGCATCAAGCTCTGCGGATAGGCATCCCCGAGCCATCCTCTTGCTATCCACCGTGCCACACCACTCGCCCTCCTTCCTAATTGCATGCCTGCATCAAAAGCCCCCTCCTCAGCCCTATATATCGCCGGCGTCGTGCATGCACTCGCCGCGGTAATCCTCCCCGTCGAGCCACCAAATCAGGCCATCTCCGCTCCTCTAGTATCTTCCTTTTGGTCCCTGGGATGTCCGTGGACCTCATGCTCCTCTCATTCATGGACTTTGACCCTTGCAGGTGCGGGCGCGACATGGACCTAGGTCCGCCTCCGCGAGTTCACGCCGGGAGCACTGCTAGAGCCCTCGGGTGAGACTTTCGTTGGGGGCATCTCATCCGCGAACCCGTCCTGATCCTCCTCGACGTTTCTGCGGTTCCAGGCGTTGCCGGGAACGCCCTACGGCGAACTTCCGGTGAAGATCCGTCACAGCGCCGCCGTACCCCCTGTTTCCGCCGCCAGGAAATGGTCTTCACCGGCGCGCGACGACGCGGCTCCTCCACGGCCGTTGGATCCGCATCCAACACGCCAGTTCAAATCATGGGACATTAAATCCCGGCCGCTGATTCCCGATCTGACGGCGGCGTACCGCTTCGGCAGCACGCGCACACCAGCGGGCCGGCCTGCCTCGTGCGGCCCGTTTCCCTCACAGATCCGGCCTATTTATGTTTTCTGCAGGTGGTTATTCCTTTTCCCTGCATGTCTGTTTCTAGGTGATTAGTTTAATTCGAAATAAAAATGCTAACAATTGAATCTTGTCAAACTAAAAATCACAGAGGTAGGTCTACATTTTTTTAACCATATCCAACTTGTAGATCTAAGTTTTGAGCTTTATTTTAGGAGAAATAAAAATAATGGCAGAGACACTCTTTAACACCATTTCTATCATAACTTGAGTTTTAAGTATCCAAATCTTGCAAACTCAAATGTTATGAGTAGCCCTTGATAATATCTATCTGTTGTAGTTGGCCTTGTGTTGACTTGAGTTGTTATGTGAAAATTACATGCATGTTAGTTTTTAGGCCAGAGAGCACTTCTGTGAATTATTTAATTTTATTGGTGATGATTTTTGAAGTGAATCCAACTGTGTTGGTTTGCTAGTGACTAGGATCACATCATGCTAGTTTTTCATGATGTTAGGAGTTACAGAATAGGATTGGTGCAATATTTAGTGTTTAGCTCTTTTCTGCATTTTATTCCTATGCCCTTATTTAAATTGTGTGTTATATTATTTTGTTATAAAATTGATTCCTAGCATGTGTAGGGTATCAATACATGTTTTATTTGTGTTTTGAGTGTGTCATTGTCATGTTAGTAGAAAGGGTGTGAAAAGCCATGTTTGTTATGGTTTTATTCTCATAGGTTGTTTTTCCTAGTGTTAATAGATTAAAATCATGTTGTTCTTCATATTTCTGTGATGACTTGAATAAATGCTTTAGTATTTTTATCCATAGAATAGCTACTGTTATTTTTGCATGTTATACTTGCTTGCTTGATTGAATAATTTCTAGATCATGTTGGCATGCCATGCTAGTGTAGGTGATTTCTGCCATAGTAGTTTTATTGGATGCTTAATTTCTGAGGCATTTATTAGATTGTTATTTTGTTATTACTAGCATGTCTAGGTGTTGTTTTATCTGTTATTTGGATGCCATCTTACATATCCATCATGTTAGAATAAATCATGTTTTATGATCTCTTATGGATATGCATGTCTGCTTGTCTAAATAGCCTTTTTCATGTCTAGTTTTAATAGTTGTTTTGCTCCATGAGTATTTCCATGCATTGAGTGATGCCATGGTATTTTTGGTATGGTTTTGTCTATGTTATTAGGTTGCTTAGATACTGGTTATATTAGTTCTCCATGTTTAGGAAATCATGTGTTACTATGGGCTTGTATTATTGCTTGTTATTATTTTCCTATGCATGTGTATGTGTCCCTAGCTTGTTTTCTTGTTATTTTGCTCATCCTCTTGAATGACCAGAGAGTCATTTAACATTATTTGAGCATGATATGAGAGTGGCACACCCACTGAACTCATGCCATTTTGGTTGAGGATCCATAACATCAATTCTACTGCTATTCATGTGTGTTGTCTGTGCATGTTTTGCTTGTTGTTGTGCACCCTAGTAATTTTGTTTGTGAGTGTACTTATTTGATGAAATGCTTGCTGTATGTTTACATTTTATCAAGTTCTTGCCTTTGTTTGGTTCTGATTGGGTGTTTTACTTTTTATGTTTACGACGTTAGATAACGAAGACGGTATTATTCCCCGGAGAGGTTTTTATTGCAACTCTTGTTTATTTCAAGAGCAAGACCAAGACCAGTGCCAAGGCAAGCCATTCTAAATGCTTTCTGTTGTTTCCCTTATCATTATCTATCATGCATGTTTTTACCTCTGAAGTTTTACAAAAAGTTTGATTCAAAAACTATTCTTTTTAGTGGAAAATACCCCTATCCATTTTATGTATCTAATATGCCATATCCACTATATAATCTTGGTGTTACCAAGCCCTTTAGACATTTTAGTATCATCTCTTAATCAACTTAAGTCACCTAGTGGACATTTTAACTTGATGTTTTTGGAAAAGCAAAAGCTTGTAAAAACCCTGAGGAAAGGTGGGACCTTGTCCGACGGAGGTTTGTGAAGAAGGAAATGTTTTCGACTTGTTTCCAAAAATGACACATAACCTAGTCTTCGCAGGACAACCAAGCCGTGCTGCCACATTACCCCAATATGGGAACGGGGTCTAGCTAATTGCTTGTTGGTGTTAGTCCGTGTCTACCTCAATGTGCTATAGGGGTTAGAGTCCCCCGAACCGAATTGTCGCCAGGAGGGAGAATGGGACATTCAGAGTGTGGGGATTAAGTTCGCCACCGGTTGCAACAGTTGGGTCTCCTGCCATGGCGGTGTGTTGTCAGGGGAAACCGGATCGATACGGCTGACTCACTCGGTGCCGGGGAGAACAAACCCAGTTGAAGAGGTAGTCATTTACTAGCACTGACATAGTGGATGGTTAGGACCAGTTATCCGATGTTTGCATACTGTCTCGGACAGTCCGTGGTTGTTCACGGCGGATGTACTGGATCTTGTGGATCGTGTACACCTCTGCAGAGTAAAACTATTCAGAATAGCCGCGCCCTCGGATATGGGCAGTTGAATGGCCATGTAGCTAGTATTGTGTCAATGTTTTCTAAAAGCTGGAAAAGTGTTTTGGAACTTGTACCTGGGAGGTACGTTGAAAGGGAATGATTGTACCTTTGAGGTACCGGATTAATGATGATCTTAAAGATGTGTTTTTCCAAGAAGTTTTGCAAAGAGAAATGTTTTCTTTATATAGAATGTTTTATCAAAACCTTGTGGACATGTTTTATCTACAAGAGAAATGAAATATCTTTTGAAGTATCTTCTTCAACAAAGGAGAATAAAACTTGTGCAACTATGATGAGTCTTAAATTCATCATGGCTAGTTGAGCCCTAATTAAAGCCTTCCTACCACCTTTATACCTGCATACTTGCATGTTTAGCTTTCATTTAGGGTGACTTGCAGGAGTACATTCAAACGTACTCATGAATGGTTTCGTCCCTGGCTATTGTCTTAGCCAGACTTTGAGCAGAAACATGGAGAACCTGAAGAAGATGGTGTCGCTGACGGCTATGCGAACTAGGAACGTCTCCGAGTCAGTAGCCTGTAGGTAGTCAAGGCGTGACTTGGTTTTACCACGAGTGTGTTTTGCTATCTTCCGCTGTTTTTAAGTGTGTGTTCCTGCCCTGCGTGGCAGTTGTTTTCAACTGAGTCAAGTGACCAGTTGTGTAAGCCGTGTATTCGTGTAGTGGATGTTGTAATCTGCAATGCCAACTCGAGTATGTTGTTCACGACTAACTGATCATGGGATCGTGAATGTATGCATACTGGAGGTCTCGGACTGCTAGTCTAGGGTCCCCACAGAGTTGGTATCAGAGCCATCCTGACTTTAGGAGACCTTAGTTTAGCATGTACGTCAGATAGGAAAAACAAAACTATTTTGGTACAACCTATATTACTGCCAAAAAAATTTCTATCTCATAAAAACCTAAGCATGGTTTCCATTTTTCTTATATTTTAAAAAACCATTGACTTGTTTATAAACAAACTTTTGAAGAAAACCAGAGAAAATAGTAAACATATCTTATTGCCTTTTTTTTTCATGGCTAAAAAGGGGTTTGGTAAATAAATAAACATGGGTTTATAAAATTTTTGTTTTCATTTAAAAGTACATCAAAAAGTTTTCTTCTGTTATTTTCTCTATTAAAAATTACATACTTGGCGATGTCCCGAGAAGACCTTAGTAGTTGACAACCCGAAGAAAAAGAAGCTTCCTTCAGAAGACCTCAACATCAATATGAGATAAAGAGAAGGCCTCAACAATACTTTTTGTCGACCCAGCCCTATAGGAATCGATAGGATTCGCTCAGTTGTTTTTGCTACCCGTTCTTCATCGATTCTAGACGTTTGCTTGTGCTTAAAATACCTGGTTTGCTTTTGATTGTGTGTTGTTTGTTAAATGAATTGTGTTTGTTGGATTGTCTTGCTTTGCTCTGATTGAGTAGTTTTTCACAACTCTCTTTATCAGTATGAAAAACTTTCCTTTTTATCTTTGGCACCAGTGTTTCAGCATGTTAACAAGTTAGTGCACCCTTATCCCTCTGTTTTTCCCCAACATCCAGAAGCAGAAGAAGAATCATTTCAAAGCTACAATTTTCGCTGGAACTTCAAAGGGATACATGATTCAAGGGATAACATTGCACTAGACTAATGAAAGTTTCAGAAAGTAAGATACAAGTCTGTTTCCAAACACAGACCACTACACCTACTCTGGTGTAGACACTAACATTGCCTAGCCCTCGCTGGCTGGAACCCGGTCTGAAGGTGAGCCAGTCTCACCTGACGCTGAACACCAAGTCAGGCAACGGCGAAGCCCCTCTAGTCTTCCTGGCCTTGTGCCGCCATCTTGGACCTCCACAACCGCAGCCACCGGCGCCACTGCTCGTCCTTCTTCCATCGCGATATCACTCCTGACGCCAGACCACCAGTCATGGATGTCCCAGGCTGCAAAGATCATGGCTAACAGGATCACCGTGACTGATCCCACCAGGCAAACACTGAAGAGTAGCACGATAAGCACGTGCTCCAAGAAATTTGCTCGCTCCAGCACGGCGACATACTCCCTGAAGAAGTCATTGATTAACTAGGAAATGAAGCTCATCGTGTGGTGTGATTTAGAGAACCTCGGCTACCTTTTTATAGCAGCAAGAGCAGAGCCATCTCCTTCATCAGGCACTACGTGGGAAAAGCCAAAGAATCCAGCTGCAGTACTCGCAAATGGCGCAAATCACCAGCGCACCCCTCCGCCAAGTGGTCAAAGAATCGACATGTCTCACTCACAACAGTCTTATGGCGAGGTGTCAGCCCACCCTGAGCTCAAAGTGGGCGGGACGCCCTGAGGCCAAGGGTGTGTGCACCAGGAGAGAAGGCCAGGCAAGGAGAAGAAGAGGAAGAGAGAAGGGCATCGACTGCCAGGTGGGCCTGGTCCCACATGTCAGTGTATGACCCCAGAGAAGTCCGGGTGTACCAAGCTTCTAACTCTCTTTCTATTCGTGAGAAGAATCTTGCCAAGATCACTAGTTGTTTGTAGCCTCTACCCTACACAACTAGGTCTCTGTGACCCCCCCCCCCCCCCCCCCCCGTTGTGAGTATCCAATCTTAACTTCAGGGTTGAAGCAAATTTTGGCTTTCTTAAAAAAAAATATGGTTAAAAGAGTTTTGTTTTTGTTGTTTGTTGAGAAAACCCTCTTCCTTGTTTTCCCTTACGAATCTCGAGGACGAGATTCATTTTAAGGGGGGAAGAGCTGTAACAGCCCAATTTTTGGAAGACAGGAAAAACTTGTTTTCAATAACCTAAAAATCAGGGCCAACAAAAACTTTTTAATATGTTTGACTTATGCTGGTGTTTTCATTTCTATGTGGTGGTTCTTTGTGTATATGTTTGAGTTTGTTAACAACCAACATTAAAAAAACAATGATCATAACTTTCTTCAAACACAAACCTTGTGATCAAGTCATGACAAGAAATCTTATCATCTTCCTCCATCACACTGTTTTGGGCAAAAACCTTTCTGAAAATGTTTTGAGTTCAAAGGAAACCCAAAGACCAAGTTTTGAGAAAAACAAAAGATAATTTCCAAAACTATATGAAAAGTATTTTGGAGCTAATCATCTCCAACATGTTTTCAACCAATATGTTTTTGCAAGTATTTCAAAAACTCTTTATCACTTCCTTCTTTTGCAAAAACAATAAAAGGGGACTATGTTACCCCTGTGTTTAACCTCAAATATATTCTTTTGGAAATGACAACTTCTGAGAGGAGCCTCTTTATAAAATCCTCTTGTCATGGTATGTATTGATCACTACCCACAATTAACACTTGAGATAAACACCTGGAAACTAAATTGAAGAACTCAATTGTTTGAGTGATCTTGTGTGACTTGTTACTTTATCTGCATTGTGGTGTGATTTTATCTTGTGCTTGCTTGAAGTATTTATTTTTGTTTGTTGATTAATGTGTGCTGTTCTAATAAAATAAAACCTATTAATAACAATATCAAACATCAATATCCTATTCCATCATATGTCCATCTCCTACTCTGTTTTCCTAAAAACTTCCAACTTTGGAGACATGCTCTTATGTCCTATCTTCTTCTATTCACAATGCATCATCATAAATCTCTTTGTATATCTATCTATTATATCTATCCAAGTTGTTATTCTTGTTCTTGAAAACACTTTGGTATCATCTATCAAAGTCCTATTGAAGGCATCCCCAAAAATAATGATCATATCACCTTTATCATGAAGCACTTTTTCCATGTTACTCCAAATCACTCCTTATTGTTTTCAGGCCCAATGAACCTACCCTTGTCATCTTCATGACCTATAAGTCACCTCCATATGGTCTATTTATTTTCCAAAAGCCATTTAATTATTCTTCTCTCATGGTTTTTATCCTATTAAATAAACCCCTGTTTTCACCATCTTTCCACTTGGTGTCTCTAATATTTTCAAAGGAGTTGTTTATTAAAAATCACTTTTGAGACCTATATTATATACTCTATCATCCCAACTCAAAAATATTTGTTTTAAAAGCATTTTACTATTTATTATTTTCCATTTTCCAAAAGGCTAGAAATAGAGTTTAAAATATTTTGTGAAGAAAAGTATTTCCTAAAATCTTGGAAAAATTACCCAACATGCCTATGGTCATGTGGGATTTATTTATAGAAAAACATTTGCTAGTTGTTCTGAAAATTTGGGAGAAAACATTTAAAAACAGTTTCTGCCATTTTTGAATTCCCAAAATTTTGTGAAAGAAATATTTTCAAAAACTCTTGAGGCTACCACCCCTAGACTCCATTTTTGATTATCTATCCAATGGACATGAGTTTTCACATGTGTTCTGTTCAAAATTCTGGTGAAAACAAGCAAAAACCATCTCTGTTGTTTTTGGGCACTATTGGGTTCATGTCTCTACTAATCAATCAATGCGCTATCTCCACCTCTAGCTTCCTCCCTGGCATGGTACACATACATATTACACTCCTAGACATGGCCTAGCAGTTCCTACCCCTCTCTCCCATCCATCTACATGAGGACAAGGATGGTGGCACTCAACTTTTTCTACTCTCCCTCACCACCATCCAAACCAGGAGCAACCCGTGCGCCACAAGACCTAACTTCCACTCGCGATCCTCTCTGGCAAAGCTCCACCCCTTCCCCTTGTCTCCTTCCTCTATTTTCTTGAGCTGTCCATGGTGTTCAGAGCACCCGCGCCACGTCCCTCGAGTTCCAACACCTGGAGGGCATGCCCGAGCTCGTGGCTTCATGACTCAGCTCCTAGAGCTCTCCAGTGACCTACCCGTGCCCCTCACTCGCCCCACCTTCCTCTCCTTCTTCCTCTGGCTACTGTCGAACACCTGCGGGTGTCGACATTGGCACGCGGCTCCCGCTCACCTAGACCCTCCTCCTCCAAATCCCTGTCGCCTGGAGTACCTCCTGACCACGGTGTACCTCCATGACCCTATCTCCGCCCTTCATTGCGCTCGAGCAAGCGAGCCCGTGTCCGCCATGGTCGCCGAGCATCAAGCTCTGCGGATAGACATCCCCGAGCCATCCTCTTCTGTCCACCGTGCCACACCACTCGCCCTCCTTCCTAATTGCATGCCTGCATCAAAAGCCCCCTCCTCAGCCCTCTATATCGCCGGTGTCGTGCGTGCACTCGCCGCGGTCAGCCTCCCCGTCGAGCCACCAAATCAGGCCATCTCCGCTCCTCTAGTATCTTCCTTTTGGTCCCTGGGATGTCCGTGGACCTCATGCTCCTCTCATTCATGGACTTTGACCCTTGCAGGTGCGGGCGCGACATGGACCTAGGTCCGCCTCCGCGAGTTCGCGCCGGGAGCACTGCTAGAGCCCTCGGGTGAGATTTTCGTTGGGGGCATCTCATCCGCGAACCTGTCCTGATCCTCCTCGACGTTTCTGCGGTTCCAGGCGTTGCCGGGAACGCCCTACGGCGAACTTCCGGTGAAGATCCGTCACAGCGCCGTCGTACCCTCTGTTTCCGCCGCCAGGAAATGGTCTTCACCGGCGCGCGACGACGCGGCTCCTCCACGGCCGTTGGATCCGCATCCAACGCGCCAGTTCAAATCATGGGACATTAAATCCCGGCCGCTGATTCCCGATCTGACGGCGGCGTACCGCTTCGGCAGCGCGTGCACACCAGCGGGCCGGCCTGCCTCGCGCGGCCCGTTTCCCTCACAGATCCGGCCTATTTATGTTTTCTGCAGGTGGTTATTCCTTTTCCCTGCATGTCTGTTTCTAGGAGATTACTTTAATTAGAAATAAAAATGCTAACAATTGAATCTTGTCAAACTAAAAATCACAGAGGTAGATCTACATTTTTTTAACCATATCCAACTTGTAGATCTAAGTTTTGAGCTTTATTTTAGGAGAAATAAAAATAATGGCAGAGACACTCTTTAACACCATTTCTATCATAACTTGAGTTTTAAGTATCCAAATCTTGCAAACTCTAGGTGATTACTTTAACTTAGGCCAGAGAGCACTTCTGTGAATTATTTAATTTTATTGGTGATGATTTTTGAAGTGAATCCAACTGTGTTGGTTTGCTAGTGACTAGGAGCACCTCATGCTAGTTTTTCATGATGTTAGGAGTTACATAATAGGATTGGTGCAATATTTAGTGTTTAGCTCTTTTCTGCATTTTATTGCTATGCCCTTATTTAAATTGTGTGTTATATTATTTTGTTATAAAATTGATTCCTAGAATGTGTAGGGTATCAATACATGTTTTATTTGTGTTTTGAGTGTGTCATTGTCATGTTAGTAGAAAGGGTGTGAAAAGCCATGTTTGTTATGGTTTTATTCTCATAGGTTGTTTTTCCTAGTGTTAATAGATTAAAATCATGTTGTTCTGCATATTGGTGTGATGACTTGAATAAATGCTTTAGTAAATTTATCCATAGCATAGCTACTGTTATTTTTGCATGTTATACTTTCTTTCTTGATTGAATAAGTTCTAGATCATGTTGGCATGCCATGCTAGTGTAGGTGATTTCTACCATAGTAGTTTTATTGGATGCTTAATTTTTTAGGCATTTATTGGATTGTTATTTTGTTATTACTAGCATGTCTAGGTGTTGTTTTCTCTGTTATTTGGATGCCATCTTACATATCCATCATGTTAGAATAAATCATGTTTCATGATCTCTTATGTATATGCATGTCTGCTTGTCTAAATAGCCTTTTTCATGTCTAGTTTTAATAGTTGTTTTGCTCCATGAGTATTTCCATGCATTGAGTGATGCCATGGTATTTTTGGTATGGTTTTGTCTATGTTATTAGGTTTCTTAGGTACTGGTTATATTAGTTCTCCATGTTTAGGAAAGCATGTGTTACTATGGGCTTGTATTATTGCTTGTTATTATTTTCCTATGCATGTGTATGTGTCCCTAGCTTGTTTTCTTGTTATTTTGCTCATCCTCTTGAATGACCAGAGAGTAATTTAACCTTATTTGAGCATGATATGAGAGTGGCACACCCACTGAACTCATGCCATTTTGGTTGAGGATCCATAACATCAATTCTAGTGCTATTCATGTGTGTTGTCTGTGCATGTTTTGCTTGTTGTTGTGCACCCTAGTAATTTTGTTTGTGAGTGTACTTATTTG
Source organism: Alopecurus myosuroides (assembly GCA_028641055.1). Classification (NCBI taxonomy): domain Eukaryota; kingdom Viridiplantae; phylum Streptophyta; class Magnoliopsida; order Poales; family Poaceae; genus Alopecurus; species Alopecurus myosuroides. Next base: position 462,535,613 of record CM054058.1, read on the forward strand.
ATGAAATGCTTGCTGTATGTTTACATTTTATCAAGTTCTTGACTTTGTTTGGTTCTGATTGGGTGTTTTCCTTTTTATGTTTACGACGTTAGATAACGAAGACGGTATTATTCCCCGGAGAGGTTTTTATTGCAACTCTTGTTTATTTCAAGAGCAAGACCAAGACCAGTGCCAAGCCAAGCCATTCTAAATGATTTCTGTTGTTTCCCTTATCATTATCTATCATGCATGTTTTTACCTCTGAAGTTTTACAAAAAGTTTGATTCAAAAACTATTCTTTTTAGTGGAAAATACCCCTATCCATTTTATGTATCTAATATGCTATATCCACTATATAATCTTGGTGTTACCAAGCCCTTTAGACATTTTAGTATCATCTCTTAATCAACTTAAGTCCCCTAGTGGAAATTTTAACTTGATGTTTTTGGAAAAGCAAAAGCTTGGAAAAACCCTGAGGAAAGGTGGGACCTTGTCCGAGGGAGGTTTGTGAAGAAGGAAATGTTTTTGACTTGTTTCCAAAAATGACACATAACCTAGTCTTCGCCGGACAACCAAGCCGTGCTGCCACATTACCCCAATATGGGAACGGGGTCTAGCTAATTGCTTGTTGGTGTTAGTCCGTGTCTACCTCAATGTGCTATCGGGGTTAGAGTCCCCCGAACCGAATTGTCGCCAGGAGGGAGAATGGGACATTCAGAGTGTGGGGATTAAGTTCGCCACCGGTTGCAACAGTTGGGTCTCCTGCCATGGCGGTGTGTTGTCAGGGGAAACCGGATCGATACGGCTGACTCACTCGGGGCCGGGGAGAACAAACCCAGTTGAAGAGGTAGTCATTTACTAGCACTGACATAGTGGATGGTTAGGACCAGTTATCCGATGTTTGCATACTATATCGGACAATCCGTGGTTGTTCACGGCGGATGTACTGGATCTTGTGGATCGTGTACACCTCTGCAGAGTAAAACTATTCAGAATAGCCGCACCCTCGGATATGGGCAGTTGAATGGCCATGTAGCTAGTATTGTGTCAATGTTTTCTAAAAGTTGGAAAAGTGTTTTGGAACTTGTACCTGGGAGGTACGTTGAAAGGGAATGATTGTAACTTTGAGGTACCGGATTAATGATGATCTTAAAGATGTGTTTTTCCAAGAAGTTTTGCAAAGAGAAATGTTTTCTTTATCTAGAATGTTTTATCAAAACCTTGTGGACATGTTTTATCTACAAGAGAAATGAAATATCTTTTGAAGTATCTTCTTCAACAAAGGAGAATAAAACTTGTGCAACTATGATGAGTCTTAAATTCATCATGGCTAGTTGAGCCCTAATTAAAGCCTTCCTACCACCTTTATACCTGCATACTTGCATGTTTAGCTTTCATTTAGGGTGACTTGCAGGAGTACATTCAAACGTACTCATGAATGGTTTCGTCCCTGGCTATTGTCTTAGCCAGACTTTGAGCAGAAACACGGAGAACCTGAAGAAGATGGTGTCGCTGACGGCTATGCGAACTAGGAACGTCTCCGAGTCAGTAGCCTGTAGGTAGTCAAGGCGTGACTTGGGTTTACCACGAGTGTGTTTTGCTATCTTCCGCTGTTTTTAAGTGTCTGTTCCTGCCCTGCGTGGCAGTTGTTTTCAACTGAGTCAAGTGACCAGTTGTGTAAGCCGTGTATTCGTGTAGTGGATGTTGTAATCTGCAATGCCAACTTGAGTATGTTGTTCACGACTAACTGATCATGGGATCGTGAATGTATGCATACTGGAGGTCTCGGACTGCTAGTCTGGGGTCCCCACAGAAAAGAATGGACCTGCTAGGATTTGAACTTAGGTCTCCAAGGGGAAGACGTGATGCATAGCCACTGGACTGCACCACAAGATGTGATAGAATTTGGTGCCGACCGAAGATGAACAAACATCCACAGCAACTGAATTTAAAATGACAGGTTCAGATTGTAAACCAAGGTAAAAATGGAATGATTTAGCCTCCGCTGGGAATTGAACCAGAGACCTCCGGGCAATAGACAAGGTGCATAACCACTAGGCTGTGTTCTAGTTTGTGTTCCAATACGGATCTGACAGAAGAATAAAATTGATGTAGAGGGGCGGTGGGGATTCGACCCCTGGTCTCCCACGAGAGAGACGGGGGGGACATGCCACTGGGCTGGATCGCTCTTGCTATACAGAAGTGGATCTGATTATTTAAAAGTGGAGCCTTGTGATCTGATGAAACTGAAGAACAACGCTTGTACTGCACGGGACGATGGCACAGAACGAGAATCCGCAGCGACCTGACACACAACGGATCGCGCTGCTCGATGGCAAGCCCCCAGAGCAAAGGGAGAGAGGGGAACGAGTCCCAGAGGGTTCCTCACCGTGGCGGAAGGCTGGGGGCAGCCGGAGGTGGTCGGAGGCGCACCAATTCGCAGTGGAAGCAGTGTAGACGGCATAGGAGACAGAGGAGGAAGACGACCATGGCGGGGGCGGTCGGAACGTCCTCGGGTGCCGATCTTCCGCGGGGAGGATGAGGACGGTGAGGCGATTCGATTCCCGCGCTCATCTTGGCTTGAGGAGTCCATGGAAGCGTGGACACGACGGCGCGCTCCGGTGCTCTCTCTTTCGGTTCAGAAAATTCAGAGAAGGGAAAAACATAGAGGGAGAGAGTTGGCGGCGGCGGATGGAGAGGAGGGAGAAGAGAGAGGTTAGGGTTGAGAAGAGGCAGAGGGGTGGATTTAAGGGAGGGGAAAGGTGAGGGGGAGGGGACCATGGCGTGGTTGTTGTGCTTGGTTCGGTGGAGAGGGGAAAATGCCAGCAGGTCGCTCTCCTCGTGCCTGCCCGTACGTAGAAGAAGAAAGGTGGGCTTGCCTTGTTGGGCTGGGCCTGCCCTCCCACAAAACATTTTTCTTTCCTTTTGTTTATTCATTTTTTCAGGAGAAAAAAAACAGGAGAAGTGGTTTAGAGATTTAGAAAACAAATGTTAACCATTTAAAAATATTGTAGAGAATAACTTGATTAATGCCATGTGTGATATGATGCATGAAGCATGATGATGCACAAAAGAAAAACAAACAAAGATAATTGAGGAAAATCCCCGGGGCTTTACACCTACTAGGGGTCTCCGAATTCCCTCTCCATAAACACTGCCTAAGAATTCTATCCATCTGCTTAGTTATACCATGGGGCAACTGCAGGGTACACAAAAAATGTAATGGCATGGAAGAAAGGGCAGAGTTAATGAGCTGCAGTCGTGCACCTTGAGACAAGAAAGAAGAGCTTGAAGCCATTCTTCTTTCAAGTTCAATGACTAGGGGCATAAGGTCCTTGATTTGGGCCCAAGTTGTACCAAGAGGCAAGCCAAGATAAGTAAAAGGTAGGGCCCCTACTTGACAACCAAACTGAACAGCCAAAGAATTCAAGCACTCCTCATCTACATTGATTGGCAGCATTTGGGATTTATCATAATTAATTCTTAGTCCAGTAGACAAAGAAAAATTCTCTAGAGCCTCCTTTAAACAAGCTAACTGGGTACTATCAGCAGGCAAGATAAGAAAAGTATCATATGCATATTGTAAGATTGGAAACAGAGTATCATGTGTCTCAATAGGCCTAGAAATGAATCCTTTAGTCATTAAGTCATTAACCACTGCTTAAAGTAGTTCAGACCCCAGGACATAAAGGAGAGGAGACAGAGGATCACCTTGCCTTACTCCTCTTTTGCAAACAAATTGCTTCCCAGGCACTCCATTGAGCAGAACTGCAGAACATCCTGAGGAGAGAATTTTCTTGACCCAATTAATCCACAAATCATTGAAACCTTTTGCCTTGAGAACCTGAATGATTTCCACATGCTCAATAGTATCAAAGGCTTTGGAAAAATCTAGCTTGAGAATAATAATGGGCTTCTTAGACATATGACATTGGAAAATATATTCAAAAGCCCAGGCTAAACAATCTTGGATTGTTCTTCCTTTAATAAATCCATATTGATTTTGACTCACACATCTCTTTATTACCTTCTAGAGCCTATTAGCATCCAACTTAGTGAGAAATTTTAAGCAAACATTGGTTAATGAAATAAGCCTGAAATCATTAACCCCCTCAGGTATAGGAACCTTAGGCACCAAGGTGATATAAGATCCATTAATATTTTCCATATTAAGAGATCCACTATGAAAATCAGCAACCAGCTTATAGAAATCAATTTTGACAATGGGCCAACATTTTTTGAGGAATAACCCATTAAAACCATCTGGACCAGGTCCTCTATCAGCAGGCATAAATTTAATGACATCATCTTGTTGAGATAAAGAAAAAGGAGAAGTGAGGTCATCCAAACCATCCATCTTTTCCATCAGACCATTTAAATCAAATTTCATGTCAATCCCATCAGATCTGCCCATCCTTTCTCTGTAATTAGACCACAACAATCCATCCATTTCATGGTGATCAGTAATCAATTTCCCATCAACACATTTAAGAGAAGAAATAGAGCTCCTTCTAAATCTAGCAGTGGCCATTGCATGGAAGAATTTGGTATTGCCCTCCCCCTATTTAATCCAATGAATAGTACATCTTTTCTTCCAGTAATTGCATTCAGCCAGCAATAGCTCATCATGATGGCTTTTAACAATTTTCCTAAAATTAAATTCAGCTCTAGTAAGGGGCCTATGCTCCTCCAGAGAGTCCAAGATCAAAATGACCTTGTTGCACTGCTGAATCATCAGTTTCAACTTTGACAGTGAAGTATGCCATCTTTTAATATGATATCTCAATAATTTCAGTTTATCCACCATAATAGCAGAAGAATGGGATTTTTTAGAGTCTTTAGCCCAACTCCCTGCCACACAGTCCACAAAACCAGACATATTGACCCAAAAATTCTCAAATCTAAATATTTTAGCTTTTGGAATAAGAGTATCAATATTAACAACACATGGTATGTGATCAGAACCAGTATTAGCCAAAGGAATAAGAGTGGAATTTGGATAATCAGCGATCCAATTGGCACTAGTAAAAAAACCAGTCCAATTGCTCCAACAATGGTGCTTGTTGCATATTGGACCAAGTATAGGCTCTTCCTTTAAGTGGTAGTTCTTCCCAACCATGATGCCCAATTATCTCATTAAAAAGAAACATATCATTGATATCACCACCAGCCTTATTTCTGTTACTCTCTGATCTAATAAAATTTAAATCCCCTAATATTAACCAATTATCATTACTAGGGATATTCAGATTATAGAGACAGTGCACAAAATTATCTCTTAAAATCCCATGACAAGGTCCATAAACATACACAAGGGTCCAAGAGGCATTATTATGCTTGGAAGTGAAGTTAATAGAAACAACATAAGACTGAATATCAAGCAAAATCCCCTCAAAAATTGAAGATAATAAGAATTCCACCAGATGCACCACAGGAAGGGGCAAAAGCAAACTGATCAAATTTCTTAGGACAAAAATTCCTAATAAATTTCTAGTCAATATTTTCACATTTAGTTTCTTGTAAGCAAATAATTGAATATTCACTTTCTTCAATTTTCCCACGCACTTCCCTTTGTCTGATATCTGAATTTAGGCCACGCACATTCCAACAGAGCACACGCCACTTTCTCAGACTTAGTTTATACATAAATAACAAAAGTGGTGAAGTTCAGATACACTATGTGTACAACACAAAGTGCCACAGACAAAATAGGCATAGTAGAAATTAACAAAAGCCACCACGGAATAGAAAGACAATGCACTTGAGAAAAGAAAACTAGAATCCTCCAGCTTCCTTTCATAGCAGTAGGCAGACTCAATCATCATGGCCAGAAGAGGAATCATCCATAGGATCTGCCTCAAGCACATCCTCAAAGAGCTTATTATCATCAATTCCTAGCTACCTGCCCACTCTTTGAAGAACCTGAATAGGTGTAGGTGGGATCACCTCATTGTGCCTATTATCCTCTCCAGTGTCCTGTTTCTTCTCATCTTCCACAACCTCTGGATTTTCCACCAGCAATTTTTTCCTAGGCCTCTTTCTCTTACCAGTGTTAGGAGTGACAACAGGTTGTGGCTTGTAACCATTATTCCTGAGAGAACTCCTAGTGAACCTCTTCTCAACCTGCTGCACCAAGTAAATATTTTTCTTCCTCCCCCCTTTTTTAGTAGTGTTAGGAGTAGCAGCAAAGGTAGGCTTAGATTGCTCAGAAACAGCAGCTGACCTATCAATAGGGAACAGAGCACGAGCCACATGCCTTCTCTTTGGGATAAAAAGTCTTTGCACACAAACTGTGCTGCCTAACACTGGATAATTAAAATTATCAAAGGCCAGGGCCCAATCCCTCTTTAAAAATAAAAAAGGAGCTACATTAGGCATTTGCATGGCCAATGGAGGATCTTTAGATAGAATCATAGGGAGGAAAGAGTCCAAAGTTTTCTTCCACATTATATCTGGTGGTAAAACTGGCCCAAAAATAGTGAGAGCCATGCCAACATGCATATTATCCTGTCCCAATTATATGTGACCCAATGCTTGCTCATGGCTATTATCTGAGTCAGTAGAAGGATCAGAAACTCCAGAGCCCTGCTCCTCCTCCTGATCCATGTCATTATCTTGTACCTGTTCCTCATCCAGGATGTTGGCATTAAAGAAGTTATGAAACTGTATATCCTCATCATTCTGACGGCCATTGTCAGTCTCCTGTGGGATCTCATTCCATCCCAGTTCAGTGTACTGTGGCAACACCCACATATGATTGTTCATAACCAAATTGCCAGGCAATGGGTGAGGATTGCCATCAGGTGGCATTGGGTCCTCATCTCTGGCAGGGCATCAGCAAATTCTGCAAAGAGGATATACACAGGTACAGTCCAAGATCTCCTATCCCCTCCAAAGCTTGCAAATTCCAAAAACCACATCACGGGGGGCCAATGCTGTGGATGGAAAAGTGGCATAAACTAGAGCACGAGATAAAAAAGGATCCTGACCGTTCAAGTAGTGAAAAACTCCAAAAGTGGAAACAACCTTGGAGAGCTCGGCCTCATTGCGCTAATCAGGTGGGACACCAAGCAGCATCAGCCAACCACGTCTAGCACCCATAGCAGATCGAATATTTGTCCCTTCATTATGATTGAAAAATCTAACAAACACATTGGGCTGAAGCATGAAGGGGGGGTGCTGAACCAGAGCCTAACGAGCAGTAGCACTTCTCATCCTGAACATACCTACTCCGAACAAGCAAGATTGGTAATCGACCACTTCACGCTGCATCTGTGGGCCAGCAAGGAAATCTCTTACCCGCTCACGCCATAACGCCTCTGCATGCTGTGGTGGCCGTGGAATCAGTTCAGCAACACACCATTCTTCATGCTGTAAAGGAGGATCTTCACGTGCGAAGTAGAAAGTCCGAGGTAACTGAGTAGGTCCCCCGTCGATGAATGCATTTCCCCATGGGAGGTAGGTTCTTCTGCTGCAGAACAGGTAGAAATCGGGGTGAAGGAGTCTTGGGCACGCGTAGTAGCAGCCGATGCCTCCGAGGAAAACATTTTTAAAGGATACGAAACGACCAGGGGCTTGTTTGTAATAGAAGGACTCGTTTTAGGAATTCACCGTTTCCCTTTTCTGGCTTGATGCGATAGACACGATTTGGCTTTGTGTCCATAATGGAAACATTTTTTGCACCTAATCTCATTAGTGCAAACATTAACCTTGTGTCCCATCCAAAGGCATCGAGAACACTCCCAAAAATTGAATGCAACCTCTTCTATAAAAGATTCCAAACCAGTATTTACCACAGGTTGAACAGGAGAAATAGAGTTAGCATCCAATACAGGTGAAGAGCTTGAGACATCAGATGATGATATTTCAGTTGTAAACGAACCAAAAGAGATATTTTCCTTAGTAGAGCCTTTGCAAGCCTCATAACTGATATCATCAGCAAAAACCAATTTCCTAGTAATCTGGCTCTTGGATTTTAAGCATGACTTGGAAGGAGTCAACTTTAAACCTGAAACTCCTGCTTGAATATTTTTCTTCGATGGACTAACCAGAATCCACTGCTTATCACAATCGCGTTTCCAATCAAAGAACTCCTTCTTCCAATTTGGACCTCCACGTCCCCAAAGGTTAAAGAAACACTCAAATTGCTTGTAAGAATATTTCCTCAGATTGAAGATACGAAAACCAACCCTTTTACTCGACACATTAAAGGAGAATGTTCTGTCATGCAATAGTGAAACCATTAAATGTCGATAATAACCTCCAATAGCAGCTTCCAATGCAATTGAGACATTCTCCTCATTAATGCGGAAATTGGCCCGACCAACAGACACCTAATTCATTAATTGGACTGCTAACTTCATTCGACTTAGAGTCGTTCGAGACATGCGAATCATGCCTACTAGGCAAAATGACCAAGACACCTTTTGCAAGGAGTTGTGAAAGGGCGTCCGACTTGTTGGAACTAATACATAGTGATGTATGTGGTCCAATGAGCACGACAGTTAGAGGTGGTTATGAGTACTTCATTACCTTCACTGATGATTTGAGTAGGTATGGATATATCTATCTAATGAAACACAAGTCGGAAGCCTTTGAGAAATTCAAGGAATTTTAGAGTGAGGCACAAAATCAACTCGGCAAGGAAATAAAGTTTCTACGGTCGGACCATGGAGGCGAGTACATGAGTCATGAGTTTGATGATCATCTAAAGAGTTGTGGAATAGTTCCTCAACTCATTCTGCCAGGTACACCGCAGAGGAATGGTGTATCGGAACGGAGAAATCGGACCATGTTGGACATGGTACGATCTATGACGAGTCGGACGGATCTACCTTTATCATTTTGGGGTTATTGTCTAGAAACTGCAGCGTTCACACTAAACAGAGTACCATCAAAGTCAGTAGAGAAGACACCACATGAGATGTGGACTGGCAAAAGGCCAAGTTTGTCTTTTCTTAATATTTGGGGTTGTGAAGCATTTGTCAAGCGACTTCAGTCGGACAAGCTCACACCCAAGTCGGATAAGTGTATTTTCGTGGGGTATCTGATGGAAATCTTGGGGTAGTACTTCTACAATCGGGAAGAGGGCAAAGTGTTTGTCGTTCGGAACGGTGTCTTCCTTGAGAAAGAGTCTCTCAATCAGGGAGTCAGTGGGAGCACAGTGTAACTTGAAGAAATTTGAGAGGAACCGGCTAGGGACAAGACGGCAAGGGCCTTGGAGGCTGAGCCGGTCATGGTACCTACGCCGATAACAGCATCTGAACCACCGAGATCTTCCAGATTACAAAATGCTCGTGATGTTTTATTGTTAGACAGTAATGAGCCGGCAACTTATCCGGAAGCGATGGTGAGATCTGATTTCGAGATCCGAGTTAAAGTCCATGGATCAAAACCAAGTTTGGAATTTGGTTGATCTTCCTGACGGTGCAAGATCCGTCGAGTGCAAATGGGTCTTTAAGAAGAAAACTGATATGTATGGAAATATTTCCTTCTATAAAGCACGACTTGTCGCGAAGGGGTTCCGACAGGTTCAAGGAGTTGACTATGAAGAGACCTTCTTGCATGTAGCGATGCTTAAGTCAGTTCGGATCATGTTAGCCATATAAGCCTATTTCTACTATGAGATATGGCAGATGGATGTCAAGACGGCTTTCCTAAATGGAAATTTAACTGAGGACGTGTATATGATACAGTCCGAAGGTTTTGTCAATCCAGCTAACGCTGACAAGGTATGCAAACTTCAGACATCCATTTAAGGGTTGAAGCAAGCATCTCGGAGTTGGAACATTCGCTTTGATGAGGTAGTCAAATCGTTTTTCTTCATCAAGAGCGATCATGATTCTTGTTTATACAAGAAGTTTAGTGGGAGCAAAGTAAATTTTCTAATCTTGTATGTGGACGACATATTACTGATGGGAAATGATGTCATGATGTTGCAAGAAACCAAAGAATCATTGGAAAGGAGTTTCTCAATGAAAGATTTGGGTGAGGCGACTTACATACTGAGAATCAGGATATATAGAGATAAATCAAGGCGGCTCATTGGATTGAGTCAGAGTACATATCTGGACAATTTTTTGAAGAAATTCAAAATGGAAGAGTCTAAGAAGGGGTTTTTACCGATGTCTCATGGTGTAAAACTTAGCAAGACTCAGTGTCCTTCGACGACTGATGAGAGAAGTCGGATGAGTGTGATCCCGTATGCTTCGGCAATCGGGTCCATCATGTATGCCATGATTTGTACTAGGCCAGATGTTTCCTATGCTCTAAGTGTAACGAGCAGATACCAGGCTGACCCTGGTGAAGCCCACTGGGCAGTGGTTAAAAACATCCTTAAGTACTTGAGTAGGACTAAGGAAATGTTCCTAGTTTATGGAGGTGATGAGGAATTCGGTGTAAATGGTTACACGGATGCAAGTTATCTCACCGACTCAGATGATTCGTGTTCGTAATGAACGGAGGGGCTGTGAGTTGGAAGAATTCCAAACAAGATACCGTGTCTGCATCTACGACAAAGGCTGAGTATATTGCTGCCTCGGAGGCTGCAAAGGAAGTTGTTTTGATCAGGAACCTCCTGATGGATCTTGGTGTGGTTCAGGGCGCGTCCAATCCATTGGACAAATATTGTGACAAGAATGGTGCTATCGCACAAGCCAAGGAACCTAGACAACACCAGAAGAACAAACATATACTCATGCGTTACCACCTCATTCGCCAGTTTGCCGAACAAGGTGATATCAAGTTATGCGAAGTACACACGGATGCAAACATTGCAGATCCGTTGACAAAGCCACTACCACAGCCAAAGCATGAGGCGCACATGAGAGTTATGGGCATTCGATGCCTAGGCATATGATGTCGAGATGATTGAATCTAGTGCAAGTGGGAGACTGTTGGGAATATGCCCTAGAGGCAATCATGTATGATGTAATTCCCAATGTGTTCATAAAGTCTTCCTTGTTTTGAACATCTGATATATGTCATTGAATATGTGATTCGATTGTGGAACTATGTGTTCATGTTGTTCATGCTAAATTGTCCTTGGTCATCAAGGTTGTGCTGGACACACACCCTAGACTAATATGAGTGTTGGCTGATGACTCGGTTCCACTTGTCATGGGCATGGCGATGCCATTCCAACGTTCACGGACTTGGCTAAAGAGTTTAGCAAGTCGGACTGACCCATATTGAGATGCAACGAGTAAGTCGTCATTTGCATGTCCCAATAAATGTAATCCTTAGACCTGAGGTTGTCGCACAATCCGAGTTGTGCATCATCGACTTAGGTTCTATCAAACGCTGTTTCGTGACAAGGCAGTTATAAAGGAAGAGTTCGGGTCGAATGAGAAGCAAGCTGCGTGATGTGGATAATCAAGATGGGATGTTGCCTCTCCGAATGGAGAGATATTCGCTGGGCCCTCTCGAGTGATATAATTCCAGAAGCATGGCCATGCGTGACTCAATTAAGTGTTAACTGGTTCTATTGACTAAGAGTTAGTCAGATGAATCATATATCACGGACCGAGAAGAGAATTGAGCTATTGAAGGGATGACGATAATTCGCCTATAGTTCGACAAGGTATATCGTGAGGAAAAAGGGACTCAGATGAAAGTCACATTGAAAGGTATGTCGTCATGACTCTATGGTACTTTGGAGTCGACACGTTCTGCTAGGATCCGCTACCGATTGATCGATTGGGAGTCGGACTCCAATCGTGTCCAAGTCGCCATGAGCCTGCAGGGTCGCACACTTAACAGCGGGAGCAAGTATATTGGTCGGGTTGGACCCGAACCGGAGTTGGACTCACAGAGGGAATGGGCCACAAGCGTTGTGAAGCCCACTACCACTCGCTATATAAAGAGGGGCGCAGGTTGCCCAGCGGGCATGTTATTCCACTCCCATGCGTTGGGAACCCTAGCCCCACTCAGTCCAGCCGTCGCACCGGACCTAGCAGTCCGCCGTCGGAGCTCCTCCTCGTACGTGTGGATACCGGCAGAGGTGATGTACATTCAGCACTTCGACGATCGCGGGATTGGATCGGCTGGATCGGATTGTAAGACTACACTGCATCGACGTGCTTCATTGATAATCCGCACCTGCGCGTCGTAATCCTTGTGGCCTTCTACCTCAGCTAGATCTTGGAAGTACCACGTAGAAAAGTTTTTGTTTATCTCTACGCGCTCCAACAGCTCTGGCCAAGTTGATACTTGTAACTCCAAGAGGGAGTATTTATACTCGATAGTGGGTTCATGCCTCCCTTACATCTATGCTCGAGTTACATAAATGTGACGGATGGGGGATGTGTTGTTTCCATTAGGGAGAAAACAACAATGCTTTGTCTAAGGATAATTCTATTATTTACATTATGCATTAATGCAATAATCTGTTGCTTGTAACGTAATATCCAAAGTTTTCTCGGATGACATCCTGAGGGTGGATTATTAATCATACATGCAGTTGGATTACGGTCTATGTATCATGTTGTAATGCCCACATAAATCTCATAGTAATCATCATGTCTTTCATCTGCACTACGGTGCAGCCTTTATTTCTGTCAATTGCCCAACTATAGTTTGTTACCCAACATGTTATCTATCTTTTATGGAGAGACACCACTAGTGAACTGTGTACCCCAGTCCATTATTTTACAAAGATAATACAACCTACATCATGCACTATTCCTTTTACTCCAATCATTGTTCTCATTTCTTTCACTCCAAACAAACACCATTTTCCACACTATACGTGTCATCGTTTGTTCTCAGCAAAACCGGTGAGATTGACAACCTCACTGTTTCGTTGGGGCAAAGTATCATGGTTGTGCTGTGTGCAGATTCCATGTTGCTGCTGAGCCTGGTAGTGCTCCCTGCCAACATTAGCTATCAACAACCTTTAGAAGTGATATCTTTCTCCTACTGGTCCATTAAACCTTGGTTTCTTTCCGAGGGAAAACTTATTGATGTACTCTTCATACCTTACACCTTGTGTCTCCCAACAAGCTGCATTTAGGCTTCACCAGGATGCTACAAAATGGTATCAGAGCATTGTGTTTCCTGTAGGATTCGAGACCCTAGGTTTCGAATAAACCCTTTTTATCATGTTATTACCTCCTTTGTGCATTTTGGATCATAGAGTCATATTGAGATGAAGCGTCCCGGACAAACAAATCATGTCCCCGGACATGAGACCTATTCCTTGATTGACTAGCGGGTGTCAGTATCTCTCAGTATAGTGAATATCCAATCTACAACAAGTTGTTAATCATCTGTTGATCACAATAGAGAAATACTTAATATTTTATAAGTATTTTTACTCGCTCCGTATCTAGTAACTCTTCACATTGTGCATTTAGGACTTATGTTTTCTTCTACCCTTCTAACTTAAAGATGAAGAGCTTTGACATCACCACCACCGAGGACTTTAAGGAACCTAGGATTGAAAATCTATTTTACTCAAATTTTCTAGAAACTAAACTTATCACTTTGATCTTGCTCATATCTATCATCTATTATTCACCTTCAAAACTATGTTCTCTTGTTCTAGATGACCTATGTCGGAGAGAGCTTGTCTTCCCTAGACAGGGTAGCTCTTAGAGGTTCGAACAATGGGGGCTAAATACACTTCCTTCGCTTCGAGAGGGGGCTTCGAAAGGGAAGCTTAGGCACGACAACAATGGCGACACAAAGAGTTTTACCTATGTCCAGGCCACCAGTGTGGTGTAAAATCCTAGTCACGGTGAACAAGGGGGCGCCTCCAACGTAGACCATGGCGCGCGCGTCGGGGTCCACCGGGCGGTTGGCGCGGCCGGCCTTGGCGAGGTTGTGGCAGCGTTTGATCTGAACGCGCGCATCCGGCGGAGTACGCAGGATTTGGCAGCTGTTGCTGCTCTTCTCAGGCACCTTGGTGGTGTGTGCCTTGTCCTGGAACTTCGTGCGGGGACCGCCTTGTACCGGCGAGGTTACACCGTGAGAAGGGGCAGCGCGCCATGAGCTTGCGCGCTCCTACGCCGACGAGTGTCGCCTCCCCGGGGGTCTTGCGGGGGGGCATTGCGGTGACCTGTAACGTCCGGGGATTTTCCCCAATTGATATGCGTGTTGTTTTTCTTTTTGTGCATCATGGCATCACACATTTTCATGCACTTTTAAAACTTGCACACTAAACGAAATTAGTTAAATTTTGTTTGCTAAAAATTACAGAAATTAATTTGAGGTTTACAGCTATTTTTCTTGGCCTAAACCATTTCTGGAAAAAAAAAAAGAACAAAAAAAAAAAAAAAGAGGGAGAGGCAGCCAAGCCAGCCCAGCCTGGCCATTTTTTTCGGCCCAGCTAGGCCCAACCGGCCCCTCCCACCGAACTCCCTCTCCTCAACCCTAATTCTCTTTTTTCCCTCCCCAAAAACCCCCCCGCCGTTTTGGTTAATTGCGCCCAGGTCCCTCCACCGGAAAAAAAAAAAAACGCTGCCAGGAACCGCACGCGAGAGAGCCTCTCGCTCGACCCCTTCTGTCCCGTCGCCCCTCTCCTCTCGATCGTCCTCCTCCCCCCGACCTCCTCCTCCCATGGCCGTGGGCGCCGCCCTCCCCTCTCCCGCCGGCAGCCGGCGCTGCTGCTCCCTCCACCGCTTGCCTCCCCCTCGCCTCCTTCCTCCGTCCTGGCACCGCTAGAGGCAGGGCGCCGGCGGCTCCTCCATGCCCTGCCGCCAAGCTCCGCCCCTCCTCCCGCCGGCCGGCGCCGCCACTGCCTCCTCCCGTGGCGCCCCGTCCACCTCTCGAGCACGCCGTCGCCTCCCTCCTCTCCGGCCGTCCTCTGCTCCTTCCGGCCGTCGCGGCCATGGCGATCGAGGAGTCCCCCAAGTCCGGTGACCTGCCGCCCTACCCCGAGATTTCTCGCAGCGATTGAGGCGCTGGACGACAAGAACGGCTCCAACAAGGCGGCAATCTCGACCTACATCGAGGAGAAGTACGAGGACCTCCCCCCCCCCCGCGCAAGGACCCCGACGCACCGCCCCACCGCCCAAGCTCCATGGCGTCACTCCGGGTGGCTCGCCACTTGCGGGCTGCTGCCGCTACTCATCCAGGGCGTCGTCGTCCTCTGCTCGTCTTCGTTCCTCTGTTTTGTTCTTGTGCTGACTGCCATGTGTTTGTGGAAATGTCCGCAGTAGGCATGGCACCCACCGCTTCGTCCGTGGGCACCCGTTCTGACATGGCACTTCATTGGTTGGCTCAATCCCGAGATGCTGCTCGAATAAGACCTCGTTGTGTTCCGCTTCTCTCGCTGTGACCGTGACAAGTTCCTTGACCCTGCTGCTTCGAACGCCAATGGTCGTGCACCTCGAACCTTCAAGATCGGCGACGGGCGCACTGCCGATCTACCACGCGCCAAGATCGACCCCAGCCGCACTTCGTCGGTGAGCTCTTCCCCGACAAGTACCGCAACGTGAACGACTACACCGCCGTGAACCTCGCCGTGTCCGCCTTGCATCGGACGCCTACGTGCGTGCCATGAAGCCCTGAGACCGAGACCATCAAATTCACCACCGACCCGAAGACGATGATGTTGCGGATTCGGCCACGACTACGTCGACTACGGAACGAGTACCACTACTTCCCCTACTACGCCAACTACCACGGCGACTCGAGAACAACGGATATGATGTTGCGATTCCACCACAACTACGACCCCGGAACAACTACTTCCTCGACTACATGAGAACGAACGTCTACTTCCCCTACTTCCTCGACGTCGACTACTTCCACTACCACGCCTACGTCGACTACTTTCTCTATGACCCGAAGACATCGACTTCGACTACATCGACAACGGAATGTCTACTTCCTCTTCTTCGTCTACTTCCTCCATGTTCCGAAGTTTCCGACGTTGACCCCGGCGATCCTCTTCCCAACGTGCGAACCCAAACCCTAAAACCCCTATACCTATGCCCTATTTTCTATAACATATCAACTATATTTAAAATGTCATCGCCTCATGTTTGCATTGCATTTTGTGGGTTCGGGTAATAGTAATGACACCTAATAATTAAATATGGAATGTGTTGGGGATGTTGTTATATAATTGTCCCTATTCCATTTAACATTGACTAGCTCATTTTTATCTTGTTTTGCCATGTTAAATCAACATTTAATATTGTGGGTAGATAAACAACTTGAACCAATCTTTATTCGTCCGGACTCCGGTTCCGATTAAATTGCTTAAGTTGTTTCCCCTGTTTCATCTTGCCATGCCATGCATATATAATAGGATCATGCTGGATCTTTGTCGTAGAAGTAATTGCTGCATCCGGTGTTTCTTTTAGTTTGTTGCTTCTTCGCGGATAGGACGTTGAGATGATGTGAGCAACGACAAGTTCTGCTACCTTGCGGGATCTCAGGCAAGTATACTCACTTGCATGCCATATGGCTGCCTTTCATCACTTGTTACCGATTCTTTCCGTTGATTCTTTTCTGCTAGCCTTAGTGGTAGTTGTTTCTGTTACGAACCCATCACATGAATCCCTTAACCTTGATATTGCCTCACCTCCATACCTACAGCCTTTGTTTGTGCCTGTTCTTATCTAGCATGATTAGAGTTGCTTTTGCTCGAGCTTGTTGTCGGTTACTTCTTTTACTATCGTGCTATTATTGTTGTTACCGTTCCGGGGGCTCGAAATATTAATCAATCAATCATGTTAATGCTATTGTTAAGTAATAATTTGATGATAAGGCACCGGCGGGAGGCCCTTTGAGGTTTTGAGGCCCGCTAGTGTCGACCCTAATAGGAAAAGGGTCTTGTCTACTGATCCATGATGAGCGCACTACCCGCATGTGGGAAGCGAGTATGGGCGCCCCCCTCAACTGACTCGATTCGCATCTCGTCCAAATCGCCGTACTAGTTCGGGTGTTCCATTTGCTGCATCATATGCAGGTACGAACCCTTGGCGCCAGGGTGGAACTTTTGTAGTCGGCATTTAGGGCGGCGTGGTCTTCCAGTGCTATGAGGGTCCCCTTTTCTTCGTGGGGCTCGATTAGCCGCGCACGCACAGCACGCGGTGCTTTGGGCTTGATGCGAAGAAGGGTTGGTTGTGTAGAGTACCCCGCTTGGTGGGAGGCATCCCATCTGGCGGGTTATTCTTGCGTGTACGGTTACTATGGTGCACCCCTGCAGGGTAAATCTTCTCGAGAAGCCGTGTTTTCCGCGGTTATGGATTACTTGGTGAAAGTACTGGCTAACAAGTACTCAGGAAAACTTAAACCTAATGATCAATCAGGTCTCACCCAATGATTAATAACTTGACTAGTAATAGGTTATTCACACAATAACTTGACTCATCTTTAATACCACGGTGTGAGTTATCCTCGGATTGCTTCTTCGGATAAGGGGCGAGGTCCAGGATGGGTTTGTTTGAAGTTATCTTTCAGTTGGTTACTATCACTCGATCTTATCTCCTTTCTGATAGTTGGAAGTAATAGAATCTCTGTAGTTGGTTAGTGCAGCCTGCTGTTGCTTATTTGCAATAACCCCCCTTCCTTTCCGTTGATCCCAAAGTATTTGTATCTTGTGATGACTGGCTACGCCGGTAACTTGTGAGTATGGGTTTTATCCCCCTTGCCAGTACTTAACCGTACTGACCCACGAATCTCTTTCGTGGCTGCAAATTCCAACTTGCAGTCAACAGG
This sequence comes from Alopecurus myosuroides, assembly GCA_028641055.1. NCBI lineage: Eukaryota > Viridiplantae > Streptophyta > Magnoliopsida > Poales > Poaceae > Alopecurus > Alopecurus myosuroides. The sequence goes on from CM054058.1 coordinate 462,553,265, forward strand.
TTTGAAGTCTGACGACGTTAGCTTGGGAATCCCTCCGGCTTGGCCTGGGCAGGGATTGGACGCCTTCGGTTATCTTCAGGACTCTTAGTCCAATTTGGATCTTGTCCGTAGCCGGACGTTTGTTTTCTTCCGCTGTTATTTGGATCTTTGTAAGGTATCAGTTGTAACCCTGGCTCGTTTGAGTCATCTTGTATCTATCTGATTCTGTTGTAATTGTGGAATATTCGTGAACTATTGTAATGTTATCATAAATGGCAACCTGGAATCGGTTATTATGCGGATTTGGCGAAAATGCTGAAATCTGCATAGTGCCCGATCTCGGGGCGTCACATGACCCAGCACACCACTACATGTGTAGTGTGCAAGTTGTTGACACAATACTCACAGAAGGACTTATCCGTGAATATTACATCCCTCATAGTGGTACAACAGAAAAATAGTAGATCTACGCAAAGCTATAGGATACAAACATGTTCATTACAAAATATCGAGAATCTCTATGATAAATCAAAGAAGATCTCATGCAAATGAAACATCAGAAGAAGCAAGTCATAACTCTAAGCTAGAGAATAACTCTAGCTCAAAACCTAATCCACTACGGCTGATGTCAGCCCTAATCTATTGCTTGTGAGAATCTAATCCCAAGAATGTACTCCACCTACACCTTGATAGCTTCTCCACCGGCGTTGTTGATGACGATGCTTCACCGGCTAAGTAATATATGACTCCTTTTAGCTCTAGTAGCTAACGATGGCTTCTCGATGAAGATCTCCAATTAGGCTTCCACTCTAAGCAGGGGTCAAACGGGAACGAATGAGTAACGAGCGTTACTCAAATAGTTCATGATATACAGTGGGTAGTTTGATGCACTAACTACAGCTTTAGACTCAAAAGAGTCATAAGCTTATGCAAGGGTGTTTGAAATCTTTCTTCAAGAGGTTTCTTTTAATTTGGAAGACTACACTAGTAGGAAAAGGCTTACCAGTGATGAACAAAATAACGCTACCGACGGCGAACAGGTGTTCGCCAGCAGTAACCCGCCAGTGGTAAGAGGTTACCGCTGGCGAACACCAGTCTTGTTCGCCAGCGATAAGTTTGAAATTTTGAAATTTCCAAAATAAAAAAATTCGCATTATTTTTTGTCAAATTTTCAAAACAATTGAATTTGGGGAACCTTTATTCACGGTGTAGAATTTTTTTCTTTTTTTGTTGCTTTATTTTTCAATTTTATATGTCCACTTCCCGATCGGTCACCCATCCTCCCACCCGAGCACACTTAACTTCTTAGTTCCTTCCCACTTCTCTACCTAGGAACACCTCATTCTTTCTTGTCTATATAGTACTATCAATCCTCTTAACTATTGCACCATATCTATAAATCCGCAATTCCAAATTCGACAAATGATATGTCTAAATTGATCAGAAGAATACGAGGAATCCAAATATGACATCCTTATTATCTTTTCTGGAAAAAAAACATTTTTTTTATTTTGAATTTATTTAATTAAATTAATTATGTACGAAAATTTAGTCTGTCTCAAATAACTTTTTTTCCTTTTGGAATTTACCGATTCTGAAAAAACCTCACAGGCCGAACCTATTGACAAGATGCCACAGAGCGAGTTCCTTGTTTTCTGTTGTTTTTAGTTTTAGAAAAGTTGTTCTGAAAATATTCTCGGAATTTGAAAATTCGAAGCCCGGAAGTCTTAGAATTCCCGAAGGTTCCACGGAGTCCCGAGGAGACCCGGAGGGGGGGGTCTCAGGTGGCCCACAATATAGGGTGGCGCACCCCTCGTGGCCGCACCGTGGGGTGGTGTGGGGCCCCCAGGCCTCCACCGCCTTTGCCCTTTCGCCTATTTATTCCCCCCGAGACGTAAACCCTAGATATTCCACTTCGTCCCGAAAAACACCCGAGGCCGCCGTCATTGTCATCCCAAGATCGGGAGGGTTCTGGAGCTCTCCCCGGCACCCTGTCGGGAGGGAAATTCATCACCGGAGGGGTCTACACCACCATGCCCTCCTCCGAAGTGATGTGTGAGTAGTTCATCCCTAGACTATGGGTCCATAGAAGTAGCTAGATGGTTGTTCTCTCCACTTTGTACCTCATGTTTAGATCTTGTGAGTTGCCTAACATGATCAAGATTATCGTTATGTAATGCTACATGTTGTGTTTGCTGGGATCTGATGAATGTTGAATGCTATGTCTTTTGATTATCAATCTATCATGTTATCTTCATGCATATGTTATTTATGATCTTGCATGCTCTCCGTTATTAGTAGATCTCTATCCAAGTAGATACTATTAACTCCAAGAGGGAGTATTTATGCTTGATAGTGGGTTCATGCCTCCTTTGCATCTGTGCTCGAGTGGCAAAAATGTGACGGATGGAGGATGTGTTGTTGCTATTAGGGAGAAAACAACAATGCTTTGTCTAAGGATGATGTTATTGTTTACATTACACACTTTTCGTAATGCAATTATCTGTTGCTTGCAACTTATTACCCAACATTTGTTCAGATGATATTTGGAGGGTGGATTAGTAGTCATAGATGCAGTTGGATTACAATCTATTTATTTTGTTGTAATACTCGCATGAATCACATAGTGATCTTTATGTCTTGCATATGCACTACGGTGCAGCCTTCATTTCTGTCAATTGCCCAGTTGTAATTTGTTCACCACACATGTTATTTATCTTTCACGGAGAGACACCACTAGGGAACTGTGGACCCCGATCCTTTTTTTCTCATACTGATAAAACACCAACTGCTTTCATACTGTTACTACTGCTTTCATACTGTTCTCCTACAATTTTCCACACCATACGTTCCTCTTTGTATTCAAATTTTCAAAACAATTGAATTTGAGGAACCTTTATTCATGGTGTAGAATTTTTTCTTTTTTTTGCTTTATTTTTCAATTTTATATGTCCACTTCCCGATCGGTCACCCATCCTCCCACCCGAGCACGCTTAACTTCTTAGTTCCATCTCACTGCTCTACCTAGGAATACCTCATTCTTTCTTGTCTATATAGTACTATCAATCCTCTTAACTATTGCACCATATCTATAAATCCGTAATTCCAAATTCGACAAATGATATGTCTAAATTGATCAGAAGAATACGAGGAATCCAAATATGACATCCTTATTATCTTTTCTGAAAAAAAAATTATTTTTTCGAATTTTGAATTTATTTAATTAAATTGATTATGTAGGAAAATTTAGTCTGTCTCAAATAACTTTTTTTTCCTTTTCGAATTTGCCGATTCTGAAAAAACCTCACAGGCCGAACCTATTGACAAGATGCCACAGAGCCAGTTCCTTGTTTTCTGCTGTTTTTAGTTTTAGAAAAGTTGTAATGGAAATATTCTCGGAATTGGAAAATTCAAAGCCCGGAAGTCTTAGAATTCCCGAAGGTTCCACGGAGTCCCGAGGAGACCCGGAGGGGGGACTCAGTTAGCCCACAATATAGGGTGGCGCGTGTAACATCCCAGTGTTTGGGAAGTTATAAGGATCTAAATTTAATATGTGCATTTGCAAAGCATGCATCTAAAAATACGGGAAATTTTGGCGCGAAAGTTTAAACAAAGAAAAGTGACCAAAGTTTCACTTGACATGATGAAATAGGTCTAGTTCATCTGGTCAGGAGTACATTTGGAGTGATCTTTATAACAAGTATCTTAGGAAAACTAAATCATCTGATGAGGCAAACCATAATTGGTTATGATCAAACACAAACTCATAACAACCTTAACCACAAGTCTATAAGAGACTTGGGATAATTCACTACCTATCTAGAACTCAAACATGGGTGAGTATCCAAATCTCATAAATGATGAATCACACTTTCATTAATGAGTAATGCATAACTGAACCATCTCATCAACAGAGGTGTTAGGTCCTCTCAAACAATAACTCTTAAGTTATAAACCATCCACACAACATCTTTATAAATTATTTCATAACCACTAAGTGAACCTTCATAAGTAAATAACAAAGGTTCAACAGAATACCAGTGATACAAACAAGTATTAACCCAAGTCTCACAAGTGGGAAGTAACTTAATTATCATAAATATATATTTATCGAATATGTACATATCTCCTCAACTATACAAGAAGTACCTAAGAGAATAATCAAATCTTCTTCAACCACTGTTAAAACCCTGATCATCACATATGATCTTTCCAAACCTCTATGTCTGTATCATGAATACAAATGAATAATATAAAATAACAACATGACAACCTAAGTAACCAACTAACAACCATGATCTAAGTCATTAAACTCAATAACTTTCACATGCTCATTGTTTCAATCAATTCATACAAGTGAGCATATGAAATCGTAACACCTCAATGAACCATTTTATCCACTTACCATTAAGTCATAAATTCATAAGTGTTTGACACCTCTACTCAAACCCAACAATTCTACAACTGAAGTATCTCTGGATACAAGTAAGGATAACAACAAGTATAACCTCTATTAGTGGAATTGAATGGAAAGCTAAGTAAAACTAATCATGTGTGAGTCAAGTACATATCTTTTGGGAAATAAAATAAGAAGTATATGGAAGGATAGTAAAAGCATGAACTAACTCTTAAATCAAGATCTTCCTGCTCTGCTTAGATTATCTTGTTTCCCAATCCTCTCCAAGTTATTCTGCAAGAGAAGAAACCACAAGACAGGAGGAACTATCACATGAAGATCTTCAAGAAGATTATTTAGAGTGTGCTAGAAGGGCTACTCTAAGCTACTATAAGAGTACTTGGAAACTCTTATATTATGATCAGATCTTATTAACACTCTGGAAAGAGTGTGATACTCCAATGTTAGTGTTATATAGAAGTAGTTTGGTAACAAGACTAGCCACCTTGCTAACAAATCACTTTTGTATACTCAAACAACTGAGTGTCATACGCAAACAAACATAAAATCATATAACCTAGTACATCTCAGCCAAATGTATATGATTAGTAAATTTGGAGGCAAGTTTGGCCACTTGTTAACAAATTCTTCTTGTATGCATATGGCAACTGGATGTCATAAAATAAACTCACATTCTTTTATAATCCTCTAAGTAAAATCCTTGCTTGGAGTAATTGGATGTTTCACCACAATGGTGAAACAGTTGAGGTTGGAAACCATGAAAGGAACCTACCTGCAATGGACAAAGGTGATAACAGAAGATTAGTGACAACCAGTGACAAGAACATCAAGCAACATGAGTCAACAAGGAGAAACACTAGTTTAGCAAGGAAGCCTAGCATAAGAAATTCTCCAGTGAAATGTTAAGTGATATTAGAGAAACTAGAACCCAATGCCTTGTCAAGACTCATCATAGATGAGAAACAAATAAAAATCACTTTAATGGAAACGATTGGCAAGAGAGAAAATAGCAACACTGCCTCAGTAAGGAAGTATAAGAAATTACCCAGTGAATCCTTAGGATATATTAGAGAACTAATAACCTCTGCCAAGCTCATCTGAGATGAGGAACATATAATAATATCTTCAATGGAAACCATTATCAAGTATGAAATAATAACCATCCATTCCATCTCCATGCCCTGATATGTTGAGGTCAATGGTAACATGTTTAATACCTTGTTTTCCAAATCCTTTTCATAGATAAGTCTAACAGGTGGTAACAAGAATTCATCAACTCATACCCATGTAAAATAATTACATGCTTTAAAGAAAACATGGGATAATATCCATATTGGAACCTATGTGGAAAGCAAGAGAATAAGGTTCCAAAACCACATATGTTATCCACTTGATCAAGTACTAAAAACAGCAACCTTTCTACCCACACTTAAGTAAAATGTCAACCAAACTTTCTAAGAGTTTCAAATATGAACATAACAAAGTCACACAAAGGAAAGCAAGTCCATTTGATATCCAACAACATTTGGTATGTCATAGAATAACATTCTCTATTTGTTAATATTGTTACTATGCATAGAAAATTAAACACTATAAAATAGTCTTACCAATTGTTTCCTAAAGGACTTATACCTAAAAATCCTCAATGGAAAATTATACCATTATATAAATAACATGTTAGTGGTGTTGTTTTCATGACATAGTACACACAAAGTAAATTCTAATTCATATGAACTTTAAATAGAAATAAAATAACAAAAATCACTTAATCTCGCACCCTAAATAAAAAATACAAATATTCTTCAAATTCACCAAAACAAAACATGGTGAGATGTGAAATTTGATAAGGAATTCAAATATAATTTTTAGTAATTTTTATGTTCACAAATAGGCCCTGAAAACAAAGGTTTTCTGCTCAGTTTTAAACCAAAAGGACCTCCTGGTAAAACTTAAAAACCTCTCAGGGGGTTATGGGGAAAATCATCCTTTTGTCTTCCTCCAGGACGGCAACCTGCGTGTCACCGCCGCTGACGCCTCCATGCCACCTATTGCTAGCCGCCCTTGGCAGGAGAACTACATCACGACGATCCTCTTCCTCCCCTCTATCCGCTAGGTCACTTTTCCCTCTCTCTCTCGCTCTCTATCACGCGAAAAAACGAAACCCTAGCCGTACGGCCGCCGGTCACTGCCGACGATTCCGGCCACCTCTGGACGAGATGAGGACACTGGAAGATGCACCATGATTGCCTCTACCTCCTGTATGAACCTCGTTTGCCGGCGTGGTCTAAATCGGTCGAGTCACCGTCGTCTTCTCCGCGGCCGATGGGAAGCTCCGCCGTCGATTCTCCGTGGTGGCTCTTCGCCGTGCTTCCTCAACTCTACCACGAGACTCACGGTGAGCTGGGGAACCGCTGGGTACTCTCCGTTCTGGAATTCGTCGATGGGTTCGTCGTGTCACCGCTAGCCGTGCTGCGCCGCCGCGCCGGTGGTCGCCGGAGCCACTCCGGTGACCATTTGGTCACTCCACGGCCACCCTCACACTCGCCTAGAGCTCCTCTAGCTAGTAGCTAGATTCAATTGAATCAATTTCGAGCAAAATCATCGAATTTGAGTTCAGCAGGATGGAATTGGTACTGTGCTGACTCAATCATGACGTCACAGTGACATCGTGGCTGTTTTTCTTTTTCTTTTCTTTTATTTTTGGTTTTAGAAATTAACCTGACAGGTGTGACCCACCTGTCAATTTAAAACTGAAAAAAGAAAAATGAAAAAAAAATGAAAAAATGAAATAAACTTAATAATCAATAACTTTAATTCTACTAATCTGAAAAATATAAATAATATATCAAATTAATCATAAAAATATAATCTAAATGATTATCAACTTTTAAAAAATATTTGTTAAAGTTAGACAATTAATATTTTCTTTAATTAATTAAATCATTTAAAATAAATAAATAAATAAATAAATAAATAAATAAATAAATAATTCATAAAATCAGAAAAAATACAAGTTATATACCAAAATGCTCCAAATGACATATACAACTCATCTATGATGTTTGCAAAGTCATTTGACCAAGTTTTAAAGTGTGCAATGTTTTGCCTAGTCATTTAATTCATTTAAAATTAATAAATTAATAATTATTCAAATATTTTCAGAAAGCATTGAATAATATACCAAAATTAAAGATAAAATCATTTCCAATTCAAATATGTCAAGCATAAAACATTTTACTTAACTTCTAAACTTGCTTTTATAAGTTTACTGAAAGTCTATAAATGTCTATTAAAAACCAGAGATGACTACCACCTCATTATTTTCCTTATTAATAAAAATCTCATCTTTTCACACCTACTAAAACCTACCATCACAAGTCATTAGCAAATATTGTGATGATAGAATTAGATGTATTAGTTCATCATTTTCAATTAAACTCTTTTTCATATGTTCTACAATTTTTAAAATATAAAACAAAATATAACTATTAACTTTTCAATAGTTGTTTTTCATATGACATTGTCTTATTTCCTAACCAAGTAATAACCACTTCTACTTAAATATGATAACAATTGTTTGCTAAGTAAAGGTGAAACACATGTAAGTATAAAAGAAGTAATAACCACATCACCCAAGTAATGAAACCATTCACCTAAAACCTGTGTGATTAAGACATCGTATCAAACGTGGCTTACACTTGTAAGCTAGGGTGTTTTCCAGGGTAATTCACGATGCATCTCATTACTATGCATGTATCATCCTTGCCAGTGTTTTCTGTAGTCCTTACCGGGACTACTTTGCTATCTTTCAGATGTTTGGATTTCTCTACACGACCCTCGAACCCCGAAGACCTGGATTATTATGGTTATTTCAAACTCAGGCAAGTTCATCACTTGCTCATATCTTTTGCAATATCTCATAACAAACTATTTGCAAAAACCCTATCGTATTATCACCTACTCTCAAAAAGAATGCATGATCCTATTTTTATAATAATATGACTAATTGAATGACTACCCGAGTGGTAGTGTTCTGTTTGGTGGGCGGATGGAACCATGGTAAGATGAATAGGTCAAAGGAAGGTTCCATCTGCATGGGAACGTATTACCTAGGAATTAACAACAACTGCCGTCAGGATTCTTGCGCCGTAAATTCGCGTTGACCATGGATCTTCTATGGGGGGAGTAAGTCAGCCGTGATACTTTTCTTGTTCGCATGTCAACGGGCTGCCAGAGACGTACGCTGTACTCTCGCGTAGGTAGTGCGGGACTACATGCACATGGGTGGGATCCCTTAATTCCCACGGACTCTGCGGGTCTATGATGGTCTGCCAGGGGCGCGTAGATATCCATCGTGAGGGGTGGAATCAGGCATTCAACCTGCTGGCAGAAATGGGTGGGCATGCGTTGTGCGGAGAAGCACGGTTTGGCTTGGACCAACAACCGGGCCCCACACCTGAGTGGGAGTGGACAGGAATGTACACCTGGTTGTGCAACATGGTCTTGGTCGTCCATGGGTAAAGTAACGCACCTCTGCAGAGTGTAAAAGGATGTGGCATGTTACCCCTTGTTCCGGGAAGGAACTGCGAACGCCGCAGGAAAGGCAACTCCATGAAAGTTCTAATCGTGTGAAGATCTGGCGGGCATAGTTTTCATAATTAAAAGCAACCTCTTGAAGAAAGATTTACAAAAACCTTGCATTAGCTTATGACTCTTTCGAGTCTAAAGCTGTAGTTAGTGCATCAAACCACCCACTATATACCATGAACTTGCTGAGTAACGCTCGTTACTCATTCGTTCCCGTTTGACCCCCTGCTTAGAGTTGAAGCCTTTGGAACTCGTCATCGTGAAGCCATCTCTACCTCATGAAGCTAGGTGGAGTGATCTACTACTTAATCGGTAAAGCATCGTCATCGACAACGCTGGTGGAGGAGAAGCTATCAAGATGTAGGTAGAGTCCATTCTTGGACTTAGCAGTTACAAGCCATAGATTAGGGCTGACATCAGCCGCAGTGGATTAGTTCTGAGCTAGAGTTCTTCTCCGGCTTGGAGCTTCGAATTGCTTCTTCTGATGTTTCTTTTGCATGAGATCTTCTTGATTCATCAAAGAGATTCTCAAGATTTTGTAATGAAGTTTGTATCCTATAGTTTTGCCTGGACCCGCTGTGTTTCTGTTGTACCACTCTGAGAGATGTAATATTCACGGATAAGTCCTTCTGTGAGTATTATGTCACCGACTTGCGCACTACACATGCAGTGGTGTGCTGGGTCACCACAGCGCGCCCCTCGTGGCCGCACCGTGGGGTGGTGTGGGGCCCCCAGGCCTCCACCGCCTTTGCCCTTTCGCCTATTTATTCCCCCCGAGACGTAAACCCTAGATATTCCACTTCGTCCCGAAAAACACCCGAGGCCGCCGTCATTGTCATCCCGAGATCGGGAGGGTTCTGGAGCTCTCCCCGGTACCCTGCCGGGAGGGAAATTCATCACCGGAGGGGTCTACACCACCATGCCCTCCTCCGAAGTGATGTGTGAGTAGTTCATCCTTAGACTACGGGTCCATAGAAGTAGCTAGATGGATGTTCTCTCCACTTTGTACCTCAAGTTTAGATCTTGTGAGTTGCCTAACATGATCAAGATTATTGTTATGTAATGCTACATGTTGTGTTTGCTGGGATCTGATGAATGTTGAATGCTATGTCTTTTGCTTATCAATCTATCATGTTATCTGCATATGTTATTTATGATCTTGCATGCTCTCCGTTATTAGTAGATCTCTGTCCAAGTAGATGTTATTAACTCCAAGAGGGAGTATTTATGCTTGATAGTGGGTTCATGCCTCCTTTGCATCTGTGCTCGAGTGACAGAAATGTGACGGATGGAAGATGTGTTGTTGCTATTAGGGAGAAAACAACAATGCTTTGTCTAAGGATGATGTTATTGTTTACATTACACACTTTTCTTAATGCAATTATCTGTTGCTTGCAACTTATTACCCAACATTTGTTCGGATGATATTTGGAGGGTGGATTATTAGTCATAGATGCAGTTGGATTACAGTCTATGTATTTTGTTGTAATGCCCGCATGAATCACATAGTAATATTTATGTCTTGCATATGCACTACGGTGCAGCCTTTATTTCTTTCAATTGCCCAGTTGTAATTTGTTCACCACACATGTTATTTATCTTGCACGGAGAGACACCACTAGGGAACTGTGGACCCGATCCTTTTTCCTCATACTGATAAAACACCAACTGCTTTCATACTGTTACTACTGCTTTCATACTGTTCTCCTACTATTTTCCACATCATACGTTCCTCTTTGTATTCAAATTTTCAAAACAATTGAATTTGGGGAACCTTTATTCACGGTGTAGAATTTTTTTTTTTGATTTATTTTTCAATTTTATATGTCCACTTCCCGATCGGTCACCCATCCTCCCACCCGAGCACGCTTAACTTCTTAGTTTCATCCCACTGCTCTACCTCGGAACACCTCATTCTTTCTTGTCTATATAGTACTATCAATCCTCTTAACTATTGCACCATATCTATAAATCCGTAATTCCAAATTCGACAAATGATATGTCTAAATTGATCAGGAGAATACGAGGAATCCAAATATGACATGCTTATTATCTTTTCTGAAAAAAAAACTTTTTTTTATTTTTTTGAATTTTGAATTTATTTAATTAAATTGATTATGTAGGAAAATTTAGTCTGTCTCAAATAACTTTTTTTCCTTTTGGAATTTGCCGATTCTGAAAAAACCTCGCAGGCCGAAGGCTGGTGAGGTTGGATCTGAAAGGTAAAAAAGGCGGTCCACGGGGGGGGGGGGTGTGGAGCGAAAAAAATCAAATTTCACAGTTTTACCGCTAGCGAACGAAAATAGTGGTTGGGCAGCGGTAGTAGACGAAATACCGCTGGCGAACCACACGACATGTTCGCCAGCAGTATCTTGCTTACTGCTGGCGAACCACATCACATGTTCGCCAGCGGTATTTGTTCCTGCGCGGGGGTGGGGAGGCCACCGTTAGCGCTGGCGAACCCTGTTGCTGCTTCGCCAGCGGTACTAACTTACCGCTGGCGAACACGTTTTCTGCTTGGCCAGCGGTAATAGCACCGGCCAACACGAAAACATGTTCGCCAGCGGTAATAGGTTTGCTATAATCCTTTTCCTACTAGTGAGTGGGCCTAACCTAAAATATCCAAGTAGTTAGTTCCACTTTGCTACCCCTTTCCGGCTCACGTAGATGGTCCAGAACGGCAGTTCCGTCCTTTTTCTCCAACAGGCATAGGGTTTCTCCGGAGAGGGGCTCCGGAGCGTCTAAATCCCACCCAATCCGAGGGTATTCCATACCGTGTGTGTTATAGTTTGTCATGGGTCTTGGATGCCAAATATTCCCTCACTATTTGTGTTATGGCTTCACCGGCGTTGGATTCTCTCTCGTAGGTTCCAGAACTATACTTAGAGCCCGGATCTGACGGAACAGGGGGAATCTTGACAAGGGGTGGGCCCTACCATTTTATTGGGTGTTCCTTGGGACTAACCTAACATAACCAATAAATTAGTTCCACTTTTCTACCCCCTTCCGGCTCACGTAGAGGGGCCACATCGGCAGTTCTGTCCTTTTCTCTAACGGACCTAGGGTTTCTCCGGAGAGGGGCGGCTCCGGAACGTCTGAATCCCACCCAATGCTAGAGTATGCCAAACTATGTGTGTTAGAGTGTGGCATGGGTCTTGGATTCCCAATATTCCCTCACTCTCTCTGTTTGGGTTTCACCGGCGTCGGATTCTCTCTCGCGGGTTCAAGGACTACTTAGAGCCCGAAACTCCCGGATCTGACGGAACGAGGGGAATCTTGCCAAGAGGTGGGACCTACCATTGTATTGGTTATTACGTGGGCCTAACCTAACACAAACAAGCTATTATTTCCACTTTGCAACCACCTTTCGGCTCATGTAGAGGGGCCAAATCAGCATTTCCGTCCTTTTCTACAATAGGCCTAGGGTTTCTCCGCAGAGGGGCGGCTCTGGAGCGTCTGAATCCCACCCAAGCCTACGTTATGCCATACCATATGTGTTAGAGTATGTATTGGGTCTTGGATTCCCAAGATCCCCTCACTCTCTATGTTATGGCTTCACCGGCGTCGGATTCTCTCTAACAGATTCAAGGACTACTCAGAGCCCGAAACTCCCGCATATGATAGAACGGGGGGAATCTTGCCAAGAGGTGGGCCCTACCATTTTCTTGGGTGTTACTTGGGCCTAACCTAAAATACCCAATCAATTAGTTCCACTTTTCTACCCCTTTCCGGCTCACGTAGAGGGTCCAGAACGACAGTTCCGTCCTTTTTCTCCAACGGGCGTAGGGTTTCTCCGGAGAGGGGCTCGAGAGCATATGAATCCCACCCAATCCTAGGTTATGACATACCATGTGTGTTATATTGTTTCATGGGTCTTGTATGCCAAATATTCCCTCACTCTTTGTATTATGGCTTCACCGGCATTGGATTCTCTCTCGTGGGTTCCATGATTATACTTAGAGCCCAAAACTCTGTGATGTTACGGAACGGGGGGAATCTTCATGGTTCTCACCATCATGCATATAGAATCCTTCGGCTTCATTGCTCAAGGTATCATACCTATTCCTTCGCATACTATTATTGCCCACGAACATGACAACGAAGGTATCCCAAGTTTCTTTGGCGGTGGAATATTGTTGAAGATGATGCATGTGGTTTGGACCCACGACATGTTTTATGATGGAAAAGGTGGTGTAGTTAAGTTGATAATCTATGGCTTATCTTCTTGTCAAGTTCTTGGGGTCATGTGGCTTATATCCATCTCAAGTGACCCTCCAAATCTCAATACAAGAAGAGTTAAAGTTAGCTTCCATGTAATATTGCCAATCACCAAAAGAATGTGCATCAAGTTTAGGAGGTTCTCCTCTAGGAATTATATAAGGATGTGGTACGGGAGGATTGTGAGAGTAATGCCCCTCAACGGAGGTGTAATCTTTATTTCCTTCCATACCCTTATCGATGGAGTTCTTAGCGGAAGCATCTTTAGGTGGTTCCCCATTAGCCCCATTCTTGGCACCCTCCCGAATTTCATCCGAAGGAGATGAAGTGGATGTTTCCAGTTCCTTGGCTTTCATGAGTTGCAACAAAAGAGTTCGCAACTCATCCATTTTTTTCCTCCATGGATAAGGTCAAGGAATTTTTCAATTCCTTGAGATCATTCGTAGTGACTTGCACCACGGAACCGGTGACATCCGGGTCATCGGCCATACTAAACTCTTAGGAGGTTAAGCCCGTTAATAAGAGAAGAGGCTCTGATACCAATTGGACGGATAGTATGGGAACCTAGAGGGGTGAATAGGTGCTACGACCAATTTTAATTTTTCTTCAAGATTAGGCTTGACACAAAGGTAAATTCTCTAGATAATGCAACTACGGTGAATTTACCTATATGACAAGAACAATGATAAACACAATGCAAGGACAAGTAAAAGGAGAGGGGAACGAGGTAACCGATAGGAAGCACGCGGAGACATGATGTATTCCCGAGTTCCTCCTTGTTAAGGGAGTATGTCTCGTTGGAGGGGTGTGAGTTTCGCCACAAAGGAATCACCCTATTCTCCGATGAATAACGCCACAAAGGTCTAGTCCACCTTCCACTATTGATCCCCCTTTGAGGCGTGAATCGAATCCTTTACAACAATCTTGGGGCACACACCCACAACCAAATTGGGGGCTCCCAACAAACACCACGAATCCAAGAGTAGCAATGGTGATTAGGTTGTCCACAAAGAATAACTAGAATATATCCCTCAAGTGAATCAGGGGGAAATGAAGAACGGCTGGGTGGAGATGTAGATCGACGCCTTCTCCTTCAATCCTCCAAGAATCAACTAGTTTGGGTGGAGGGATTGCGAGTAATTGAAGATTTTGTGAGATCAATAAATGCACTTGAATGCTTTGGACGAACTTTCTCTTGGGGAAGAAGGGGATTGGTCATTTATACCAATCCCATGAATCTGACCGTTTGGAGTATTTATTGCTTCACCTGGTACTACCGGATGTCGACCGGTAGTACCGCCCTTGCATCTCTTCACCTTGGTCAACGCTGCATTGCATACAGAAACCACAGTCGGTACTACCGGGCTGATCCGGTAGTACCACGATGAACTACCAGACGCCCCCGGTAGTTCCGAACTTAACACAAGCTGGGGAAAACTAGTCCAGTGTGCATCAGGCTCCAATAGAGAAAAACCGGTACTACCGAGCTGGTTAGGTAGTACCGCGACTCCGGTACTTCCGTGCTGATCCGGTAGTACCGACGACAACATTCCATCAGCTCCACCAGTTCATGCAAGCAAACCATAGTCGGTAGTACCGGGCGGGTCCGGTAGTACCGAGTTGAACTACCGGACGAGCCCGGTAGTGCCGAATTAGACAGAAGCTTGCACGCAGATTCCAGTACGCAACTGGGAAAACCCGATAATACCGGACGCCTTCCGGTAGTACCGCCCCACATAGAAAACCCACCAAAATGACAAATTTCTTCAATGAGCTCAAAGGGGTTTGGCATACTATTAAAAATACCATGATATATAATATAAGCTTGTAAACACTAAAACACACATTAGTGCTCTAATTGTGTTGTCAATAAACATCAAACAAATGCGGGGAAATGCTCTTTCAATAGGTGTGTGCTACTTTGTTTTTCTTTTCCTATGCAATAGAGCTGTTCGATGAAATTCCTGAGCTAGCTAGCTTCTTTGGTCTCCTCTGTTTTTCACCATCGAGCTCGGTTTTATCCCCATTTTCTCCACGATTGGTGAAGACTTGGTGTCACTTCTTCTATTGGAGTGTTCCAAGAGGTTAGCACCTAAATCTAAGTACTACTTTTGGAATCGTGATTGCGTTTGACATACTTATACAATAACGCAGATACCACGACAATGGATGTACTCTACTGATCGACGCTCTGGTGAGTTCATTAATGGCGTGAATGATTTCCTCCGTGTGGCTGATGCGAACAAGCATAATGGTTTTGTATTCTGTACATGTAGTGTCTGTAAGAATCAGAATGGTTACTCTGACTCAAAGATCCTTCACATCCACCTGTTTCGGTTTGGTTTCATGTCCAACTAGAATTTTTGGACCAAACACGGTAAGAGAGGGGTTATAATGGAAGAGAATTAAGAAGAAGAGGATGATGACAACTACCCCCCTGAATATGGATATACTTTCATGGGGGAAGCTGAAGAAGAGGCACATGATGAGGCCGTTGATGATCTTGGTCAAAACATTGCTGATGCACGGAGAGACTGTGATAGTGAAAAGGAGAGGGAGAAGTGTGATCACATGTTAGAGTATCACAAAAAGTTGTTGTACCCAACTTATGAAAATGGTCTGAAAAAGCTGGGTAGCACACTGGAATTGCTGCAATGGAAAGCATAGTCTGGTTTATCTGATAAGAGTTTTGAAAAGTTGCTGAAAATTATGAAGAATATGCTTCCAAAAGGACTACGAATTACCCGCTAGTACGTACGAAGCAAAGAAGGTTGTCTGCCCTCTAGGTTTAGAGGTTCATAAGATACACGCATGCCCAAATGGCCGCATACTATACCGCGGTCCCGAGTACGAGAATTTGAATGCATGCTCGGTATCCACTTCATTGCGGTATAAGATCAGACGAGATGACCCTGGTGATGTTGACGGCGATCCCCCTCAGAAGAGGGTTCCTGCCAAGTTGATTTGGTATGCTCCTATAATACCACGGTTGAAACGTTTGTTCAGAAACAAATAGCATGCCAAGTATTTGCGGTGGCACAAATAGGAATGTAAGTCAGACGGGATGTTGAGACACCCCGCTGATGGGTCGCAGTGGAGAAATAACGACAGAGAGTTCAAAGATTTTGTAGGTGACGCAAGGAATTTAAGGTTTGGTCTAAGTACAGATGGCATGAACCCTTTTGGCGGGCAGAGCTCCATCCATAGCACCTGGCCCGTCACTCTATGCATCTATAACCTTCCTCCTTGGTTGTGCATGAAGCGGAAGTTTATTATGATGTTAGTGCACATCCAAGGCCCAAAGCAACCCGGAAAACAGGAGCCATTAGTTGAGGCCATTAGTTGATGAAATTTTACAGTTGTGGGCCGAACCTAGTGTACGTGTCTAGGAGGAGCACAAACAGGAGCCATTTGACCTATGAGCGTTGTTGTTCATAACCATCAACAATTGGCCTGCTCTTAGTAACCTTACATGATAGTCAAACAAGGGATACAATGCATGCACACATTATTTAGATGAGACTAAAAGTATATATTTAACCAACAAGAATGTGTACATGGGACATCGTAGATTTCTTCTAAAACAACACCCGATAAGAAAGAAAAGCAAGCATTTCAACGGCCAGGCAGATCACCGGCCAAAGCCTCCAGAATGTACTGGTGCTAATGTATTAGATATGGTCAAGGATTTAAAAGTAATGGAAAGGGGGCTGGCGGACATTCTGTTCCAAATGATGTTGATGGACACGTACCAATGTGGAAGAAGAAATCTATATTTTAGGATCTACCCTATTTGAAATTCCTAGAGGTCCGCTCTGCAATCGACATGATGCATGTGACGAAGAATCTTTGCATGAACCTTTTAGTCTTCTTGGGCGTGTATGGGAAGAAAAAATACACCGGAAGCATGGCAGGACCAGCAACATATGAAAGACCCCGAAGGACTGCATCCCGAATGATTTCGAGGTCCTACTAGCTATGTTCTTACCAAAGCAGAGAAGGAAATCTTTTTTGAATGCTTGGCAGTATCAAGGTCCCGTCTGGTTTCTTGTCGAATATAAATGAAATAATAAATATGGCAGAGAAAAAGTTCCAAAACCTAAAGTCTCATGACTGCCACGTGATTATGACGCAGTTGCTTCCGATTGCATTGAGGGGCTTCTATAAGATAATGTTCGAGTACCAATTGTGAAGCTATGTGCATTCCTCAATGCAATCTCTCAGAAGGTAATCAATCCAGAAGATCTGCCACGGTTACAGAATGATGTGGTCTAGTTTCTTGTCAGTTTCAAGTTGGTGTTCCCACCATCGTTCTTCAATATTATGACGCACCTCTTGGTTCACCTAGTGGAAGAGATTTTCGTTCTCGTTCCTGTATTTCTACACAATATGTTCCCCTTTGAGAGGTTCATGGGAGTCTTAAAGAAATATGTTTGTAACCATGCTAGGCCATAAAGAAGCATCACCAAAGGCTATGGAACAAAGGAGGTCATTGAGTTTTGTGTTGACTTTGTTCCCCACCTTAAGATTATTGGTCTTCCTCATTCGCCACACGAGGGTAGACTTAGTGGAAAAGGCACGCTTGGAAGAAATCAAAAATATGTATGGAGGGGAATTCTTTCACTCAAGCACACTACACAGTTCTACACAATTCCATCTTGGTGGCTCCGTACATTGAGGAACACAAGAATATTCTACGCTCTCAAAACCCCGGCCAGACTAACACCTTTGTTTCACGGCTCCACATGGTGACTTTCGGCCATTGGTTGCAATCACATCTAATGAATGACAAGGATGTTAAAGATGGGTTGTACTCCTTGGCTAGGTCATCATCTTCGACTATAATGACTTTCGAAGGGTATGAAATAAATGGTAGTACATTTTACACGATAGCCCAAGATAAAAAGAGCACCAACCAAAATAGTGGTGTCCTCTTTGATGCAACAAACAACAATGGAAAAAGGACACATATTATGGTTATATAGATGAGATATATGGGAACTTGCCTATATACCATCTTTTAAAGTCCCTTTGTTTCGGTGCCAATGGGTCAAACTGACAGGGGTAAAGGTAGACAAGCTGTACGGGATGAAAACAGTGGATCTGAACAATCTTGGGTACAGAGAAGAACCATTCGTCCTAGCTAAAGACGTTCCTTAGGTTTTTTATGTGAAGGACATGGCTACCAAACCGAGAAAATAAAAGAAAACAAATAAATCAAGCGACGAACCAAAACGCCACATAGTTCTTTCAGGGAAAAGAAACATCATGGGGGTGAAGAACAAGACAGACATGTCAGAAGATTATAATCAGTTTCGTGAAATTCTGCCCTTCAATGTGAAGACTGACCCAAGCATTCTGTTATATATATATATATATATATATATATATATATATATATATATATATATATATATATATATATATATATGAGTGTGGATTTAATGAAAAGGGGGGTAGCTACCCCAACATTCTGGACCATGGATCATGTCTTTAAGATTCGTGCCAATCATGCGCATGTGTCAGGTGGTTTGACTACGTTTATGATTATCAGTGTTGCCTAATCTTCCGATTGCATGCACACCGTTATGACATAACGGAGCCGTGAAACATACGTCGTGATTACAGTCAGGGCATGTGAATATGGTTCGCATTTCCTGGCATGTACGCCGTGAATACAGTCATGTGAATATAGTTGAAATCTGTGATCACAGATACGTCCTGATTTCAATAAATTCTAAAAGCAGCTGTTGTTAGCATGTATGTGCTGATTTCAACAAATTCGAAAAGCAATTCGTGGCAAAGTGTTAAAGCTGTTGTTAGCATGTACATACTGATTTCAACCAATTCTAAAAGCTGCTGCATTTCTTTTTCGCATGTATGCATGTACGTGCTGTGATCACAGTTACGGCTAAAAGTTGATGCACACTATTCTCGTATTCCCGCGCGCGTGGCCTTGTCAGATTATAAAAGTGCCGCCAAAATTTGGTACCTTGTTTCTCTTCCTATATAAGCTATGCTCATTCAGCTCGACTCGCTCACGAGCATTACCAAACTTTAGGTCACCAGACACCTTGGTCGATTAAATATGACGGAGGAAACGATCCCTGTACATTGGCGGCGGACAACTTTCAGTAGCCGTGCAGACCGTCGCTTTGTACACGTGTACGGTCCTCCTATTCTGTTACTTCCGTCTCATGTTCTTCTCTTCACCTGCTGCAAGGCCGACAGTGCCACTTCTCGCCGCAATCTTCCTGTTGATAGTCATCGAGACACTGATGATGTGTCTGCCCCTCTACTACGTAACAACATCCTGGGCGCAAGTGTTACTACCACCAGTTGCAGCTACTATCTTCGCGATCACACCTCGGAGTACTGCCTCCTCCGATGGGAGCGACGACGCTGCCGCAGTCGGAGAAGCTTGAAGCAGTGCTAAACAGTGCTAAATATGTGTTAAAATGATGAATGTACCGTCATACTGTTGTCTTTTTTAGCATGTCCAAATCCGTTTGTAAAGTTTATGTATAAACTGATCTCCTCCTTTCAATATGCATTTTAACACATACTCCAGGCTTGCTTAATAAGCCTGGTCAAGGCGAGATAAAAATTGGACTCCAAATAGATACATGCGTATAGGATTTGATTGGTTGCACGGATATGTATAGACCATACCAAACAAAGTTCTATGTGTCAGGCAAAATAAGTAACTACTGACCATATTCACAGTAGCAACAAAAAGACCATATTCACAGTAGCAACAAAAAGACCATATTCACAGTAGCAACAAAAAATAAGTAACTACTGACCATATTCACAGTAGCAACAACTTTCTCTGCCAACTTATTTTTGTACTCAGAATAAAGCTAGAAACATGACTAGACAAAGAAACAGATGACCTAAGCTAGAAGCATGACTAGGCAAAAAAAAGATGACCTGAGGATAACGGCCGTCTATATGTAACAGACTGTGATCTCTAAACGTATGGATATGTTCACTATAAACATCTTGCTTTAAACTGATTACTAAAATGAGTTGACCGAGCGCAGATCTTAATGCACCGATCCAACGGCCGTGGAGGGGGAGGTAGCTACCCTCCTTTGTAGCTGGCAATTTTCGATATATATATATATATATATATATATATATATATATATATATATATATATATATATATATAGACACCCTATTTGGCACCCTGGGTGCAGAAAACTTATTTTGCACCCACAATTTATTTTATATATATATGCAAAAAAGAATGTGGAGACGATCTTGTTGTGTAATAATGTGTCAAACCTTTTATGTATTGAAAACTCAGAAGAAGTTGTATCAAACCTTTTATGTCGGAGATAGAACAAAACAATTGGCATCGCCAACATACAGCCCTACCGTGGCTCGCGAGTGCATGAATGCATACCAAATGCATGGTAGGATGTAAGCTGGCGAATACGAATGATTTGTATTCGGTCGATGAAATGAATGTTGTATGCAGGGAATCCGAGAGGTGGTCTTTATATAGGGTCGTCTGGCTCACAAAGTGTTGTGCTACTTTCGATCCAACGGTTCAGAAGCGCTCGAAACACCCCTGATCCAGCGGCTCACAAGGGCTCGAAAGAAACACACCGTACCCCTGATTCGACGGCTCACAATAGCTCGAAAGAAACATACCCCTGATCTAACGTCTCACAAGAGCTCGAAAGAAACACACGATCTGTGTGATTCTTCCTAATTGGTCCCGACGAAACCCTAACCATTTAGTCCCGGTTGGTAAAACAGATCAGGACTAAAGTGTCTGTTTCTTCTCACCATATATATGTATGCTTCTACCTTACCCACTCTAAACTCATATCTCCAACCTCATCACTCTCCCATGGCTTCTACCATACCCACTCTAACCTACCCAGAGGCGGAGACACTTTCCGCCTCGAACTACCGCTGCCCGCCTGGCTACATCGTCCCCGCCGGTTGGAGGCTGAGCGCCGAAGGGGCGCCGGTCCCTCCTATTCCTCAAGGTGTGGCGCGTCGGGAGGCCATCACGAACCACTATTTACCACAAGCTCACGCCGGAGAAGAGGAAGGATCCCCGTTGAAATCTCGACTACCGCCCTTCTTGGGACACCTTCTTCATTAATCGGCGTGAGAGAGCGCTCGCCAGGTACGAAGAGAACGGCCCGCCTCCTTCGAACTTCAACGATGCCGGTCATCAGCTGTGGTGGGGCGGACGGACTCTTCAGAGCGTCATGGACTACATCAGGGCCAGCGATAACCCCCGCCTACGCTACCCTCACGCCCAGTCCAGACGTTCTGATCCTCCGAGGGTGACACCCCGAGCGCTGTCCGACAATAGTGACGACGATGGCGGCGACTACGACGAGTACGAATCGGAGTACTATAGGCCTAGGCAGGAGTATGACTAGAAGATCAGATCCACTCTTGCCATTATGTACTGTCTTGTTCATCTAGATGTATCGGCCCCCTCCCTAATATTATCTTGATCTATTTTTGATCGTTTAGGTTCAGATCCACTCTTTCCATTATGTATTGCCTTGTTTATCTAGATGTGTCGGGCCCCTCCCTAATGTTAGCTCTATATTCAGGTTTAGATATTTTTCATGTTCAAACTATTGTCAGATTAGAAAGTAACCCTAAACCCAAATCCCCAAACCCTAAACTAATTCAAATGTGTAAATTAGCAAAACAATTTCAAATTTGAACTGTAGTCCCGGGTCGTAATATGACCCGGGACTAAAGGTCCTGCGCGCGAGCCGTCGTTCACCCAAAATTGACCTTTAGTCCCGGGTCGTGGAACCGCCGGGGACTAGAGGGGGGGCTCTAGTCCCTGGCGGTGCCACGACCCGGGACTAAATAACCTCTAGCCCCGGGCGGTGCCACAACTCAGTACTAAAGGTGTGGGCTATTTGAAGGTCGCGCCTCCATCGTCTTCCTCAGAAGTTCATTCGCGCGACGAAAACGAGGAGAAGCCCGACGACGCGGAAGCGCTTCCCCGACGCCGTCCACCGCCATGCCGCCTCGTGTTGTTGTGCCACCTCCCCGTGGCTTCCCGCGCTTCCCCTTGCCGCCCCCGCTCCGCCACCCGGCCCGCCACCCGCTCGAAACCCATTCCGGTGAACTCCGATGTCCCGTGCCCGGCAAAATCCGATCGAGAATCTCCGATGATCCTCCACACCGGTGAGAATGCATGCATGCACGTACACACATGCGTACGAACGTAGTTGTAACACCTGGGGTGTTACCTGTTTGTTTGCTTGCATCATATGCATCACATTGCATTGCACCATGTCTGCATCACAACTGAAAATTTCAAAACAATTTAAACTTTCACCCTTGCCCAAAATTTCCAATTTCAAACTTGCAAACTACACCCCTCTTTTGTTCTTCAATAGTTTGAAAACTGTTTAATCCAATTGCTTGTTAATGTATCCCCCTCTTGTTAAAACCCTAATGGCTACTTCCAAAATTCAAATCAAATCACTCATTAAATTGTTGGTTTAATCAAGGCATTAATTCAAGCAATTAACTCCAAATCATTTTCAAATTCAAATCTATTCTCAAAATCAGTACCTTTTGAACCCATAAAGTTCACCACACCTTTGTACCATTTAAATCATTTTAAAAACTTAGGGGTAACCCTATTGAAAAGGCTTTGTTTTTCTAATATTAATTAATATTGAAAATTTCATTAATTTGGATTCAAATCCAAACAGCAATGTAAAAGTTTGAAATTTTCAAAAATCCTTTTGCCAACTGTTAGCTTTTGAGCTAACATGGTCCCCTGAATTTTCTCAGAATTTTTAAAGTCCAAAACCTTATCAAATTCATCCCAAATCTGTTTGAGCAAAAAAAAAAAAAAACAGAACAATTTAATAAAAGTTTTGGCTGAGGGGAGAGGCAGGCTGGGCCAAGCCCAGCCCACAACCCCAGCCCTCCCAAACGCGCACGGCCTGGTGACCTGTTTCTTCAATCTCCGTACGACGACGTCACCCCACGCCAGCGTTCAACCACTCCGAGCTCCACCTGCCCCTCCCTGCCTATATCTACCCCTATTCCCCATCAAACCCTAGCTCCAGGCCCTAGTCCTCCTCCGCCGCCGTCCTCTCTTCCCCCCGATTTTCTTTCCTTCTCCTGTATCTGAAGCTCCATCTACTGACCATCCTCTGAACCTCCATGGCCGGAGAAGTAGAAGCTTGGCGCCGGGGGGATGATCGCTGCCACGGGCCGCTAACGGCGGGAATGGACCCGCGGCGTCTCCCTCCACCGCGCTGCGTCCTCGCCGTTTGCTGGGAGCACCCACGGCAACCGCGCCGTCGCCGGAATTGCCGTCGTTCTTCTGTTCGTCGACTGAACATCTGCAGCGAACCCTCGAGGTGAGCGTCCACGGCCCCGTTCCCCTCCTCTCCTCCCTCGTATTCTTCTGCGCGGACACGATGCACGCACCAACACGATCACCCGCGCAACCCCGCACCGGATCCGTCCTGCCGCCGGCCGGCGATCGCCGATCCACTGCTCCGCTTCGTCAGGTTCAGTAGGAGCTGTCGAAAAATTCAGTTAAACCTCCGTTGTCAAACTTACCTTCCGTCAGACACGGTAAGTTTCAGAACCTGAAACTCAGCGCAGCGGTAGTGAGCGACCGCGCGAGTGCATTCGATCACGGGGTCGAATCCCCGCAGAGGCAAAAGCCTCTGCTTTTTCCATTCTTTTACCACGCTGACTTCGGGGGCCCACCGTTTAGTGACACCGGTGGCCACCTCACCACGCACACGCCCGCGTGGCTGCCACGCTGGGCTTGGCCCGCAGGTCAGTGGCACGGGCTGGCCTGCACCGCGGTAACAATCGTTTTCCTGCACAATTCCTTTTAACACTAAGTCCCTAAAAATAACAATTTGGTCCTCCATCTTAATCTGTTAATAACTTTTTAATTATGCCTCCAAATCAAAAACTCTAAATATGGTTGTTGCTCCAAATTTAATCATCTATCCAAATAATCCTTTTGTTTACTGTTTTGACAATTTCAAATGCAATTAAATTTCAAATTTGAATAATTCAAATGCAATTTCTTAAATTCCATAACTAATTCATTGTTATTCCAAATAATGCAAATAAAATATGTTTTCCATACCATTTCACCTCACCTTTCCAAATATAATTTTTGTTTTCTGTTTTGAATAATTAAAATTGCTTAAACAATTTGAATCTTGTTTAATTCAATTAAAAATTGTTTAATATTGTTTAATTCCTAATTAAATAATCCTAAGTCCAATTTCAACATGTGAAACATGTAATCCAACTAAAATTTGATAACCTTTTCAAATATCAACTTTGTTATTTGTTTTGCACACTTTAACTTGTTGAAAACAACCACTACTTGCTCAACACCATTAAGTAACCAATTTTCCAAACTTAATAAATGCTTTCTTAATTGGTTAACTATCATTCTAATTGCATCTAAATTGTTACATTCTTGTTTTCATCATGCATGCATCATGATAAACAACGTACACATGTTAACTAATTGTATATCATTGCTTCAACCTTAACATGTGCATCCATATGCAACTCACCTTGCATAAGGGTCCATTTAAATCTGTTTATCTTGTCAACTAGCTTATTTCTATGCATCTTTAAACTTGTCATGCATCCATATCTTGATCATGCTGGATCTTTTGCCGTAGTAGTAATTGTTGCATCCGGTGTTTGTTCGAGGTTCATTGCTTCTTCCCGGATAGGACGTTGAGATGCTGTGAGCAACGACAAGTTCTGCTACCTTGCGGGATCTCAGGCAAGTATACTCACTTGCTGCCATATGGCTGCCTTTCATCACTTGTTACCGATTCTTTCCGTTGATTCTTTTCTGCTAGCCTTAGTTGTAGTTGTTTCTGTTGCGAACCTATCACATGAATCCTTTAACCCTGATATTGCCTCACCTCCACTCCTATAGCCTTTGCTTGAGCCTGTGTCTTACTATCTTGCTTAGGGTTGTTTTGCTCGAGTCTGTTACCCGTTACTTTCTGTTATTACTTCTTTATGTTCCGGGGGCTCGATGTTGAATCAATCAATCAAACATGCTAATGTTACTATTAATAATAAACTTGATGATAAGGCACCGCCAGGAGGCCCTTTGTGGTTTTGAGGCCTGCTAGTGTCGACCCTAATAGGAAAAGGGTCTTGTCTACTGATCCATGATGAGCGCACTACCCGCATTTGGGGAGTATGGGCTCCCCCTCAGTTTGACCCGATTCGCATCTCGTCCAAATCGCCTCATTTAGTTCGGGTTTTCCATTTGCTGCATGCATGATCTTGCGAGCCCTTGGTACCCGGGTGGAACTTTCGTAGTCGGCATATAGGGGGACACGTTCTTAGAGTGCTATGAGGGTCCATTTTCTTCTGGGCTCGATTAGCCGTGCGCCCAAGGTGCTTTGGGCTTGATGCGAAGAAGGGTTGGATTGTGTTGAGTGCCCCGCTTGGTGGAGTGGCCGCTCCATCTCGCGGGATATTCATGAGTGTACGGTTACTATGGTGCAACCCTGCAGGGATAATCTTCTCGAGAAGCCGTGTTTTCCGCGGTTATGGATTACTTGGTGAAAGTACTGGCTAACAAGTACTCAGGACAACTTAAACCTAATGATCAATCATGTTTCACCCAATGATTAATAACTTGACTAGTAATAGGCTATTCACACAATAACTTGACTCATCTTTAATACTACGGTGTGAGTTATCCTCGGATTGCTTCTTCGGATAAGGGGCGAGATCCAGGATGGGTTTGTTTGAAGTTATCTTTCAGTTGGTTACTATTACTCGATCTTATCCCCTTTCTGATAGTTGGAAGTAATAGAATCTCTGTAGTTGGTTAGTGCAGCCTGCTGTCAATTATTTGCAATAACCCCTTCCTTTCCGTTGATCCTAAAGTATTTGTATCTTGTGATGACTGGCTACGCCGGTAACTTGTGAGTATGGGCTTTATCCCCCTTGCCAGTACTTAACCGTGCTGACCCACGAATCTCTTTTGTGGCTGCAAATTCCAAATTGCAGTCAACAGGTTTGAAGTCTGACGACGTTAGCTTGGGAATCCCTCCGGCTTGGCCTGGGCAGGGATTGGACGCTCTCGGTTATCTTCAGGACTCTTAGTCCAATTTGGATCTTGTCCGTAGCCGGACGTTTGTTTCTTCCGCTGTTATTTGGATCTTTGTAATGTATCAGTTGTATCCCTGG
This sequence comes from Alopecurus myosuroides, assembly GCA_028641055.1. NCBI lineage: Eukaryota > Viridiplantae > Streptophyta > Magnoliopsida > Poales > Poaceae > Alopecurus > Alopecurus myosuroides. The sequence continues at coordinate 462,579,693 of CM054058.1, forward strand.
CTCGTTGAGTCATCTTGTATCTTTCTGATGCTGTTGTAATCGCGGATTATTCGTGAACTATTGTAATGTTATCATAAATGGCAACCTGGAATCGGTTATTATGCGGATTTGGCGGGAATGCTGAAATCTGCATAGTGCCCGATCTCGGGGCGTCACAAATGGTATCAGAGCCTTGGTTCCGATTCCCGATATTGTTTCGATACGAATGGTTATCGAAGCAACGGGTCCGCAAAGCCTGTAGGTTAACCTCGCTAACGGTCGTTGTTTCTAGAGTGTCAAAAACTATTTGCTGCTAAACTATTTTGGAAAACATCTCAATAGGATTCTTGTTTTCTCCTTATCTCTATTCTATTCCCATCCCATCTTATTTGTTTTGGAGTCTCCCCCTCTTGTCTATCTTTCAAAGTGTTAGGATCCTACGTGGGTGGACGTTTTCTGAGCCCTTAACCTAATAGGTTCGATCATCGGAAGATTCCTGGTGGAAGAACATCGTCGTCACTCCGAGCAAGAATCTCTTGTTAGTGGTGTCGAGGAGATCAACTGGAAGCACGAAGAATCGATAGTCGAACTTCCTTCCCCTCCCGGGTTAGCAGGTGGATTGCGAGGGCGCAATCCCTTGTTAGTGGTGTCGTCTGTAACACCTGGGGTGTTACCTGTTTGTTTGCTTGCATCATATGCATCACATTGCATTGCACCATGTCTGCATCACAACTGAAAATTTCAAAACAATTTAAACTTTCACCCTTGCCCAAAATTTCCAATTTCAAACTTGCAAACTACACCCCTCTTTTGTTCTTCAATAGTTTGAAAACTGTTTAATCCAATTGCTTGTTAATGTATCCCCCTCTTGTTAAAACCCTAATGGCTACTTCCAAAATTCAAATCAAATCACTCATTAAATTGTTGGTTTAATCAAGGCATTAATTCAAGCAATTAACTCCAAATCATTTTCAAATTCAAATCTATTCTCAAAATCAGTACCTTTTGAACCCATAAAGTTCACCACACCTTTGTACCATTTAAATCATTTTAAAAACTTAGGGGTAACCCTATTGAAAAGGCTTTGTTTTTCTAATATTAATTAATATTGAAAATTTCATTAATTTGGATTCAAATCCAAACAGCAATGTAAAAGTTTGAAATTTTCAAAAATCCTTTTGCCAACTGTTAGCTTTTGAGCTAACATGGTCCCCTGAATTTTCTCAGAATTTTTAAAGTCCAAAACCTTATCAAATTCATCCCAAATCTGTTTGAGCAAAAAAAAAAAAAAAACAGAACAATTTAATAAAAGTTTTGGCTGAGGGGAGAGGCAGGCTGGGCCAAGCCCAGCCCACAACCCCAGCCCTCCCAAACGCGCACGGCCTGGTGACCTGTTTCTTCAATCTCCGTACGACGACGTCACCCCACGCCAGCGTTCAACCACTCCGAGCTCCACCTGCCCCTCCCTGCCTATATCTACCCCTATTCCCCATCAAACCCTAGCTCCAGGCCCTAGTCCTCCTCCGCCGCCGTCCTCTCTTCCCCCCGATTTTCTTTCCTTCTCCTGTATCTGAAGCTCCATCTACTGACCATCCTCTGAACCTCCATGGCCGGAGAAGTAGAAGCTTGGCGCCGGGGGGATGATCGCTGCCACGGGCCGCTAACGGCGGGAATGGACCCGCGGCGTCTCCCTCCACCGTGCTGCGTCCTCGCCGTTTGCTGGGAGCACCCACGGCAACCGCGCCGTCGCCGGAATTGCCGTCGTTCTTCTGTTCGTCGACTGAACATCTGCAGCGAACCCTCGAGGTGAGCGTCCACGGCCCCGTTCCCCTCCTCTCCTCCCTCGTATTCTTCTGCGCGGACACGATGCACGCACCAACACGATCACCCGCGCAACCCCGCACCGGATCCGTCCTGCCGCCGGCCGGCGATCGCCGATCCACTGCTCCGCTTCGTCAGGTTCAGTAGGAGCTGTCGAAAAATTCAGTTAAACCTCCGTTGTCAAACTTACCTTCCGTCAGACACGGTAAGTTTCAGAACCTGAAACTCAGCGCAGCGGTAGTGAGCGACCGCGCGAGTGCATTCGATCACGGGGTCGAATCCCCGCAGAGGCAAAAGCCTCTGCTTTTTCCATTCTTTTACCACGCTGACTTCGGGGGCCCACCGTTCAGTGACACCGGTGGCCACCTCACCACGCACACGCCCGCGTGGCTGCCACGCTGGGCTTGGCCCGCAGGTCAGTGGCACGGGCTGGCCTGCACCGCGGTAACAATCGTTTTCCTGCACAATTCCTTTTAACACTAAGTCCCTAAAAATAACAATTTGGTCCTCCATCTTAATCTGTTAATAACTTTTTAATTATGCCTCCAAATCAAAAACTCTAAATATGGTTGTTGCTCCAAATTTAATCATCTATCCAAATAATCCTTTTGTTTACTGTTTTGACAATTTCAAATGCAATTAAATTTCAAATTTGAATAATTCAAATGCAATTTCTTAAATTCCATAACTAATTCATTGTTATTCCAAATAATGCAAATAAAATATGTTTTCCATACCATTTCACCTCACCTTTCCAAATATAATTTTTGTTTTCTGTTTTGAATAATTAAAATTGCTTAAACAATTTGAATCTTGTTTAATTCAATTAAAAATTGTTTAATATTGTTTAATTCCTAATTAAATAATCCTAAGTCCAATTTCAACATGTGAAACATGTAATCCAACTAAAATTTGATAACCTTTTCAAATATCAACTTTGTTATTTGTTTTGCACACTTTAACTTGCTGAAAACAACCACTACTTGCTCAACACCATTAAGTAACCAATTTTCCAAACTTAATAAATGCTTTCTTAATTGGTTAACTATCATTCTAATTGCATCTAAATTGTTACATTCTTGTTTTCATCATGCATGCATCATGATAAACAACTTACACATGTTAACTAATTGTATATCATTGCTTCAACCTTAACATGTGCATCCATATGCAACTCACCTTGCATAAGGGTCCATTTAAATCTGTTTATCTTGTCAACTAGCTTATTTCTATGCATCTTTAAACTTGTCATGCATCCATATCTTGATCATGCTGGATCTTTTGCCGTAGTAGTAATTGTTGCATCCGGTGTTTGTTCGAGGTTCATTGCTTCTTCCCGGATAGGACGTTGAGATGTTGTGAGCAACGACAAGTTCTGCTACCTTGCGGGATCTCAGGCAAGTATACTCACTTGCTGCCATATGGCTGCCTTTCATCACTTGTTACCGATTCTTTCCGTTGATTCTTTTCTGCTAGCCTTAGTTGTAGTTGTTTCTGTTGCGAACCTATCACATGAATCCTTTAACCCTGATATTGCCTCACCTCCACTCCTATAGCCTTTGCTTGAGCCTGTGTCTTACTATCTTGCTTAGGGTTGTTTTGCTCGAGTCTGTTACCCGTTACTTTCTGTTATTACTTCTTTATGTTCCGGGGGCTCGATGTTGAATCAATCAATCAAACATGCTAATGTTACTATTAATAATAAACTTGATGATAAGGCACCGGCAGGAGGCCCTTTGTGGTTTTGAGGCCTGCTAGTGTCGACCCTAATAGGAAAAGGGTCTTGTCTACAGATCCATGATGAGCGCACTACCCGCATTTGGGGAGTATGGGCTCCCCCTCAGTTTGACCCGATTCGCATCTCGTCCAAATCGCCTCATTTAGTTCGGGTTTTCCATTTGCTGCATGCATGATCTTGCGAGCCCTTGGTACCCGGGTGGAACTTTCGTAGTCGGCATATAGGGGGACACGTTCTTAGAGTGCTATGAGGGTCCATTTTCTTCTGGGCTCGATTAGCCGTGCGCCCAAGGTGCTTTGGGCTTGATGCGAAGAAGGGTTGGATTGTGTTGAGTGCCCCGCTTGGTGGAGTGGCCGCTCCATCTGGCGGGATATTCATGAGTGTACGGTTACTATGGTGCAACCCTGCAGGGATAATCTTCTCGAGAAGCCATGTTTTCCGCGGTTATGGATTACTTGGTGAAAGTACTGGCTAACAAGTACTCAGGACAACTTAAACCTAATGATCAATCATGTTTCACCCAATGATTAATAACTTGACTAGTAATAGGCTATTCACACAATAACTTGACTCATCTTTAATACTACGGTGTGAGTTATCCTCGGATTGCTTCTTCGGATAAGGGGCGAGATCCAGGATGGGTTTGTTTGAAGTTATCTTTCAGTTGGTTACTATTACTCGATCTTATCCCCTTTCTGATAGTTGGAAGTAATAGAATCTCTGTAGTTGGTTAGTGCAGCCTGCTGTCAATTATTTGCAATAACCCCTTCCTTTCCGTTGATCCTAAAGTATTTGTATCTTGTGATGACTGGCTACGCCGGTAACTTGTAAGTATGGGCTTTATCCCCCTTGCCAGTACTTAACCGTGCTGACCCACGAATCTCTTTCGTGGCTGCAAATTCCAAATTGCAGTCAACAGGTTTGAAGTCTGACGACGTTAGCTTGGGAATCCCTCCGGCTTGGCCTGGGCAGGGATTGGACGCTCTCGGTTATCTTCAGGACTCTTAGTCCAATTTGGATCTTGTCCGTAGCCGGACGTTTGTTTCTTCCGCTGTTATTTGGATCTTTGTAATGTATCAGTTGTATCCCTGGCTCGTTGAGTCATCTTGTATCTTTCTGATGCTGTTGTAATCGCGGATTATTCGTGAACTATTGTAATGTTATCATAAATGGCAACCTGGAATCGGTTATTATGCGGATTTGGCGGGAATGCTGAAATCTGCATAGTGCCCGATCTCGGGGCGTCACAGTAGTGTGTGTTAATTATAATTAGTGTTAGTGTGTTATTTGATTTCAGTAGTATTTAGTGTGTTAGAAATATTAGTTTAGAAACTTAGAAATATTTAGTTTAGAAACTTAGGAATATTTACTTAGAAAAATTAGTTTAGAAACTTAGGAATATTTAGTTTAGAAACTTAGGAATATTTAGTTTAGAAACTTAGGAATATTTACTTTGGAAAATTAGTTTAGAGTTTTGGTTTAGAAACTTAGGAATATTTACTTAGTGAATTTTTAGATTTCGTAGAATTTTAGTTTAGAAACTTAAGAACATTTACTTAGGAATGTTAGTTTAGAAACTTAGAAATATTTACTTAGGAACATTTAGTTTAGAAACTTAGCAATATTTATTTAGGAAAATTAGTTTAAAATTTTAGTTTAGAAATTTAGGAATTTTTACTTAGTAATATTTACTTAGTCCATATATAATGTGTTTTTAGTTTATTTTTCTCGGCGACGATGTCCCTGTTGGACCCGACAGGCGAGGTTTTGGACTAGGCCCCACCGGGCTGGCACTGGGATATTCTTACTACCGGGACACGCAGCTTGGTCAGAAATCCGGGTGATGTGGTCGACCCGGATCTTCTTTGGTGGCGATCGCGTGGGCCATGGTCGGTGCAGAGAGATGACCCCTGAGGCGGTGGTACGTCAGCGTATCAGGGAGGAGGACGAGCATGTCCGTCGCTACGTTTACTTGCTCAATAGGGAGTATAGCAGCAATTTGTCGATTTTTCGGAGGGCTCCTTACCACGTGAGCTATGACCCTGTGAGGGTTCCTTTTCCGTGGATGTGTAGTGCCCGCGACTCAGCATCCCGCGGTTTAGGACCCGGTCGGAGTTAATTAGTTTGAGAGGGGTTCATAAATGTATAAGTGATATTATTCGTGATGTATTAGGGTTAAATAAAAATGAACCCGAGGTATGTAACTTGGTGTGTAGTACTTTTGCATATTTGATCAATGTTGTTTTTATAATTAACTAGCAAACGTGCCCGTGCGTTGCTATGGGAGAAAAAAAATGTGTGTGTATACCTTTGTTCCACGAGCACGGTTTCATCATCGGTGACAGTCAGGCCCTTGTGAAGCTGATAACGTGCATTAACGGAGCCACCATGAGAGGATCCCCACCTGAATATATTACTCAAAGAAGTTCATGAATTACATAGAGAGAGATAAGCCCGCCACAGGTCGGCGGCATCTTGGTGCGTGCCCGCTTTAAAGCGGTGAGACCATAGCATAATGTCCTGGATGAGGTTAGCTAAGGTAGAATAACAACTTTGGTCACTGTTCCTAAATATCATAGCGTTCCTGGCATCCCAAATTTTCCAGAGAATGATCAGGAGCATGGAGGTCCAAATCAAGTTTGGCAAGCCGTGGGGAGGGGTGGCATCCCAGATCTCCGTGAAAGAGAGCTGAGAGGCGGGAATACATTGTGTCATTGGTAGTAGCTCCCCGACGAGCTATGCATTGCCATGGCCGTCATCCGAGGAGAACTACGTCCTAAGATGCTTGATCTCATTTATCCGGTCAAGTGGCAAAGTCATAAAACGAGCAGCTTATCTCCTCCCGGATATCAAGGATGTAGTGTTTTGCCTTCGGATGTTGTCACTGGTAATTTCCCCTTCACATAAATAATTAGTTAGAGCCCGCTTGGATCACCCGTATAGATTACCGTGGGAAATATTTCCTTACGACCCCGCTTGGTCCAGCGTTTTTTAGTTAAAACGGGCGTAGGAATTCACGGCCGTAATTATTCGTGGATATAGAGTTTGGTTCATCTATTTTTTTGTCGGTCCGTTTTTTCCGCGCGCGTAAACCATTCGCGGACGCACGCTCCAGGCCAGGAAACTTTCACGGACCTGCTGAGGTCCGGCTCCAAATGCGGCCGGTGTTGCTAGGCACAATGAAACGGCCCAGTAAATATTACGGAGCCGGATATCAAACCGATATCCCAAGCGGGGCCTACGCTTTTCGTCATGCCACTGGACTTTTAGCGGGACGTGAACAGCTCTATAATTTTAGCCGGCCGTTTTGCCTAATAAATGCTGATCTATGGAGGATCTTAGTGAACTTTCAAGAAAAGGGGGATCTTAGTGTCATATAATTTCCCTTATTTTACTTTAAACAAACTAAAAAGGTCTAGATTGCGGCCAGTAAACCAAGGCGATTCCATGAACACAACAACAATAGCACTGTCAGCAGCCTATTTATATTAGAAAAAGTCAAACGTTTCATTTCCCGACTTCGGAGGATGTCAAACAGACCGACTTAAAGATACATGATGGGAACAGCCCAACTGACCACATCCATAGCTACCTTGGGATAATCTTAGGATCACACATGCAAAGAAAGCCTCAATTTGAAGCTTGAGATCCTCACGGAAATGGTAGAAGAGGATAAAAATAATACAGCATACCGTCGACAGAATAAAGGCCGATTTCTATTAGATAGCGGAACGCTTCATCTTGCACGGTAGTTTTGATTGTCTCTATGTAGACGAAGAGGATATTTAAATAATATAATTGACCCCAAAGCAAAGAGTGGCATATTCATATCCTCATCAAAGTCAACTGCATTCATCCTTTGGCTCACATAAGTCTTCCGCTATATTCAGAAGAGAGCACAGAACTTCCAATATTTCTATCGTGCGAGGAACCACAAACAGCTCCATCGTGCCCATCTCGCTGACCACTCCAACCTTGTTTTCTTGGTACCAGCAATCTACATAGAAAACTAACAAATTATTCTCCTACGAACAGTCTGATGCTTGTGTTAAAAAAATAACCGATGCTACCAGCAGTAATGTATTAATTTTATGGATAAACCTGCCAATGGAAATTGGCCATCAAGGCAGCAGGAGGAGGAGTGTAATCACACCTGATAATTTACATCATAATGTCCTATTCACACGTAACTAAAAAACGGGGAAAAAGCTGATCATGCTCACCACCCAGTATAGAGCAGGAACTGTTGTTGCCTTGTGTGCCGGATTGCAAAGGAGGTGCTATACAAAGGGCTCCCTTCTCCAATTACTTCCTTTAGCAAGATCCCTTCTTTCCTCTGAGCTGTTTCCGCATCAATTTCAAGGATTGCGTTTCCAGGCAAGCTCTCGATAGAGTCCTACCAATCTTGTTAACCTCAAGAGGACAGAGGAATTGCGCTGAGACGTTGGAGGAACTGGATGCACGGGGGAGAGAATAGAAAGACGGTCCACGGCGACGTAACAACGTCGGACGCCGGACCTCGTGGTGTGCATGATCTGTCCTCTTGCTCGGTGGAGACGAGGCCGTGCTTGCAGATAGGAGGGACATATGAGATGTCGCAGGGATTTTCCGGACACCGAGAGAAAGCGCGTCGACGCCTTGCATAGTCGACCGGAGAAGAGCGCGCGGAGGTCGGCCGTGCTACCTACGGGCTACGGCGGCGCTCTACTGGGTTAGGTCGGAAGAGGATGTCCAGCCCAGCGAGGCTTTTTTTGTCAGTCGTACGGGTCAACGTGTTGCCACGAACCGTTTTTCACTAACACGGTGGCAAGGCCCCGTAATTTTGATTAGAAATAGGGGTAGAAAAAGATGGACCGGAAGAAACCTTCCTCTCTTTATTATTAGCGAAGTGAGGATCTAAAATATATAGTTACTCTTTTTTCTAACTTGTTTACATTTATTTCTGGAATATTTAAGTTATGGAGCCCACTGGAAACGCCGATCAAATTATCTGGGACATTATAATAGAAGGTACCGCTGGTCGATATCAAGAAGAAGGCATCCATGAGAAAAACAAAAATGATGATGACACTGAGTCATATCTGGCCTCATATCTGGTGAGCAGAGCCAGGGAATGCTACAAGAACCGGTGGACGAAGAAAATGCCATGGTTGATCCCTCGCTAACAAAACACAATGATGATGAAGAAGATGCCACTGTTGAGCCCTCAGCAACAACCGGCGAGGTATATATATATATATATATTAAGTGTCTTGTGACTAGATGGATTGATTCCTCTGTATATATATATATATTAATTGACCTCTCTTTCTTTTTTTTAGCCCTCCACATCGATGCAATCATCGACAACTACAAAACGAGGGCCAAACAAAAAGTTGGATGGTAAAAGAAGGTTTAACATCGACGAAATCCAAGAGAATGGACGATCGAGTGCTCCAAGGGATCACGCAAGGATATTCGTAAATCAATGCGGAGTGATTGTTAGGGACAACCTACCGATCACCATTCAAGAGTGGGTTAAGCCAAATAATGCTGGTGATTCAGCTAGTTATGTCGATGAAAGAACTAAGAATGAACTTTGGGACAAGATGCAGGAACATTTCAGACTACCTGCAATCTATGAAGAATACAAACCATATGGTATCCCAATTCCGGGAGGCAAGGAAAGAAGAGATAAAGTGAAGTCCCGGGCTCTAGGTAAGGTGGCCAAACAGTTCCAGAACTATAAGAAGAAATTATACGCGAAAAAGGTAAAACTTCAGATTTCTCCGTAGCATTAGAGAGATTGAGGGGACAGTGGAAGGAATTTGAGGACTACAAGAAATCTTCGGTGGCCAAGGAAAGGTCGAGAAAAAATAAGATAAATGCTGACAAAAAGTCTACCACCATAAATTGGGGACACATGGCTACAAACTGCTATGCCTAAATAGGAAACTATGGAGGCGCAGATGAGGGCTAGAGGGTTTACCCCAGGTACAGATGGATGGCCCGACATGGCAAAGTGGTGGTGGTACAGGCATGGGGGAAGCTGAACCAAGAAATAGGGGAGACAATTTTTCATGAGAAAATTGTGGTACCCTCCGAGGCACTTATTCAAGCAATGGCCGACGCTCAAAAGGGATTGTTCCGTCCCGAGAGAGAGAGAGAGAGAGAGAGAGAGAGAGAGAGAGAGAGAGAGAGAGAGAGAGAGAGAGAGAGAGAGAGAGAGAGAGAGAGAGAGAGAGAGAGAGAGAGAGAGAGAGAGAGAGAGAGAGAGAGAGAGAGAGAGAGAGAGAGAGAGAGAGAGAGAGAGAGAGAGAGAGAGAGAGAGAGAGAGAGAGAGAGAGAGAGAGAGAGAGAGAGAGAGAGAGAGAGAGAGAGAGAGACGAGATAACATGCGCCCTCAGGAATCCTGAGAAATCAGGAAGAACACGAGGCAAAGGGGCCGATGTTAACTGGAAGGATGGGTTTTCCCACTACAATGGAACTTACAGAATCCAGGAGAGAAAGAAGGATCGGGACGCAGAGCAGAACGCAAACCGGATCGGGGAAATAGAAACAGAAGTGACTCAGTTGAAGGATCTAGTGCAAGCACTTAGACAAAGGACATCTCATCCGGTTGACGACCCTCCAATGGATAATAATAGCCAGTGGAGAAGCAGTGTGGCTTCCACGTAGGCTAGTGATCATACAATGATGGATGATGCACCAGTGCCTCGCTACCCCGTGGATGATGTTGAAGAGTTGAAACAATGTGAGCTACATCAGCCAATGAAGAACATGTCCTTCAAGGTGGCGGCCGATACTGCTTTACCTTGTCTACCTGGAGCACTCCACCATGGGAATCCAATTCCACCTGGCTACGCTCGTGTCACGGTGGATCACCTAGTGCAGGGGTACGAGGACCTAGATATTGAAGTCCCTACACCTGAAGGGGATACAAAACTACAAGATGTCAGGCGCCAAATAATTCTATGGCAGAAGAATTACATCAGGTTTCCAGGCTCGGCTCCAAGGCCACCGACTCCAAGGAATCGAACTCCACCCACCTACCCCCATGGTCAACCTCAAAGTTTGTCTCCAATTCCGGCGCATCAGCCGACACCTCCCACTATGTCGCCTCCGGCGCGTCATCCCACACCTCCCACTATGTCGCGTCCGGTGCGTCAGCCGACGCCTACCCCTATTCCACCTCCGGCGCCTCATCCGACGCCTACCCCTATTCCACCTCCGGCGCCTCAGCCGATGCCTCCCTCTATTCCACCTCCGGCACCGACGCCTCCCTCTATTCCATATCTGGGGATAAAGCGGAAGAGCATGGCCACCCCTGCGACGTCTAGTAGTACTAAGAGAAAGTAGACTACTCCAAAGCAGTCGACGATATCCAAAGAGACAGAGCCTCTTCCTATAAGACCTTATGACAAGACGGATGAGCAAAGCGCAGCGGACGTGGGCCTCCAAGTGAAGACCCATTTTGCAGCGCAGAAGCCCGAGGTGAAACAGGTATTTCCTGGAAAAAAAACCGTAGCATTGGCTAAGGTATTTATTGAGCAACCACCCAACTATCAGATGAATCAAAGATCAGACCATGACCGTCAAATTCTGAGAACTGCAACAAAGACAAAGAAGGTTGGGAAAAAATTGCCCAGCTCGGAGAGCAGAAACAACAATCAGTCCCCCCGCTCGTAGTGATTTCCGATATCGACAAAAAATATATAGCCCAAATGGATAAGGACTTCAAATTATTAAACTCCAGAGTGGTAATTGCATGTAAAGAGATGGGTATTTCTGTATCGGTGGCCCAACAAGAAGCTGAGGCAATTGGTATGTCTATTCATGTCATGTTAGGCTTAGGAGATGTGCCGACGCTGACATAGCACAACAATATGTCAAAGGGGAACCTCTGGTCGATCCTAAGGAGAAACAGGAGCTATCAACACATGCGATGTCTCCACGATTGGTATATGGCACAAACAAAGAATAATAACTCTAAAGACTAGTTTGCGACCGGCGTTAGACCGGAGCATCACTACAAATCTTACTCGATAAACATTGAAATGTTCGAATTATTTCAGTTATTTAATCTGCGCACCCTTGACAAATCGATCATCGCTTGCTATGTTCTGTAAGTGATTTATTAATGTAATTAAGTCCTTTGTCTTCCTATCCTGACTATACTCTTTTGTACACTATTAGCATAATGAAGATGCAAGAATATAAAAGAAAGAGTGTCTTCAAAGTTGGGTTCATTGACCCATATGTCGTTAATGACCATGTGTTAAAGCAGCACACCGATGACGTGGAGCATGACCTGTACACATTTTTAAGTTTAGCAACACTTCGTTTCCGAAATACTATTTCCTTACAACTTTCAATTAGTGTTTTTATCTTTGTACACATACTTTTTTGCTTACTCGATGTTAAGTGCAATTGATGGTCATGTATTCTTATGTAAACATCCGCAGATTTCATTGGATTCTGCTAAACATTAACCTTGTAATGTCCCAAGTTGAAGTCATCGACTCACTAAATAGGAGCGACGACAACCGGTGGAAAAATATGAAAGCAATGCTCCAGAGGTAAAATCAATCAGAGTATCACATTATATGGGCCTATTTATCGTTCATTTCCTTATATCAAGTATTAGTAACTCCTTTGTTCATTTCCCTTGCCGAGCAGGTGATGGAAACGGTTCAAATCGGCCATACGCGGTGAATCATAGATGAGCTAACTTTTAAATTGGTGAAGGGTTTGCAGTTTCGGTCGTTGACCACTGAGCGAAGACATAATACGAACACACTTCAAGTACGTAAACAATATTCACAATTTTATTTTATTACCACATATATGAATTGTGTTGAGTGTTTCAGTCAACTATAT